>JAOBAS010000056.1:19476809-19529552 GCA_025311575.1 Elanoides forficatus | reverse complement strand
TGCACACATCAGTAATTTCCTGCTACTACATTTGTCAAAGGAGACGTCAGTATAATACTTGGAAACAGCTAGGTGTGGGCATTTTACCTCTTTTTAAGATGGTATAGGAATTCCTTATGGGGTATAACTTTTTGGGGTGTACCTTGGAGGTATAATGATAACTCTTCTAGGACTCCTAGATACTTTTGGAGTCATGTGTAGACAGCATGTCAACTGAAGGACAGCTGTGCTGAGATCTGGTACAACTCACTAGGCAACAGGCTGAGGAGTTTCCTGTCCACAGATCTCTCCCAAATCCCAAGGGACCTCAGAGTTCCCGTTCAGTGACAGAGAGCTAGGTGGAACCTCCCAGTACACCCCAAATAACCTGCCTGTTAATGGGAGTAGGAAAGCTATGAACGCATCCATCCTGCTAGAAGTCCTGGAAATAATGCACTCCTTTCGCCACCCCTGTGGCAGCTGGAGGGGTATAGAGGAAGGAGTGCAGTCCACCTCCGTCCCCTCTGCAGTGGGTATGGAGGTGTGGGAGCACTCATCATCCCAGCGGGTACGGCAGCATGCCGTGCACACAGGAACGTTACTCTTGCATAGCTGGCAAGAATAGTGGCAGGGGCTTGCAGTGTGGTGAAGAGGGAGGCAGAAGCAGGAGCTTGTGGCAAATAAATTACACTACACTACAGGAGCTTTTACAGATATATCCCGACAGATTTTCTTTGGGAGCTGTAAAAGATCAATGATCAATTATTCTGTCATAAAAGAACAAACAAATTGCTTGTGACTACATTCTGGTAGCATCTAAATTCACCCAAATTTCGCATCTGGTTAATTAAAGATTTTTATCAAAATAAAGACTCATGAAAAATTCACCAGTATTTTACATAACCAAATACTGGTTCTGCCAGGGTATAAATTCTGCACAGGGCCATAGCCAGGATGTGACATACCTTCCCTTTAACATCCCATTAATTTCTAACACACCCACAGTCCTGCAGTAACTCACAGCCACCCCTAAGTCCCACATGAGACCAAATGCCATTAACTTCAGCAAGCTGGATCAGACCCCAAAATAATTTGTCTGGTGGATCATCATAACCATTGTCGCAGTCTGTCCCATCATTTTTGAGATTCAAAGTCACCTTTTGTTAGGCTTCTGAAGCTGGATAAAAGCCAGCCTGTAATGACAAGCATTTGAATGTGCCGCTGGAAACAGCAGTTGATGCTGTTGTTGCCCTTGTGTAACAACTGAGTGACCCAACACAGAATGGACAGGATTGCACATTACATCTCCAGTTCTCTAAAGTTAATTTCCAAACTAAAATTTAATAAATCATGGAGCTGTGTTTAATGTTTGAAAGGCTTGTCAAATTTTCAAGTTTGTGTGAAATGGAAGAAAGACACATTCCATCACATTACTCAGTAATTTTTAATACAGATAAAATAAATACTTCTTTTTCAGAGGAGAAATAGAACTGCTTTATTTCCTGCTGTATATAATGCCTTTCAATTCATTCTCAATACATACATTCATGAACTACGTAAGCCAACCTTTGATCTCTCAGTGTTAAAAAATGGTTGTCTGTAGTCTGTGTTAGTAACTCTGGTTTCTCTAATCTGTCACTCATTTCAAATAATATGCATCTCTTTTGGGCCTGAGACTAGTTAATCTTTAGAGCAGAAAGAATGTAATCACATTTACTTTCATTCAAGTAACAGAATCTACTTTTGGTACATCTTCCCCCCATTTGTAGATGAAAAAAGCTGCAGTTTTCCTCGTGAAGTGACCAGAAAAAGTTCATCAACATTATCCATGTTCCTAAGACAGGCTATTTTGATACTAAAAATATTGTGACCATTAAGAACAACAAAACAAGCTCTAGAGTTAAAGCTGTTATGTCAAGGTGACCCCGTGGCTGCTGTTCACAAAAAGGAAGAAAATAACGTTCCTTTGCAGGAGCAGCAGCACACTAGTGGTTTGGAAGAGGCCTGATGCTTTTGGGAGAGCTGGAGACAGGTGCTTGGGACTTGGGGACTATGGTTCTCCCACAAGCTAATGCCCACTGTAGGCACCCAGCTCCCTTTGAGTCTCTGGCAGCTCTTTCTTACCCCTAAACAATCCTCTAAATCTCCGTAAGGAGCAATGATGGTGTTTCGGGCCAAGGAGCCATCAGGGTTTCCTGCACTCCACTCACTGGTGTTCACTTGTATATATTAGAGGAAATACAATTTTGGACTTTTGCCATGGTGCCATAAGGCAGAATGAGGATCTTGTCATTTTGATGGTAACAGTCTCCTGTAATCCCCATGACAAAAGTATATCACCTGCTAAGGAAATAAAAAGATGTCCACATATGTTTACAAATACACTTAATTAGCATAGTGCATGGAGAAGTCAGGTTTCCCAAATCTAAACAGTGTAAAAGCATAGTTTTATAATGCTTCTGCATGCTGTGAATCAAACCTGTGTGCAGATAGCACGGGAAAAAAAAAGGTGTAACTGCTGCAAAGAAATTGCCACGTTGGTGCTTGTTGAACCAGTCTGTTTTGGTGTTTACTCAATCCCCTTTGAACTTTTTGTGAGCGGTATTATTCTCTTTGGAGCCTGGAAGGATTTACAGTATTCAGATTCCACTGATGAAAAAGTGGTGGCAGTGAAGCCAGGTTTTGGAGGCTTATAATTGAGCAAGGATTTTAGACACAATAGGGAGCAGAAAGGAGGCAAAATTTACGTATCCTAATGTAAGACTCGCTGCTGAATTGATTCAATACTGTTTGTTCTAGAGAGAGAGAGATGCTGCTCCTAATGATGGCTGGCTCCCCTATCTCATGCTGAAAGCCTTGGAACTGTAGGGAAGACCCCAGGTTGAAGGGTCTCTGAGTCTCTGAACGAGAATGATGCAGTCAAGGTGTTTTGCTAGTGTTTATCTACCAAATTTCTTTCTCTTTGGGGATCAAATTTTCCTCACTCACCCCGTTTCAAGAAGATCTGTAGGGCAACATGAACCCAGATTTCCTACCTGGACTAGTTTTTGATTGCACCACAGAAATTCCAGCTTTAAGTACTGCAGTAACATGGAGCTTTAGGTGCTACTGTTATAAATTCTCTGGATGGAAAACTTCCTCTGCAGATACAATTTTAGATATTCTGTGAAGTCAGCAAGAATTTGTCAGCCACCAGCCAAAAGCAGAATCTTTTTTTCCCCTTCCTGTAAATTGTGTGCTTTGCTTTTGTTTTGGGAGGAATAAATCTGCTTTCATCTTCTGACCGTTGCCAGCAAACTGGTGTGAACACCTTTTCAAATTCCAGAGGATAGCTTTCCTCTTTTATCCATAAAAATTCTCTGTATTTGCACAATTGACATTGTTTCAGAGAGGTAAAAGTGGGTATTTCAGCTCTGCAAAATCATTGCTTTCCATTTTATTGCGTGTCAGTATGGAATATATGCCTTCTCTGTAAGATGAAAGGTTGCACTACACGAGGTGCCCGAAACACCACCAAAAAACATTCAGCAACAGGTAAGATACTTCTGGAAAATATCCATGATGAACTACTGTGGTCAAGCCAATGCCTGTCCTGCCTTAAAAGTGAACTTCTTTTCTGGATGGAGACTACACATTCATGGGTGATTTTGGCTCCCTTCTATTCCTTCCTACCTCATCTCAGGCCACTGCACAGGTCATTTAATTGTATTTGTAATTAGCCAGCAGATGGCACTACAAAACAGAGGTCTGTGGCAGGGGAGATTGCAGCTGAGGATTTGTCACACTGAGGAAGAGCACAGGCTGGAAAGGAAATGTTAAAACTTGCGTTTTGATGATGGACAGGCCAAACCTTAAAACCATTTACAGTAGTTAGTAATGGGCATTGCAAACATCACTACAGGTGATTAAAAGAGGGGCTGCATCCTTTTTCACTGCCACACTGCAGGGTTTCCTTCTCCAGAACAGCAGGTGGTATCTGGAGACGGATCCCGAGGAGAGTTTGTCAAGACAAGGTGGCTGTGTTGTGCTTATGGCCAGGTAGACCTTGTGCAAAGGTGAACCAAGCTGCTCTCTGGAAATAAAAATGATCCTAATTCTTGGCCTGGACTTTCAGAATATCTGCTTGCTGCTTGGACATGGCCAGTAAATCTGAATCCTGAGCCAAATTCTTTGGGTTATTTATTAATGATATAGAACTAAGTTTTTTTTCCATTTTTATCTCTCTACCTATCTGTCATTGAATTCATAAATGCTTTGGCTATTCTTTTATGATACATACTATGTTCCTCGCCATGCTGTAATAAATGCCACGTTACACAATTCCTGTATATTACACAAGTTTGGCTGGCTTGTTTCTTAGTTGTGCGAATAAACTAGGAACAGATAGAAGAACATAGGGGTACCATCTATCCTCAGTCACTATTACGATACTAATGTATTAGCCTTCACTTCTTTAGTTTAAATACTCATCATTATGTCATTCCATGAGGTTTTTCTAATGATAGTTCCACCATTTACTAGTATTAATGGTAGAAAACAAATTTGTAAGAATCTGAAAAAAGGCATTTAAAAGACATTTCACACACTTTTTACATAGTATGCCACAAGAAGTTGTGTGCCCGTGCCCTTCCACTATTAATTTCACATAAAGCTGAGCTATCTTCTTTTAAAACAGTTAAGATAAATACTTGTCATAGCATAAACTAAAGGGCATAGGCCAGTGCCAGTAGAATGTCTAAATTTAGCCTGTTGCCTCCACTCTGTGCCTGACTGTGTGAACAAAGATGTCAAAAAGAATAATATAAATTTCATTGCTCTTCTGTCCAACAGATGTATCCTGTAGAAGAACTGCACCCACTTGAAAATCATGTGGGGAATCCTCCGTGCCTGGTCCCTGTGGTATTAGCTGTCAAAACCAAAATTCTTAATTCCCCAATGCATTTGCCCCATTATATGGCCTTTATCACAGCCCTGATGATTAAGATACAAATATGTATTTTTCCATTTGATTACACTAAATGTATGTCCAAGACTGTGCAAGTTTGCAGTAGCTTCAGAAATTAATTTGAAGACTCAAGTTTGGTCTCAATAAGCTTAATTTTTTTTATTATACTGGGAAATGGGAAATTCTGTGAGTGATATTTCTTCCTTGAGCATTAACTGTTAACTTTTTTAAAAGCAAGAATTTCTCCCCCCTTTACACGAAAGCATTATATTAAGAAAATCTAAAATATTTCAATAATTCCTTCCATGCTTCTCTAATGACGATTATTGGTTTAACTATCTGCAGAATTTCCGATGTGCTGCTTTGCAATGTGACGGATCGGGTGTCATTTTGGTTTGTGGTCACAGATTCTTCCCAAAATGTGACAACTGTTCCTGGAAGTGTGGTAGAGGCAGCCATCAGGTACAGTCACTGCTTCTGCAACCTTTTCTTCCTTGCTGACTGAGGATGCTTTCTGTCTCTGGGCCTGGTATGAATGAGCACTTTGCCTCTTTAAAGGTGGACTAATCCAAGTAGTTAAAACACCAAGGGGTCACTACTCTTTCATGCATGTGAGATTAGAGGATTTTTAACAGTCCCACAGAATGCAAAGCATGTGAGCCTTGGGAATGTAACTTTGGTAGGAGTCTCTCTTAATGCTGGAGCCTCAGAAGAAATCTAGTCCCTTTCCAGAGCCCTACTTGTAATTTGCTGTCCAGTGTGTGGCACATAGATTGCTCTCATCCAGCTGCTGCATTTCCCAGTGAGAGAGCCTTCTCCCTCAGATGATGGAATTGCACATTTTCTGGGTGGGATTTATATCGTTTACCTTCCATTGCGTGCCACATGCACATCTACACCTGGACTAATGACCACAGGCTCCCTTTCAGTGCTTCTCAAGTACAGGTCATCTGACTTAATTTAGAAGTCAGCTTTCGCATGAGAAGAGCTCGTGTGAACTCTTCATGAGCAGAGCTGGCTTTGTGCCAGCTTGACTTAAGCAATCTTATACTCACATTCTTTTCATACCAGCCCTTTCTAGAATGCCAGTCAATATTGTAGCTGAGCACTGCTTGTGCAAAGTACCATGCGGTACAAATCAGTTTGCTTTCTACTAAATATTGCATTCCGTAGCCAATAAAAGCAACTGTGTGGAGCTGAAGAGGGAAAAAGAAAAAAATGGGTAATCTGACTTCAGTGGTCGACCAAACCTGCATAAGGGGTTTACAGGGATGACTCCCACAAGCAGCATAACTCACATACATTTCTCAAGCACGGAGTGGAAAACAGACCTCTTTGTTTTTAGGCATTCTGTACTTTGTCTTGAAAATTCATGTTATCTCTATGGAGGTGTAATGCCTAATTCCTGATGAATGAGTATGCGTTCTTTTGGAAAGATTAACTTAAGCTTATGAGCAGATTAAACTATTTCCTACAGAGACGCCAAACAATAGCTTCATAGCATTAGTGGAGGAAGCAGATTATTTATTCACTGAAGCTCTCTGTAAGAACACTGGAATGCAGGGTTTTTGCATTTCTGCTATTCTTTGATACGTTCAGTAGCATAAGCTGATTTATTTAAGTCTTTTATGTGCCCTGTTTGCCACAGAAATTGGATGCTATTATAGTATGTTTGTTTTTTAACTGTTGTCTGTCACCCAATAAAGAATATGCTGTTTATGAAAAGTTTTCATTCCTACCTAACTTAGAAACAAGAAATAAAATGGCCTATAAAACTACAATACTTTTTATTCAGTTGCTTCTGATTGCAGGCTTCCATACTAAACCATTATTCTAATTCTTCATACTACAGTAGCACATAAAAAACTACCCATGGACCAGAATTTTATTGTATGAGATTCTCTTCAAAGTAAGAATAAAGAGGAAGGTAAACCTTCTCAGAGCTATGTATGAGACCCAAGATCTTGCATAAATATACACAAGATATATTTATGCATATACAAACATGAAATGCACCTGTAGTTGCCCGCATGTGTTTCAGCACATAATTCTGTAACTCCAGCCATTAGATGAGGGTGAGCAATGCTTATTTTAGCTGTTCACAATCATCCTTTCATATCAATAAGGATGAAAATATTTTCTAAATCAAAGATGGCTTACCATATAATGAGCCTTATAATATGTCATGGCTTTCAGTCCTTTCCAGGAATGCTAGCTTTTCATTAAGCCTAAGAACTTCCTGTTTAAGGGACAGTCAAACTTTATGGTTTCCAAGAAAAGAAATTTGCAAAATCTTACCTGTATTTCCCATATATCTGTTCTTAGGAAATACTTGGTCTATGGTAAATAAAATTAATTGTATACAAGAAAAAGCTGCTGTAAATCATACAACTGCAATCAAAAAGAATCTCTCAAGACCAATATATGTAATATATTTTCTCAAAAACTTCTAACATTTTGAAAAAGCTAATGAAAGACACTGCTAAAGCCTCTTAAGGCTGCTTAGATTCAGATCCAGAAATACCAGCAAATGCTTAGAAGCAGTGAATGTGGGTGAAGATATCTGTTAAAGGGTAGCAGTTGTACTACTCATGTGAAAAAGTGTATTTCTCAGGTTTATAGTTTCTCATAATGGAAAAAATGTGCAAAGTACAAATCCCTTTAGCTTCATCCTGCAGGGAAGAAGGGCGTGTTGGCAATAGGGGTGGATTCTTCTGGACCAAATTGTATTCTGTGCCTCATGGACCTAAGAAAATCTACAGCAGCAAGAGCAGATGTACTGGCCATCCTGTACATGCAGGATGGTTCAGTTTGAGGAGCCAAGGGGCACTGATAAATCCTCTGAGCATTGCAGGGTGTATCTGCCACTCCCATGCTAATCTTGAATGCTGCATGAGCAAGACAACAGAGCCACCCTTACAGATTACAGTGTGCAATGTCTTCAGCACATGGTCCAAACCAGAAATAAATAATAATACGGTACTTCAGGTATCATCTGTATTTCCCAGTTTTTCACATAAATACATATGAAAGTCTGGTGTTCAAAACCTTGTAAGTGTGTGGGTGTCTGTGGGTTACTGACAAGGTCTATGTTAAAGTGAAGGTCTGTGTAATCCTACCAATATCATGCTGGATCGAATTCAGCCCTGCCAGACTTGCAGCACATACATGAAATTTCCTTTTCTTTTTTTCTTCTTCTATCTTTTTAACTTATGAAATACCTTTATAAAGAGTTGTAATGTTCTTTGTGTTTTTATGAAGGATGAACCGGAACAGAATCAACAGTGCCTTCCTACTGAGTGACAAAACACTGCAGTTCCTGAAGATAACCTCCACCTTATCACCTCCAGTTGAACCCTCCACGCCTGTTTGGCTTATCGTATTTGGTGTTGTTCTTTGTCTCATTGTGGCTGGAATTGTTTTCCTTGTTGTTGCAGGGATTCAGCAACGCAAGAAGTAAGCGGCTTAGCTTTCCTTCTGGTTTAACTGAATACTGGCAAGTTAAGTCAGCTGGGCTGGCTTTGCTTTTCAGATCAGCCTCAGAGAAATTATAGCTGTGTCCCACCTCCGTCCATAGGTAAAGATAACCCATGTGTCCTTTTCCGAGGAAAGGAGTTAAATTTTTTAACTGTGAAGTATAGATGCCTTAGTAATGCTGGGGTGTAATGAGGAAATAGGGAGTACAAGAATATGATCCTGGAGGCCACCTAACTAGAGATGATAGCTTTACGAAGACATTTCCTGTCATTCTTCTCGAGGTTTAGTGTGCCACAGATGAGCCGCCTCTCACAGACTACCCAAATAGCTACCAGGAGGGAGAAGGCTGGCAGTGACTGCACCCCTTCCAGGGCAGTAGTGTCAAAAGCTGGCAGGGCTAGAAAAAAATCAGCTGCTGCAGTTTGAGAAGCCTCAGTAGAGGACACAGTAATGATTAATGTATGGCTGAAGAGGGCCTGCTTAATGGAACGGTGCATGGTCTCTCCTACCATTCATGACCTGATGAGTCCAAAGTACGGAGCACTTCACAGGTTCATGACCAGATCTCCCCACGAGCCTAGGTGTTTGCTGTTTGGCAGTAGGGTGGGAGAGAGATACTCTCTTTTCCTCTCAGCTTCTTCCCTGTGGTGGCACTGGTGAAAAAGAGAAGGCTATTTATGCTTCCCTAGTGTGAGCATGTTGGAGCAAGACAGAGAGTAGGTGAAGTTTTAGTCCTGCCATCTCTGTTGGCTCAGAGTTGGGCATAAAGAATAGAAATTGCTCAGCTGAGCTGAGATTCTGCCATAGACGTGCAGCTTCTGCCATGCTTTAGGTTGCCATGGAGGTTAGGTTAGCACAAAATTATGATTTCAGCAACAGAGTCATGCAGGAACAGCAGAAGAGCTGAAAAAGGGTAAACTTATGCTGACAGCTAGATAATGTTAGAATTACTGACTGTATGGTGGACTGCATCCCCATATAGTGGTGCGTTGCAGAGACTTTTCCTTTCTACCTCCTTATCACCTTGAAGAACAACATCAAAAGATCTCAGAAAAACAACACATTGTGAAGGATAAGTGCTTCTCATAGAGAACCCTTAGTAGTGTATTCAGAATCCCTTCAGTTATATTTTGCATTGAGAATAGTTGCATGAATTTGCAAAAACAACACCTTTCTGTTTTCAAAAAACAAAATTCAACAAACAATAGATGAGAGGTTCTGTTGCGGAGTCCGGGCAAGTACTTGGGATCTGTGGATAGTTTAAGCCCTGTCACAACCTTTGAGGTGGTATGGGCTGAGTTGTTTCATCCCCTGAACCTAGGCAACCCTTCTGTAAAACTAGAGAATAATGTTGCTGCCTGAAGCCCATACCTGCCCTCTGTGTAGTATCATGGCTGTGTGTCTATATGGTGCCTAACTTAAAGTGGGTCTTTGAATGTTTTAAATAAGTGTAATATAAATAAATTATGCTAAATAGCTATGATTTTTCTAGCTAAAATAATCATTTGTGCTTCATATCACGCTGAAAGACAGCATTTCCCCCCCTCGGTTTTCAAAATAACTCAGATGAGCTTGAGCAGTTCCCCTCAATATGGTGTAAACTACGTGCTCTTATTGTCATGCTACCAGTAATATGCTTTGTTGCTGCCTGCCTACCGTCACTTGGCATCCTCTGTGTCTCATGCTCTTGTTGTCCTTTTAGTTGTTATGCTCCTTTTCACTTCTCTGTCTGCCTTTACGTATAACCTTTCCTCAGAGCAGATTAATCTGTGATTGAACTCTAACCCTCCTTTCACATCAGTGGCATCTGCAGGCAGGCGTCGGGGAGGGAGAGAGAGGGTAAACCAAGCATATATTTCTTCCATCTACTGTTGCAAAGACTGGAGAGGTAAAAGGGCTGGTCTGGGCTATTTGGCTTCTCGAAAGAAGAGCCAGACATCAGAGAAGAGAAGAGAAGAGAATTTTGAAACTGCTCATCTCTTTTTCAGCCACCGAAGTGTGTGACCAGGTTGTCAAAGACTTCAGCATGTCCAGTAATGAGTTTTCTTGGAAACCTGTCCAGAGCTGAGATAACGGCAGCCCTATTGCCTAGTAAGCTGTGTTGGAAATCTGGCCCCAAGGACGGTGTTGACTTCTCATAAATCTGGCATTTTGTCTTTATAGGCCTTTAAAGTACAAGTTAAATACCTTGGTTCAGAGAAGCCCAAAAGCGCGTGCTTCAGGCTGTTCGTACTCAGAGTGGCAAGGGAGCACATGATTGGCTTATAATGGAGTTTCAGTAATGAGTTAGACTCGTGTCATTTTTTGAACTGAAAGATTTTAATTAGGTCTTCACTGTGCATCCCTGCCAACATGTAAAATTCCAAGCTGCAGCTGCCTGCAACTTGAAGAGCTCCATGTGATTGTAGGCCTTGACTCTACAGCGAGCTGGATCAGACACACAGTCTCCCAGCCTTATGTTTGTTCTCCTGTCATTGCAGCAATAGGACACCTCCTTCTCCGATAATAGATTTGGCACATACCCAGGGCAGGACCATCCTCTGCTGGCTATGCTGAACTAGACCGAAGTCTGCCCCTACCCCTCAAAATCCCATCTGCAGCAGAGGCCATAAACATTTGCTTGGGAAGAGTGAAAAAAGAGTAAGCACACGCAGCGTTTCCCTCTACTACTGTCCCAGCATCTATCTAATTTGCAGCTGGGGGCCTTACTGAGCTGGATTTGGTCTTTGTGTATCGGGTAACCCACAATGTTTTCTCTTCCCTTAACTTGTTGAGTCTCCCCTTGGGCTCACAGAAATTTTTAGCTTCTCTGAATTCCTATGGCAACAAGTTCCACACATCTACTCCTCTCATTTCTTTTGAACCTGCTTCTTAGTATCTTCTTTTATGTTCTTCCCCCACAGTTTTTGTATTGGAGAACACTCCTTTTATCACTGTAAGAGCAGATACAGCAGCCAGAGGTCAGAGGTTTCCATTACTACCCCCCATGTTTATTTTTAGTGAGTCTGTAATGCCAAGAATCTCCCAAAGGCCAATGAAATGTTATTATTGTTAATATTGCTGTTATTAGCAGTTACACTGCGTCAGGTTGTTACGATTGTCCTGCGTCAGATTGTTACAGTACATGTTGCGGAATAGAAGAAGCAGTGTAGCTGACCTTTGAGTTTCTTATCCTCTGAAACCGCTGATGCTGCAGGCTGTAAAGTACAGCAGGTTTTTCAACTATGAACTAGTAGATCTCAAGGTCAGAATAAATCCGGAATTAAAGAAACATCGTGACATGTTGAGTGATATTTCTGTATTACATCTTCTTGTGGTTGTATTTTTAGATAATTTTGTTCAGCAACTATTTTAATATGCTTTTGGCGAGAACTGGAGCCTGGATAAGTGAAAGCTGTCCAATTGTTTGATCTAGAAAACAAAAGTATACAATACTGGGTAGGAAATTGGCTGTTAATGAAGTTTGAACTAAAAATGCAGATTGGCAGCATTAAGAGTACCTAACTTCTGGAGAAGATTGTCGAGGAGTGTGAGGGTGCTCAGGTCTCCACATTTGGAGGCTGTAGTCTAAAGTTTCTAAAAAGTATGTTTTGATTTGTCCGCATCATGGAGTGAAATCTATGACGTACATAACAGGGTCAGACTAGACGTTTAGTGCAGTCCTTCCTGACGTAAAGCAAAAACAGATTTAGAGATTTTTTTCCATTTTTGTTTTGCACCAGCTTTTCCTTCTGCACTCTCCAGTCATTTTACAGAATAAGGAGGTGAAGTAATATTTATAACATACTTACAACATGTTTACTCTAGGTTTTCTGGTTCCCAATCCTGACCTCAGACTGCTAAACCACGGCTTCCAATCTGTGGGCCTCCCACCTTCCATGGTATATTTACAACAGCAAAGAGGTGCACCAGATTATGCCTTTCAGAACATAACCTACGATAAACTCCTGACTAAATGTGCAGTTTTCTGTCTGTGGAATCATGGTGAAGTGCTGCAGGTCAACAGAATAAGATGATTTTCTCTTTCTTGTTTTTAGAAAGAATAAAGAGTCAACAGAGAGAGAAAATTTAGAAGAGAAAGGTGAAGTGACAGTAACAGTAGAAAATGGGATTCCTTGCGAAGCGCTGGATTTAAAAGCAGGCCACATTAATGGAGTCTTTGCAGCAGATGATGAACGGTTCACATCCTTATGAAATGCTGCCATTGCTATCTGGCGGTTTTTTGAAAGACTCCTGTGCCTACTTTATCTCGTCACTACTTCTGAATGTCAAACATGAAGACAAGAAAAATGTCCTTTCACTTAATTTCCCTTGAGAGAACCTTTTGCTGATAACAAATACACTCGAACCTCCATTACGTAGCTTTTGTTCATGAGCAAAGCAAATGAGAAGACGTCAAATGATATCCATTAAAGATTTCCGGAAGATGTACAGCAGAACAGGGTTGAAACCTACCTTGTGTCAGGCATTTAATTTTTAATGATTATTTAAATATGTCCATTGCTTGTTTTTCCCTGATATAAATGTGAAACTGCATTATTCCTGAATGTCACTGGGGAGATCATCTATCATTGTCAATTCTTGCTGGGCTTTCTTTCAAGCCATATGCGAAAGTTTCTCTGTAAAATGGCTTATGTTTGCTGATATGCAGTATGCCTTTGGGTGGAATAGTGATCAGTGCATGAAAGTTTTCATTTATCAAGAAAAAAAAAGCAAGCTTTCACAGCCTCCATAAGAGCAGGTTAAAAGTGGCTGGGTCATCTATAGCTTTAGGGCTATCAAAGGTCTGGTACTAAAAGTGTTTTTCACTTGACAGTCAAAGTCACAGATTACATGACCTGGAAATTAAAAGTTGAAAAAGTTTGAAATCTGTTGAAATTAAAAGTTGCAACGAAGGGCAGATTTTCCAAAGGTGCAGTCTGTGGTTGGTGGCCCAGCTCTCATTAAATCTATGAGGGCATTTTGCAGCTCTTTGAAAAAAATCTTCCTTACATTTTTTGATAATAAAACTAGAGTAGATTTCCAAGACATAGCCAGCCTGGGGTCCGATGAACCTTCCTGTGGCGGCTGGATAGCTTGTGAAAAGACTCGGCGCTTGACGCAGCAGCTGCTGGGCTTGGTGCCCCTGACCTGGATGAGCACAGGCAGGCAGTGCTACCTCAGCAGAGACCATTCAAACCTGTTTCCTATTTGTGTGGCTGCGAGTTGAGGGCATCAAGTGGTGCCAGACCCTAAACTGCCTTGTTGGAGTACTTTGAAGTCAGCCATACATACAGACTATGTATGTACATACTATCTGTGCCCTAATCCCGTTCCCATTTAAATCAGTGATAAAATTCTGACTGATTTCAGGAGAGCTGGGACCCAGTAAAGGGGAGTTGTATGTGTGGGTACACAGAGGATGGAAGCACGTTGAAGCAAAATGCAGTATCTGCAGTCACCAAACAGCTGCCCCCGTCACTGGAGGCAGGATTTGACCATTAGCCATCCTGTTTCCAGTGTCATGTTTGGAGGGAATATTAGAAAACCCATTTACTTATTAGAGTTATTCCATCAGACTCCTCACCAACAGGAACAGGGTAAAACAGGGTAAAAGCTGCTTGTAAAGGACCGTCCAGTGTCCTGAAAGGCACAAAAGTTTCTTGTCTCCCAAATTCTTCAGCGTTTTGGCTGTAGTGAGCACCTTTGGCTGTCCATTTGACTCGGCGCTGGCTCTTGGGAACGGGGTGAGCAGAAGGGGAGGAATGGGAGGAGGAGAAGGGGAAGCAGCGGGGCGAAGGGGGTAAGCTGCGCGGGGGAAGCCCCAGGCCAGGGGAGACTGGGAGAAGAGGGCTAAATGCAGAATAAAACTATGGAACCCCCTGGTCATTTGCCTCACATGGTCTCATCTGTCACAGTTATCTTTGATGTCCTGCTGGTGGGTCCCTCTGGACAGGGACTGTGTCTTCTGTGTGCCCCTGCTCCATGCTGGAAAAGGATTAATAAAGTCAGTTGTTAGTGATAATATCTCAGTGCTTCAAAATTACCATCCACAACATGGAGATGTGTTTCTCACAGGAATGTCAAAGATTAAGCTTACCAGTGTTTAAGATCATTTGGAAGAAAGATATAGAGTGCAGTGTTATTATTGCTTCCTCAGTCATTGCTCCAAGGTCTTTCACTCAGACAGAGTTTTATTGAGGTAATTCAGATCCCATCATTTCTAAACCTTCACACTTTTCACGTTCTTTGTATGACAGATAGCTACACTGCAGTGTGACCACGATGGATTGCAGTTACTGCAGCACCTCTGCAAGAACCCGTGAAAGATTTCGGTGAGAATAGCTTGGTGGTGCAAAAGCAACCTCGAGCTACCGATTAGAATTACTGTTATCCTGAATTGTACTATATGATACCGAAATAAAACTCGCTTGATACGAAAAAGGGCCAGGCATATCTAAGCATACTTCTCAAGGCCTGAGTGAAGGTTCAGTTCAGCCCGTGGCACTGGCCAGTGATTTGAAAATAGATTGAAAGCCTCTGAACAGAACATTATGTGGTGTGGGCTGACTCTGGTGGTAAGAATTTAATCACTGACTTCCTCCCAGCTCACCTTTTAGCCGCATAATTACTTTATAGCAGTTTGGCCTAATTTTCTGCTAATGATCATATGGGATTCACCCAGAGCATACATCTTGCTTGCCTCTCTGCTGACAGAAAATGGCTTGAGAGAAGCAAATGATGCATGAACAGGCAGGTATCGCACTTAGCAATGCTTTGGAACCACTGTTGGTATTAGCTCTTTCACTGAAATAGGCACCACAAACTAGGTTAATCAAAGGCACAGTGCTACAGAGGAAATAAATCTCTTTTCTAGTCTCTTTGTGCAGCAGGATCATATTAGAAAACAAAGAGCACTTTGATTTGGTAAAGCCTGTCCTCCAGAGCCTGCAAATGGTACAACGACAATTTATATCCCGTGAGGATCTGCCCCGGATGTTTTATGTAACTTTCACCATTCTTTTTCTCTAAATCACCTGCCACCGAATGACCTGATAATAAACAGGAAAATGAATAACAAGCAATATAGACTATACTGTAAACTACTTCCTAAAACAATGAGTTGTTTCTGCTTTCAGTTACATTTGTGCCGTGCCAATGAATTTCGACAAAGTAACATGGGGTACCCGAGATTGTACTGTTTCACTTTCAACAGCTGCATTTGAGAAAAGAGAGGAGAAAAGAAAATTCAATTAAATGAAGCAATAAAGCCAGAGAAGTTCTGTTTAAAGAAAATCTGCAACGTTTATCACTAGCTCCACATCCCCAGCAAGTCAGCATTTCAGGAAGGACATTACAGTTCTGTTCAGCTTACTTCAGAGAGAGTATTGATGTCTAGGCTAGAATGAGCACAAATCATGCATGAGTAAGTTGTTTACACTGTCAGTCATTAGCTACACATTTGGAGCGCTGGAGAACGTTGGGAACTCTGCAGTGCCCTCCTTAAATTAGGGACCGCATTGATCGTGACAGAACCGTCCTCTGCGCGCAACCTTCAGCATTGTATCGACCACAGACTGGTTTTGTAAATGAAATTAGTAGTCCTTGTTTATCAATATTTCTTTACGGAAGATTGCAAACTGTGGGCAGATGCTGAAGTTCTTACTCGAGCCATTCTGCCGCTTGCTTTAGGGAAAGCTAACCACTCTGTCCTGCAAGCGTTGGAGAAAACTAGACTGAAGTTTGTTCTGTCACATCAGCATTTGCCTCTTCTCTTCCAGGACAGTGTACAAAGTCTTGAGAAAGTCTGTCTGTGGTACTCACCCCTAAACATCTCCCTGTCAGCCCACCCTGAAGTCTGGTACTCACAACTGAGCCCAGCATTCGCCCGGGGCTCTGCCGATACCCAAGATGACCTCGTGGGCCTCTTGAAGGCTATATGCTCCTATTTGTCTATCCGGGTATGACACTTGCTTCTGTCGTGCCGACCTTCATGGAGAACCCTTCCCCGGCGATGCCTTCGTAAAGGGACGCTTCTGTTTTGCTTTTTGAGGGAAGACGTAACTGAAGCCAGTTCCTTGTTTCTGCCATTGTTCACAAAAGAGAATGGTGAAGTGGGCACAAGGAGCCTCAGGGCAGGATTCAAGTCTTGTTCCTTCATCACTGTGAGAATCAAATAATTCCCAAATTAATGCAAATCATGGCATTAGCACAAGAGCTTCTAGTTTGATAATTTGGTTCCAAGAACTGGACGTCAGTTTTGACCAAGCAAGGAGCATTATCACATCTTGACAGAAAGTGTTTTTCATGCGTAACCTCCCACATGTGGGAAAACAAAATAAATTACTTTAAAACTTAGGGCAGAAGTGCAACAAAGATTTAAAATAACTCCCGGTGAAAAGTGGGAGCCTATGTTTCTAGATTCTCTTAAAAACATGGTTCAGATGCCCTCAGAAATTTGGTCAGTTTGTCAGTGCAATAACCTGTGACTCATGAAACGAGCTGTTTAAATGTGCCAAGTTTTTTATAGAAAATGCATTGACCAACTGTCCACAATCCATTAGCAATGTGCAATCTGTGCTTGGTTTGCTATGAACTGATCCTTTTGGCCTGTCATGGTTTTTGTTTCCTTTTAACGTGGCGTGCAAGAAGGGATGTGTGCAACAGGGTGACACCGCAGCTTCCTACACTACTGGACAATTGCTAATGAAAAAATTGCACGGTTAGATAGGCCTAATTTGGCGGACTGAACTTGCTAGTTTTCAAATCACGTAAATCTAAAGTATGTTGACGGTGACGAGTGGTACACACTTGCCAGCACAAATGTGTCAGTATATTCAGTTTTGTGAATACATTAAGCACTGTGGGTGCATTTAGCGTAATGCAGTTGCATTTTAGCTGGATATTCTGTGGCTGGATTGATGTTTGCAGCAATCCAGAGGAATTCTACCTTTATAGCACGGATTCAACTTTGCTCTCAGTAAAGTCAGCAGGTTCAGTAGGAACTGAATTTGACTTAAGATCAAAAAGAAAAGTTTGATTTTGCTAGTCTGTCCTCTTCCTTCCCACTGTGTTTCCCTTCCCTTAGAGGTGGCAATCTGAAGCTATCAAAGCATCTTATTAGCTGCAGCAATCGCGACATAGAAAGCATGTAATTTTGGAGAAAAGGCAAGAGCATTCTGGCGTTATCTCTCTATCAGCTTCTGCCTCTCTCCTATCATTTAGATTCTAATTGCTACAAATTACAGTGTGTAGCTTTTATCAGTTGTGGACCAACAGGAATTTTAGACTTTGGACTAATGTTCTCTATGATACTGTATCTAAACGACATTGTAGATGCTGATGTGCGGACACATGGTCCCTGTAAAATGAACTGAGACCACTTGCTCCTGCCTTAGTAAAACTGAAATGAGAAACATGGGTTGCCTAGATGAAAAGCCGTGTTTCACAGGATCAATACTTTTCCCTTCACTGGTGGAGCAAGGTGGCTTTTTGTAACAGACAAGCTGTAAGGAACACAGAATATTGGGCCCCTGAGCGGTTCCCTCTCCTCTGCCTTCTTAACATATGGTCTTGATTTTGACTGTGGCCTTCAGCAATGATGCTTCATGAAATCTTGATTTAACCTGCCAATTTGTACACTCATCTGCCTTCCTGAAAATCGTTCGGTTTCAAAGCTTTCTCCTAAAACCTTGCAAAAACACTGGTTTCTTGATGCTTCGGGCAACTGACAGCATCTTTACACAGCTCCTGATGTTGTCCTTAGATCTGGGGCTTGCCCCTGCCCATGGGGCGCTCTCCCCCTCAGCGATGCTGAGCACGCTTTGACTCGGGCGACAGCCACCAGCCTGCGCCTCCCTTGGCGTGCAAAGGAGCGTTGCGGAGGCGACAGCTTCTCTTTAGGTCTGAAATCCCGGGGGTGAAGCAGCCTGTCTTGGGGCAGAAGGTTTTGAAGGGATACGGAGTAGTCATCCAAGGCACTGGCCCCAGCATACCGGTACACCACTGGGATACGGCTGCGCGGTCCAGCCAGCTGCAGGAGGTGGGTGCAAGCCCGGTAGCAGCTCCCCTCGCTTCTTCCCCTCTGGGACAGAGGTCCCGAGCGAGGGGCAGCGCATGGGGGGTCCCTGTGCTCTGCGCTTGCCGCCTTGACCTCCGTTCCCGCTGGGTGACGGGGAATTAACCCGACCAGCCGCTGATCTGCCCTGTCTTGTTCCTGCAGAGGAAGAGCCAGCTAAGCCCAAACTGCTGATGTTCGAGCCGAGGCTGGCTGCCGGTACGTGCCTTTTGCAGGGGAGCTGGTCCCGGGTGGCTCGGGGGTCGAGCAGGACAGGCTGCGCCCACCTGCAGAGGAGCAGAGATGTCCATCCTCCTCACCGCCGCACAATTCTGCTCCTCACCCAGAGAGCGGACACAAGGATCCCGTGAAAGCCCCCTCTTGCAGGAGGGCTCCCAGCCCTGTCGCATGGGCTGAGGGCGGCTGGGGAGCCAGCGCTCCGGTCCCAGCACTGGCAGGAGGGTTTTCGTCCGAGAAAAGGCGGATGCCAGGCATGCAGAAGAGTTATTCATGTGGGAAAAAGGCTGCTCGGGGGATTAAAAGGACTATTTGCCCAGCCCCCAGTTGGAAGCGCGAGGAAGAGGGAGAAGATCTGGGCTTGCCCCCAGCGATGCTCAGGTGCAGCTGCGGCAGTGCGGCCCCTCTCCGAGCACTACGGCCGTATCGGGGCGATGTGCGGAGGGTCTGAAGCCACCCCCGGGGCCGTCCGCCGCCTCCACAAAGCCGCTTTACAGGGAGTCCTCAAGAGGAAGGATTTGCCAGGTATTTGACTGATGTGAGCTGCTCTTCGGGAAATGGCAGAGGAGCGGCAGAGAGCGGGGCAGCTGCAGCCCTGCGCAGGCGGTGGGGTGGCTGTCCCATGGCAGCTCATCCTCCCTGGGGATGTTCCAGGCCAGGCAGCCCCGGCGCCGAGCGGCCACAGCCCTTCAGAGCCCCCAGCCTCTGCAAATCGGTCACTGAGTCGTGCTTATGTCCATCTTTTACGCACTGGGCAGAACGACAAAGCGCAGCAGAGAGCTTAAGCAGTGCTGCTGCCTGGAAAAAATGGCCTGGTAACGGTATTTTAAGCAATTTTAAGGGTGTGTGGTGCCCAATACGCAACACAGTGGTTTCTTATTGAGGCATGCCCTAAATGCAATTCTCTGTTATTGCAGTCCTAGTTTCATAGCACAGCTCAGCCAACAACATGAGTGATGAGGCAGAAAACTGCTCGAACGGAGCCAGGGTACAGATGAACACTGGTGGGCAGCTATTTAAGCAGATGTCAGACAACTCGGACCCTGGGGACTACGGGACTGGGAATATCAGGTAGGAGCTGGAAGCCACAGCTCACGCTGTAGACCCGAGGGGTGGAGGGAGGGCTCGCAGACTGGAGGAGATGGAGCCTGTGTTATGTCAGGTTACCCGCAGCCTTTGTACTGTAACAGTGGCAAACTGACTAGTCGTCTTTGCTCCGAGCCAAGCAGGCTGGCCACCATTGCATACAACAACGTATTTGACTGAGACAGGATTTTACCTCCCAGTTGCTCCTCTCCTGTCACCCAAACCCCATGGCTGCTGCCTTGCTGCCCTTGCTGGAGGTTTGGATTTCCTGAAAAGGCTCGAGGTACTTCCCTTTCTCAGTTGTTTGCTGTTTCCTCTTTGCTGTGGCACAAACTGTCTCCATGCTCTTGCCATGCCTTCCCGACTAGCCTGAAGGTCCACCCCAAGAAATGCTCCCAGCTCATCCGAGAATGGATGGCATCCTCTCCCCACAGACCTGCCGTCACCGTCTCAGGCTACAGAAATCGCCCTCAGCTCGGAGCCCGGCCATACTGCAGAAAGCCTGCCGTGGTAGTAAGGCTGACACAAACAAGTCTGTATCTGGTGGTCTCCCGTGTGTCTGCTCAATGGGAGCAAATCCATCCATGGAAGTACGATGTGCGTGCAGCCCAGTGGCTCCCCGCTGTTGTAAAGCTGTTTCTCAAAACATAAGTTTGTGCTAATTCATCTCACAGCTTAAAGTTTTTTTCTCTTGTGTTAAGGCAATGGCAAGAAAGATGCCATGTAATTCTTATATTATTCCTCACATATGTTATCAAGTATTGCATTTAGGTATGTGATAGAAAAGAGCTTAGAAATAAGGCTGAAAATTTGCAGCATAATTCAGCGTGACTCTCCCTGTTACATTTTCACCTCGCCGCAACGCTTGCGTGCACGCTTAAATGCAGGTGCCGATGCACTCCCTATACGAAATGAGGTGACACCCTTCTCTCCCCTCCAGGTATCCCCCAAGTGTCCCACTTGGTCGTGCAGGCTCCCCTCGGGGTTTCGGGGCTGTGCATGGGCAGGTGACAGACGCAGGCTGGAGCGAGGAGCCCAGGTGACTCCTGCACCACGGCAGGGAGACGACAGCTATCAGCGCTGCCCCGAGGAAGGCACCAGAGCACTGTGAAGGGGGAAAAAAATAACACCTGCATGTTAAGAAGGGAATTTTGGAATAGCCAGCCCTGTTTTAGTACCCTAAAAAGTACTGGGTCCAGTGATTGTGCAGTTAACTTACCAGCATAGAAGAGAAAAGAGTTAAAGCAGATGGTCAACATAGTCCCTGTTCTCTGCTGGAGAAGAAGAAATCATATCAAGGTAATAATAGACATAATTCTCTGCTCTGGCAGACAACAGATGAAACAACAACGCAAAAACCTTTCAACATTTCACCACGTGACAGTCTCACTGGCAAATTAAGGAATGACGAGCTAGACAAGAATCACAAAAGGCACATAATTACTTAAAAAACAGTCTCCGTGGCTCTCAGTCAAGAAGAGGGGCCATTTTAAGTGATAGCTCTCCTGGACCTTGCTGTATATGATCTGGATGTGGGAAGGGAAAACCTATCTATTAGCAGGTGTGTAGGCATTGCCAAGCTGGGAGTCCTTTGAAGGATTACAATTCCGAATGGTCATAAAAAAATGGGAAAAATGGTCTGAAATCAGTGCCGTGGGCTTCAGCCCAGACAAATTCAAAATGCACTAGTTAGTGCCACCCTAGAACCAGATGTACAGAGACAAAAAAGGGAACGGCTGAGCAAGTAGCAGTGCTACCAGAAGGCTCACAACTGGAATATGAGTCAATGTTGGCTAACGTTGCCAGAAAGAAGGTGCGTAGCAGCAAGGTAGAGCATGTAAGGTGCAGAGAGTGATTGCACCACTGATCATTGATAAGGTGACATTGATAAGGTTGTGATCAGAAGTGGACACCATCGCTGAGGATGCACAAAATGTGGCGAGTCTGGATGGCACCGAGAAGAGTCACATGCAGTTTAGAGAACGTGACCTCTGGGGAAGGGTTGGGTGAATGTTGTTGGCTTTCCCTTGAAAAAAAAAGACTGTTAGAGGATTGCACATGGATGACAGAGATCACTTGTCCCTGGTCCACAGGACATGGGTATCAGAAGATATTGAAGCAAGGTGCTTCCTCCAGGTCCCTGGTTTCTGGCTCTGCTTGCTGGGGACGCCTGTTGCTGGTGTCCCTGCTGAGGCCGTGCTGTGTTCAGCCCATTGCAGGTGGGAGGGCTGGAGCTCCTTTCCTGGGGTTTGGCAATGAAGAGGCTGCTTGCTGCTGCTGCCGCGTAGACAGACTCATAGTGGTTTTGGGGAAGCTCTGCTGGGAACTGGAAACCAACCCCATGGATGTGGCTGCAGAGCTCTGTCTCAGAAAGCACCCCCCCGAAGAAACAAAGAAGCAAACAAACCCAAACCAAAACCAATCAAGTGATGCTGAGCAGAAATAGACTAATTTTAAAAGTACTGAGGTATTGTCTGATCGATAACACTCAACCCAAGCGGCATTTCCAGAACTAATTCATGCATTGATTTTCCCATTGATTTGCAGTAAGCGCTAGGTTCCTAGCTAGATTAGCAAAGGTATTTAGATATTAAACTGGAGTCATCTTAGTAGTCTCGGTCACCTTAGTACTTAAATCCAGTTGATTTATAGTTCGGGTTAAGACTCTACGCAAGATGCTGTGATCCCATGAAGTCTCTTGCTGCTTTTTGATAGTTCAATGAACACATTTAAAAATCTGGTTTTGTATGCCCCAGTTGCTTTGAAAATTAGGTATATTCT
This sequence comes from Elanoides forficatus, assembly GCA_025311575.1. Classification (NCBI taxonomy): domain Eukaryota; kingdom Metazoa; phylum Chordata; class Aves; order Accipitriformes; family Accipitridae; genus Elanoides; species Elanoides forficatus. The sequence continues at coordinate 19,507,011 of JAOBAS010000056.1, read as the reverse complement.
CCGAATCACTTGGGCTTTACAAAGCCTTTTAAAACATGGACCTAAACACCCAACCAGGTACCCTATGTCAGGCTAACTGGGGTTTCTTCCTGCCTGGGAGTTAAGGTTCATGGCTTGGTGTTTCAGTGAAGTTTCTAAATATTTTTACAGCTTATCACCAACCTGTTAAAGGATTCACAGATTCTGAGCTACCAAAGACACGGGCAGGCTATAGATAAAGTGACCAGCTGTATCATTGACAGCACATTTGGGAAACATTAACCAAAAGTAAAAGCCTTTTATAAGAAGGCCATAAAATGGCAGGAGTAATTATGTTTTTCCAAAGTTAATCATTCACTTTTGTTTATTTGGCTTTTTATAAAAAACTTTTTCCTTTCTCTCCTACAATGGATAAAACCTATAAAAGGCCCAGCAAATTGGATTCAGCCTTTTTTGTTCACACTAGCCATGCTTGAAGGCCGATGAGACACCCCGACAGAGAAGCTTACCCAAGGAAACCTACTTCGTTGGGAGGTTCTCAGCCCGGACACAAATATGCTGGTCCACCTCTGGCTTCTCTGTGGTCTAAGCGCTGTCGTGACCCCTCAGGATGTCACACAACAAGCCCAAGTGTTTCTGGAAGAGTTTAGCAGGCGGGCAGAGAGTATCAGCTATGAGAGCAGCCTTGCCTCATGGAACTACAACACCAACATCACTGAGGAGAATGCCAGGAAAATGGTAAGCGCTCCGTCCTGCTGGTTTTACTGTTCTTTTAGGAATCTGACAGCTGCTTTCTAGTTTATTTTGGTTCCACCCTGCGTGGCTGAAATTGGAGTGCTACTTCTTTGGTAGCTGTGGTTTAGTTTCAGGAGGGTAGAGGGGCTTGCTTTAACGTAGCAATGCCTCGCTGGAGGTGCCTGGGCCACTACCAGGTCTACAGCCTAGGGCTGGTGCCCGGGCTGCCCTCGCACTGCCCAGGGATGGCCAGAGGCTGGACTTGTCTCTAGCCATCACCTCCAGTCACCCTGGTGAGCGGAGGGAAATGGCGAGGGAGCGTTGCCTGTTTGGCCCCCTAATCCGGGCTGGATGGAGAGAGACTGCTTCTTCTGCTCGAGGTCCACCAGCAGCACCAGTGCCTCCCGGCATGGCGTTCCTGTGCGGGGCCCCTTTCCTCTTGGAGACGGCACGGCTCAGAGGGGGTGGTCGTCTCCCGGGGCCTGGGCTAGGTGCTGCCCTGCGGCGTCAGGGAATGGGGTTCGAATCTTGCACCTCCATGAGCTCAGGTCTCCCACTTTTCGTAAGACTGAACTAACGCTGGGCTTTTTACTGACGCGGACAACGCGCTCTCTTCTTTGTTGCTGAAATTATTTTACTTCTTGCTGAATATACAAATATTTTCTGAATGTAGGCTTTCTATTAAATCTTTGCTGATGGTTTTATATGGTGGTCCACACCCTTTACCCAGTGTGGGACCTTCCCCTTGGCCCCCCATCACTCTTCTCATAGTCAGGGCGGTTGGTAGACTGCCTGGAGGTATTGAACTGGGAAAAATGAAGTGAGATCATGGAATTCCAAATGCCAGCAGTGGAATCTGTGGTCTAGTATGTTGCTTTGAAAGTCAGCTTCTATCTGCAGGAAGGACAACGGCATTTGTACTTATGCTGTCTTGCAACACAGTTCTCCCTGCTTCTCAATGCCAACCTCTAGCTGTCCCAGCCAACAGGGTCTCCAGGCGAGTACCGTGTTTATAAAGAGCATTCAGCCATGATCTGGCTGGTTATGGATACTGCCATGCCTCAGCCTAGCATCTTGTAACCTTGAAGTGTTTCAAAACGAACAAAAACACCTTGAATTTTGTAGCTGTGTGTATTCTAAAGTTAACTCAAGCTCTAGAGAAAAACAATTCAGAGCATAAAAATGAAGCTGAACATACTACACCTACTTTTGTTGTAATGGTTTAAGTCTTCCACTTTGTGGTCTTATAGCTTAATTAAAACATGGTTTAATTATCATATTTCTTAATTAAAGTAAGGAGACCGGTTGCTGGAAGAAATCCTAATGACTAATCATTGTCAATCTGGAATGTTTTCCGAGGCACCAGGTACTTAAACTGTAACGTTTCCAAACATGTAAAATGAAAGCCCCATATAGTACTTTCAGCATTAATGAGATGACAATAAAATACATGAAGAGATACCAGCAATAAGAACCAATTAGTCCGGTGCTCAGAGAGAATGTTTTCTCTCGCTTGATCTCTTCCATAGCACTGGTAATAAACCCACTGCTTCCCCTCCTCCCTTTCTGCTGGAGGAGCAGAGTTAATGAATACTGTCCCTTCCAGCTCCTTCCTATCCATTTTCCTTGTAAATTGGGCCACAAACCCTGTAACTATTCCTCTGACTTATCAACCAGTTCCTCTAATTGGGGAAAAATCAGACAGCAATCTAACTTCTTTCCCCTGGCTTTTGTAGCCAAAGAGCCCCCTCTTCTGCCGCGCCGCTCCTAAGGCACCTCTTCGTCCCCGCTCAGGACGAGGAGTTCAGAAAGAGATTTACGCAGCCGTGCTCTTCCTCTGGGTGCTTATCAAGCTCTTCCCCGCTGAGCTTTGCAAGCCGTTGAGCAGCGGCAGGGCTCTTTGCTCTGCTGCCGTGAAGGGAAGGCTTGGAAAGGCTCCTGCTGACGGCTGCCCTCCCGCAGAGGGGCTGCACGGGCAGGGGGAGATGCGGGGATGGGACCGCAAAGGGCTTACGTCTGCCACCGCCTCTCTCTGCCAGAGCCTAAAGCGGGTACGGTGGGTCCATCGTGCAAAGAGCTCTTCAGGCACACATGGCGTTGTGTTTCCTGATGTCCCAGCAGGGAGGGACAGGCGTTACAGGTGCCCTCTCCATAACCTGGGAAGTTCTGGCGTGAGCACAATTAATTAAACTGTCCCAAGGACCCAGGTTAATTGGTACTGTTCTTGTTGCCATTTGGGATGGGTGCTGATGTGCTAAACTGCGTACAAACACATTAAAAAAAAGTGAGTAAGACAGTCCCAAATCCAAATAATGTTCTTATGGTGCTACTTTGTGCACTGAAATTTGGGAGTTTCGTGTGTCATGGTATGTAACTGCGGCAGTGGTAAAAGCAACCTCATGCAGAACATTGAGGTTTTGCACACCTCATTCAGGCACCTGTTTAAAGCCTCCTATACCCAAGTATAATCTTTTATTTACCAAAACTTCAGGAGCAAGTGATATTTGCATAATGAAAAGACTCAATATCAATATCTTGGCTGGTGTCTGTCAGTGCTACTGAAGCAGAAATGGGGAATGACATCTGTGTCACGGACCTCTTGTGCCCTGGCTTGCATCTGGTTTCTGTTAAGCACAGGTGGGTGAAGAAAAGCACTAAGGGAAGAATATGTGGTGATTTAGAGTAGCAGGGAACACAGCCAGGTGGTGCTGTTTAAATTATAACAAGCGTGGTGTGAGGAGACAGTCTTGCTATTTCCAAAGAAAAATGGTTATCTGGATGTGTGAATAAATCAAAGCCAAAAAGTTCTCCAGCCATTTCACCGCGCAGCGCAAGTGCTCAAGCCGCAATCCACAGGTGGTCTCCACAAATGAAGTTCTCCCTAGAAGTAATGTTTTTGCCCACTGAGTATGACAGGCTGCCGCACTCTTTTGGTGGAGTAATTCAGGGCTTTTGTGACCCCCTTTCAGAATGAGGCGGCTGCCAAGTGGTCCGCGTTTTATGACGAGGCCTCCAGGAACGCCAGCAGCTTCCCGTTAGCCGGTATCCAGGATCATCTCACCAGGCTCCAGATCCAGGCTCTCCAGGAGAGAGGATCGTCTGTGCTGTCAACAGAAAAATATAGCAGAGTAAGTTGCTGAATGTAGCTCATTTTTTGCCGGGTGAGTTGAGCTGCCTCCCACCACAGCCCCGAGCGAGGGCAGGCTGCTGTCGGCACCCCGCTTGTCTCCGGATGGTGCTGGCTCCCAGCATCGTATGGAGGGTGTCCCGCTACGGGGTGCTCATAGCAGTGCGGGACTGGAGGGGTGGTCTGGCTTAGGAAGCTGGTTCCCATTCAAGTCAGCAGTTTTGCCAGGTAACCCAGGCAATGAACTTCAAACACGCACACGCCTCCGAGTTGTCCTTGCACAAATGGCCGGATTACTCATAAGAGGAAAAGAGGACCTGTGGTAAGTGCTTGGCTAGGTCCAGACCCAGGGCAATGAGCAGAAGGAGGTGGGTGAAAGGACGTTCAATGAGTCAAAAAGGTGGAGGTGGAGGAAGACCTCCTTTCTCTGCACGTGTTGCACTATCAAACTGTGAAAAAGGGCAGATGTTTCTATACAGCGGGCACGCTGGGGTGCTTGAAACTGGGGAGGGTTGGTGCCCTCCTTCCACAGAAATGTGCTGAAGGCCAGCAAGATTTAGCAACATTCATAACGAGATTTGACATTTCCATTGACGAGTTTGTGTAGAAGGCATGTATGTAGATAATGACTATATGTGGAACTGGAATAAGCAGCTATGCAGACTCAAAAGGGATTTATAACCAAACACCTGAGGGTTAAATTAGCTTCCTTTTGCTGGAGATCAAATTGAAACATATCATTGAGTTAGGGGATCCTACAGGCCTGATTATAGAAGGATCCTGAGATTCTTCTGCTAAGATCAGCAGTGTTAACCACCGAGCAAGAAAAGCAGCGGACTGGCTGGATCTCCTGTCTGATCCAAATGAGTTGTCTTTCTGGAAAGACAGATTACCTTGGTGAATGCTGACAGTTCATACAAACGTATGTTTATTTTGGAGCACAGCAGTGCACTGATGGTAACACTGTCTCTGTTGAGGAGGTATTTTCTTCAGTATCCTCCGTGTTCAGACACTTGCAGTTTCCTAGATAAATGGCCTTTGGGGATGAAATTGTTGATTCTTGCTTGAAAAGTGACTTTTTGTATAGTCTGATGGGATTCCATAGGAATATTTAAATATTCTTCACTGATACAAAAATTTCCCTGGGCGTCCACTTACTTTAATGCTGGCAGAGATAAAGTTAGAGCTAGTCATTAACTACCCCTCCCACTGACAGCTCCACATAGCTCTGATTTAAAGCTTTAAATGAGAAATAACATAGTCCTAAAGGAAAAGCTAAAAGTGGTGCATGTTTTTCTTGAGGTATGAAAACCTGAATACAAAACAAAAAAAATATAAAACCAGAGCTACGTAGCATGGCTTCTGAGACAGAGCTGAATGATTTCAGATGCATTTGGCTTTCAGCTGACCCAAGACATGAGCCGTAACTTCTCTGTAATGGAGTATAAGTAGATCTATGCAATCACTCTGATGCGATGTTAAAAACCACGAGCAACAGTCAGCCTGGCAGCATCTGCACAAGGGGCCCTTTTTGCTGCCGTTCAAAACCACAACCTGCCTGGAAAGTTTAGGTGGGTCCACGCTTATGGCAGCGCATTGCTAAACTTTATTGTTTTATTGCTGCTGTATATTGATAGCTCTCTCGTGACAGTCTGTGCTCATTAAATCCAGAGCTCTGTCTGACTGGATATTAAGGACCTGTAGATTACGTCATGTATTTGGGAGATTATCTGTCTTTTCCAGCTAGGTCCTGGTTCAGTAATGCATTTAGGCAAATTCTTTCATTAATCTCTACTCAGTTTAAATGTTAAGCTGGTGGGTGAAGTGTTGAATCGCGCTTTTAAGGAATTAGCATAATTGGCTGTTATTTTGCACGGAGTGGGTTTCTAACGGGCTATCTCGCATCTAACTTGCAGCTGAGTACTGTGCTAAATACAATGAGTACCATCTACAGCACTGGGACCGTCTGTAAAATTCGCGAACCGTCTGAGTGTTTGGTGCTGGAGCCAGGTACGGTACTAACGAGGGCCCTTACTGTGTCCTTTACATTGAAGGTTCAAAAAGAAAAAGCCCAAAGGTGGCTCCTGACTGCAAGAGAACAGGCTGTAGGTTCAATAGCTATATCCTGCTATCTAAAGCTTAGTCATAATTTAATTGCACCTTGCAGTTCAGGGACCTCCAGCGAGCCTGCTGCCCACGAGACATACTGTCTCCTACTTGTAGTAGACAAGATTTGGAGAGGGCTGCTCAGCTTGTATGACAGCCTGCCTGTCACCTGCGGTTTGCCTACGTCACAGAAAGTCTATTTTTTTTTCCCCTGTCATGCAAGTCTTGTTGGACTCAACGTTGCATTGAGGCCAGTCCCAAGAATGCTACCAACTTAAGGGAAGCTAATGCAGAGAGAGCATTTAAGGGACTGGTGATATGCTCTGTGTCTCTCAAAGAGAAGGAGGGGAAAATCTTAAATCAGAAAAAGATGCAAAAATATAACAGGATATTTCAGTGTAGCAAACACAGTGTTTTCTTCTTAGTTTATGAAATTTCTTTCGCTTTGGCTCATTTGCCTGCTGTGAAAGAAAAATAAAGAGATTCTGCTTTTTCAAGGCCTAGTACTTATTTTTTTGTTCTGACAGGTCTGGACATTATTATGGCTAACAGCATGGATTACCATGAGAGGCTATGGGCCTGGGAAGGCTGGAGAGCTGATGTTGGCAGGATGATGAGACCATTATATGAAGAGTATGTTGAGCTTAAAAATGAGGTTGCAAAGCTTAATGGTAAGTCACAATTTCTTTTCTTTTTTCTGGCTTCCAGAAATTAACAAACATACTGCAATATTGCACAATTTGCACAGGAATTCAAAACCCATACTTTTTTTACATATTGATGAGCAGTGTTTTGCGCATAATTTGCTCTTGGTGTGCACATCGCAAAGTGAGAGGCAATGCAGACAGGTGCCACTGACCAGATCAGAGGTCTGTCACCAGCCTAGAACAAAAGGGAGCTGTCTTTGTTGGCACCTTTCCCAAACGCCATAATGTGTCAGTGCCCTTCATTACATACTGCCTTGCCCAGAACTGCACTGCTTGTGGCTTATGGACAAGCACGCTCAATTTAAACAGCTTCTGAGTGCTGCTGAGTCTTGGTGACATCTCCTTGACGTTCAGCCTTGACGTTCTTGCACCAGCCACAAGCAGTGGTACATTTATAAGCATTATGCCCTAACCAGAATGATCAGATTGGGTAGACCTGGGCCAGCAGATGCAGCCAGGTGCTTAAAAAGCTGGAGCTAGACACCAGGAGTAAGAAATTATAGTCCAAATAGTTAGACAGGAAAAAAACAAACATTAAGAAATGGTCATTATGACCTTCCTCCGTACCGCTAAGAAAGAAACCTCAGCTATAAGCCATTTCTGCTCCAGGCTTGATGGAGCTCCATGGACTGGAAGGCTTAGTGAAACTGGGAGCTGAATTTCAGTCCTGATGTCTACACCTGCTCTGGTGGTTTTGTTGCTGGAGGAGGGGGCCCATATTCAAGGTCCACCAGCTTATACCTTCTGTGAGAACCCCTTAGTATCCAGCCTGAGCAGAGGCTGCCCTCCCTCATAGCCGCAGGAGCTCCAGTCAGGAGTGACGATTTCCTTTGGCCTCCATCTCCAGCTGGAATGACCCTAATTAGCAGATAACCATGACTGCAACTTCTGCATTTCTTGGAGATCTCCCATACCTGCACGTTCAGGGGACAGACCCTCAGGGGAGCACTCTCCTCCCCGCTAGACCCAGAGCATCTCGTGCTTTGCTGCTTTGCTTTGGGGGAAAGGCTGCAGGTCTGCATGGGATGAGCAAGGAGCTGCACTGCTCCTGCGGACCTGGGCGGTGCCATGTGTGGCGTGCTGACGTGATGCATCTGTGCTTTACAGGCTATTCTGACTACGGAGATTACTGGAGAGCAAATTATGAAGCAGACTATCCAGAAGCATACAAATACAGCCGTGACCAGCTGGTCAAAGATGTGGAGAAGACATTTGAGCAGGTAGAGGCAGGAAAAAGCTCTCACCTGGGCCACAGGGTTGTGCTTTGTGATGGTGGGCTTACGTGTCGACGTTGCGAAGGAAGACAAGACCTGCTCTAAACCGGCTAATCTCAGTCTACATGGGGTTAACAGACGTTGGGAGACATACATGACATTTTTACCTCTGCAGCCGTTCTAGGACCAGCTTGGTCCCCTTGGGCTGCACTGTGCCAAAGGCTGGGAAGGAGGGAGCTCTGCAGATCCATGTCTGTCCTCCAGGTAGGGCCCATGGCAGGAGGTATGTTTCCCATGGGGTAGACGGCATCCTTGATACTCCGCCTCTAAAGTCAGCAGTGCTCCCTCCCTCGTACCTGAGCAGGACTTCTGGGGCTGGGATCCGGACTCAATGCTTGAGCCCCAAGGCAGGGCGCAAAGCTCAGCTGCGGGTTTGGGGTGCACTTACTTGCCAGGAGAATTTCGTCAGAGACACCTTTGAGGCTGCCTGCTTAGGAAGGATGAGCAGTGTAGAGCAAAGAGAAAATAATTTGTTTCCTTCTCCTCCTCTGCCTCCAGATAAAACCTCTGTACAAGCAGCTGCATGCCTACGTGAGGCACCGGCTGGAGCAGGTCTATGGCCCCGAGCTCATCAGCTCCACGGGATGCCTCCCTGCTCACTTGCTGGGTATGTCAACGCAGCCGTGTCGCGCAAGCCTGACTTTGTACACAGGACAGTCACCTTCAAGGCACATGGGAACACAGTAATCTGCCTGTTTAGCCAGGATATTAACAAACAGGTTACAGATAAGAGAACGAGAGAGGAGAAATGGGGAAGAAGTCCCTGGCGGAGATGACACAGGTCCTTAGCAGCAGAGGCAGGTAGGGAAGGCACGTGTCCTTATCCCTGACAGAGTTGGCGGCACCCAGCTCAAAACTCCAGCACTGGGCTAGGACATTTCTCTCCCTGCTGCAGCACTTGTCTTCCTTAGAAATGAGAGTTTCAGAGACTTGTTTTTCCTTTTAAATCTTATCCTAAGTTCCCACATTTCATGACTTCGCTTTTAAAGCATGCAACATCAAGCTGCCGTAACTGTAATGTACATAAACACGGCAGCAGCAATCACAAGGACTAACAACTTGGATGTGCAGTTGTGAATAGACTTTTAGGAAGGCGATCAGTCCTGAAACTGTGTTGTACAAGAATAGCTGATCCTGGGGAATAAAAGGATCTTTGATCCTTTGATCTGACTTCCCAGAACTGTTCCCCTCCACATCTGGATCAGACCTGTTTAGATGTATAGGAGTCCCTATTTAAGACACTGCACAATTTATAGAGCTGTCTGGCATTTTTGAACAATATGTAATCAACCATTTAAAGTATTTCTATGTTTCTCTCTTTTTTGAAGGTGATATGTGGGGTAGATTTTGGACAAATCTGTATGCCTTGACCGTTCCCTATCCAGCCAAACCAAACATTGATGTAACTTCTGCAATGGCTCAAAAGGTAGGACCTGCCTTTATGCATTATGTAGCAAATCTAGACAGTGTAAAAGTTATACACCACGTCAGCTGCTCTCTAGAAAACCATACCTGCCCTAAGACAGACACACCACCAGCAAAGCATTGCTTTTTGCATCCTTTTTTTCTCTTCTCCTTAATGTGTTCATGCATTTTCCACTGTACCTTTTCCCTTAGCTATTCTCCTCTCTTTCTTCTCCACCCTCTTTGACTGGCTTAATCTTGGCTCCAAGTCTATTTTCTTCCGAGACACCTATCCATTAACATATTGGTTGGTATCAAATCACGGAGTTGGCTGGTATCAAATATGACCTTTGCCAACCATTACCATAATCAAATAGTTTGTATATTGCAGGGTTTTTTTTTGCCAGTCACCTTTATTTGGATACAGCTAGGAAACTGCAATGCTGCCTGTTATCTTTTGATAACTGCATAGCACCACAAGGTCTGTGCTTGAGATCTGTAGTGCTAACAGCCGTGACAGCACCTTCAGGAGACAATAACATGGTATAAAATAAAAAGTGATTGGTGGAATTTGATTTCTGAAATGCGATTATTCACCTGAAATCTACCCTCCTCTCACAGGGAGCACTCCATGCAAATGTTATACTGGCTAAAGAAGGAATAGCTAAATTTGATTCATAAGCAGTTTGCACAAGTCTGCATTAATCTCACCTCCATTTCACAGTGCTGACCCCCTTGTAGTCATAAATTTGTGTAATTGAAGTACCGTCGTGAGGAGGGAAGCGTTACTTACAGAGCCTCGGGGCAAAGGCTGGACTCATCCTTGCTGGTGGATGTGCCCAGTTTAGGATCCTCATCCAACTGAGCTGTCTGCCACCTAAATCTCTGTGAAAACTCAGTCCAGTAAATGCAGAGTTCCTGCTATGTAGAATAATAAAACTGCTGAATGACAAAAGTATTCTGGACATTAACATGCAGTTACAATCTGATAAGTGACTCCTCTAGATACATTTGCCAGGTTTTATGGTTCTGGCCACGATTTCCTCTCATGCTCATCTGCTGGGAGTGCAGCTCCACTGCCTCAAATGAGTCGTCCCCGACTGAAGGGGCTGAAAGGTCGGATCCCAGACCTGACATGTTACTGACAGGAATGCCTTTTTTTATTTTCACTACCTTATCTTTATTGAGGGCTTCTCTGGTCTGGGTCAGATGCTATCTGCTGAACCTCTGAGTGCAGAAACCTATTTTGTTCGTGGGGAAAATATTTAATTCCAGTTCCCAGCAGAATTTCCAGAAGTGACGAAGGCAGACACTGCCGTCTGACTCTCAGTAAGGCAGATGCTGATCTGAAGTCGCTGGGAGATAAATATGAAGTCAGCTGCCCTGTGTTAAGCCAGACGTCGGGAACAGGCTCCGTGCAGAAGTGGTGGTTAATGATGGTGTTGTCTCTTTCAGAAATGGGATGCAGTGAAAATATTCAAAGCTGCTGAAGCCTTCTTCACCTCCATCGGCCTCAGTGAAATGACTGAGGGCTTCTGGAATAATTCTATGCTCACAGAGCCGACCGACAACAGGAAGGTTGTCTGCCATCCTACGGCGTGGGATCTGGGGAAAAACGACTACAGGTACTGCAATTACTATGACCCCTTTTTATACCATCTCCTATAACATTCATATTTTCACTAAAGGTGCACCATGCTGGTTTAAGTTAGAATTTTCCCTTATTTATTGGGGTTTTTTCTGGCTAATAAGAGGGGAAAGGAAGACAAGAGAGCAGGGATCCTGCAGGACTGTAAAACTTTCTGTGTAACTTCTGCGAAGACCTAAGGACTACTCTCAAATTTAAGCAGAGAAGTGACTGTTATTTATATGAATTAGAGAAATAATGTCTATGTTCTAGGGCTTAAGGAATGAGCAGAAATGCGGGTGCTTGTGGATACCACTGAGATTTGCGGACACCTGCACATTCTGCAGCAATGGCATGGGGTCCTTTGGTCACAAGTGAAAACCTCCTGAGAGCCCACCATCTATCTTTAGCAGATATATCCAGTTTCATGAAAATCCATCAAGCTCTTCCATATTTGGGAAAGGAGAGGGACAGCAGGTTCCTGGGGCAAACCCTGTCCGCTCTTGTGGTTCCCACAGTGACCCTGGCAAAGAGGCTGGTCCCCAGCAGAGCCTTAGTGAAAGCCGCCAGCCTCACACCTCCGCAGTCTGGGGGAGGTGAAAGGAAACCCTATTGTTAAATAGTACCTACACCCGGGTGAAGCAGCAGGAGTCACCGACGCGCAGGTTTTTTTATACTGCTATCTGCCTAAGATCGATGGTGGGTACCCACTCCAACACACACAGTGAGTTTATCACCAAGTTTCGGAGAGCATCCGCTTCTCACAAAACCAGCAATTTTCTCTGACTCCCGGCACAATTTCAAGGTGGCTGAAGAGCGTTTTGCCGACTTCCCCTCCAAGCCTTGCTCTTGCAGGAGGAGCTGCACCCCGTGTTAGGATGCGGCTGCCTGGGTTTGGCGAGGGGCGAGGGGCATTCGCAAGCTCCGGAGGCTGCTTTGCCCCGCGGTTGCGGCAGGCAGGGCCAGGGCAGCGATCGGCTGGGCCACTGTCTCTGTAGCCACAAACGCTTTGCTCTGGTGCACAGGATCATGATGTGCACCAAAGTGACCATGGACGACTTCCTGACCGCGCACCACGAGATGGGCCACATCGAGTACGACATGGCGTACTCTGTGCAGCCCTACCTGCTGAGGGACGGTGCCAACGAGGGCTTCCACGAGGCAGTAGGTGAAATTATGTCACTTTCTGCAGCCACTCCTCAGCACTTGAAATCTCTTGACCTCCTAGAGCCAACTTTCCAAGAGGATGAAGGTAACTAAATGCGTAAATGTTATATATTTAAGTGAAAACACTTGCAGGCCTTATTTTGTTGCAGAAGAAGGTGTCTGCAAACCGAATGATCAACTGAGAGGTTTCTGAAATTCTTACCCCACTAACTTACCAGAAATACGTTTTTTTTTCCCAAATCACATCGTGAAACAAGGATCACTACTTTATAATGCTGCTCCTTAATTTAGAAACAAATAGCTAGCACTGCATTATCTTCAGTACTAAACAACTCATCCCAGAAACTTCATAGTTCAGTAGGTGAGCCTCCAATAGCCTTTTCAATTTCTGTTGCATGAATCCGTACATATCTCTACCAAGGTATGTATTTAGCAGTTCAAATGAAACGGAAACCTTGAGATTTACATCTCCACTTAAATGAATACTGAGTGGACAACACAGGCCCTGATTATAATGCCGCTTGTCTGGCTTCTTTGAGTATTACCTTATAAGGATGGAGATGTACCAGTCTTCAGTTCAAAATTCCCCAGAGCCTGGGAAGCTTTCCAGTGGAGGATAATGAAACGTAAATGCCAATGGGCTAGGTTATTTAAGAGGTAGGGGAAAAGAAAGAGAGACAAAACTGTATACAATACCTAAGCGATCTTTTCTCATGGTTTTTTTCAGTGGTATTCTTCATTCCACTTCTTCCTTAGTGAAAATCTGTAATTTAAACCAGATGTAAGCATTAGCTGTAAAAGGAAGCAACTTCAGCTGTCTAATCAGATACTAATTGCTACCATAACCATTACCTTAACTGCTTCTCTCTTCAGAAACTGAAATCAACTTTCTGCTCAAACAAGCACTAACGATTGTTGGAACAATGCCTTTTACTTACATGCTGGAGAAGTGGAGATGGATGGTGTTTAAGGGTGAGATTACGAAGGAGGAATGGACGAAGCGGTGGTGGGAGATGAAGTAAGTTTGAGAAACAAAGAGGGTTTTTTGCAAATGAACTTGCAAAACCAACCCTTTGTAGTTACTCAACATACTGAGGCGCCTGTGCCCCCATAGAGCAAGATCTGTCTCTCAAGGTGTTTCTAGAAAGCCCGGCAGAGCGCCAGCTAGAAACACCCAACGTGGTGCAGACAACGTCTCACAAGCCATGTATCCCCATCAGCACTGTGTGCAGCCCCAGGCAGTTTACTCTGCCTCTCAGCAGACTTTCTCCTGATTTCTAACGTCAGCTTCTCTGATAAAGACAGCCCACGGCCTTCGCACAGGGTGTTCCAGGTCCCAGGGCCAACACTGCTGTCCCTCCGACGCATGCCCCAAGAGATCTTTGTAGCTTAAGTACAGCCCTTCCCTGAGTCTCATCGGGCGTATGCTCTGGTTCGCTTCCCACCTTCTGAAGGACAAGTGGAAAGTGAAGTTCATCGTACTTGCCAGCCTGAGGAGCATACAGATCTCAATCTACCACATATGTGTGCACACTTCTCTGCTTTGTGTTTCCTCCCCATTCTGGAGTGGTTTTGGAGGCAAATTTGAAAGACTCCAGACTGATTCTTCCCTTTCTGATGTGTTAAGATAGCGCCTTGGTCAAGAAAATACAGTTCTCTTGGCAAGTAACATCCAGAGGTGCCTTTTCAGATTATGCCCACCAGCCAATCTATTTTCAGCACCTGGGAGCTCAAGATTAAAAAGCAGTTTGATTCAGACTGGAGTCTGTCATTTCCCAGGTTGGTTATCATGGGGGCAGAAAAATGCAAAGAAACCAAAGAAGCCCCACACTGAAAATGGAGTCTGCACTCTCAAACACAAACAGCAAGCCTCCATCAGCAAACAAAATCTATAATAAAACTTGATATAAGCAAGCCTCCTGACCCACTGTAAAAATCAGTCAGCTTTGATTTATTCAAAAGAAGCAGAGATGTCAGAGAAATGGAGAATGACAAATTGTTCAGGGAAGCTTATCACGTCTATTGTAGCGGCACTGCAAAGCTCTCTGCTGGAACAAGACCTTGAAATACAGGTTTATGGAAAATATTTCCATGTGAGCTTATTACCATTTTCAGAATTTTGGGTGTGGATTTGTTTCCATAGTACTGCTCAGGAAACACGCTCTCAGGAGAGGAAAATGAAAAGAAACCTCATCTCCAGCCCAGTGGCACAGCAGGCCATACACCTTTTGGGTCACCCAGTCTCTACATGCGCTTACCCAGCACAAAACCACAAGTGTTAGCCTCCAAACTCGGGATGGCCCAGGGCATGAGGGGGGGGTGTGAAGCTCATGTCTTGTAGATTATTTCGTACCACAGATTACTCCCTGCACACTCTGCGATCATACAAATCCCTTCCTTGCACTACCAGTGTCAAAGCAGCTGCTTCTTTGTGGTCTCCAGCCGTGGAGCAGTACTCATTTGGGGTTACTGGGAACTGTATGGACTTCTGTTTGGAAGCGAGAGAGGTGTCCTTACTTATCAGACAATACAGAGGAAGAGCAGAGTCAGATTATCTTTCCTTATTATCTATTAACAGAAACGCGGTGTTTTTCCTTCATCCCCAGGAGAGAAATAGTTGGTGTCGTTGAACCAGTCCCTCATGATGAAACCTACTGCGACCCTGCAGCGCTGTTTCATGTGGCCAATGATTACTCATTCATAAGGTAGCTCAGTGTTTAATTCATGACTTACATTTTGGGTACAGAGCAAGCCCCGACTACCTAAAACATCTACTGTCTCAGGTCACAATCTTATTTTGTTTAAAGTCCTGACTGAAGGTCACTGACTTCAGTGGAAGTTTTTCTGGGGATATCGGGCACTGCTGCATAGCAATCTCCGAGCAGTGAGGGGGCTGCTGAGCTTCTTGCTGAGCAGAGAAGCTTCGTGCTGCCATCAAACCTGCAGGAGCAGATCTGTATGAGGTGCTTGCCTCTGGGGCAGACAGCATGCCCCGTACCACTGTCACTTGGGCCATGCACATGCAGCCCTGAAGCAACTAACTCTGGATGTCCCTCCGTGTCCCGGCCACCTCATTTCGGAGGGCTCAGCCAGAGCAGAGAGTTGGGCGTTAAAACCTTACTTGCTCCTGGTTTATGTTGCAGCAAACAGATTTGGGGCTCTTCGGCTGCATTTGGTCTTGGCATTTTGTTAAATCTGAATTAGCGTAGGCTATAAACATCAGCTGGCCTCTCTCCCTGCAGCGCAGCCTCCCAAGCAGGAGCACCGGCTCACACGGCAGAGCTTTCCAGAGGCCGAGGGCTCGCATGTTTCCTTGCCAGACAGCTAACAAAACCTGTGCCTTCCTTCTCCTTGCCTTTCCTTTAGGTATTACACCCGGACCATCTATCAGTTCCAGTTTCAGGAGGCACTTTGCAAGGCAGCGAACCATACCGGCCCTCTTCACACATGTGACATTACCAACTCCAGCGCAGCTGGTCAGAATTTGAGGTAACAAAGCAAATTTCTCACACATAATAAATCAGAGTGTAAGAAAGCCTAATTCATCCTTGAAAGCTTCTGGAGTCAATGAGGTTGCATCAAGAATAAACCTAGCTTGAAAATTTAGCATATATCTACTCAGTTTATTTTGAGAAGTTGACTAAATTTATGTCCACTGAGGATCAAAACATCAAAGTTTTAATTGTCTGTTAATGAGAATTTAATTTATTTTTATTAATAGGAGTGATGGGAGGAAGGAAGGAATTCAGAAGCAAAAAAGAAAACTTCGATACCACTTGCAGATTGTTTTGCTAGATGTCTAGATGGAACATGGCAATAACATGTATTACCTCTCCTTCCACATACACAGACAATTGCTTGAATTAGGCAGATCCAAGCCCTGGACTCAAGCACTGGAAAGTGTAACAGGAGAGAAATACATGAATGCAGCACCCTTGCTCCACTACTTTGAACCTTTATATAAGTGGCTGCAAAAAAACAACTCTGGCAGATACATTGGTTGGAAAACAGACTGGGCTCCATGTACGTATGGCTTGTGGGTGAATTAAGGACGCTTGGTAGTCCTCAACCCTTGACCAGCAAAGTCCCTCTCTCTCGTAGCTGTTGAAGGCTCTTCTCCCTAGGGAAGCAGGGTTATGGGAAATACACACTGAGCAGGAAGTTTTACTCATGGGAAGGCAGACTGGCTTCCTCATGGCCAAAGCTGGAGAAGTCAGCGCAAGCGAGGTTTGTCACAGCCTCACCCCGTTTTCAGAAATAGAGTTTATTATTTTTTTTAAATAGTGGCAGCGCTAAGAGTATGGGATGGCTGCGCACAGGGAAGAAAGACCAGAGCCTTGGTCTTGCCTGAGAGTGGTGCGCCTGTTCTGCGGGGCTGGGAGCCACCAGTCCTGGGAGCCAGAGGACCCCGAGCTGGGGACGTAGGGGCAAACCGGTACAGAAGAATTACTAATCTTTTGTTTGCTGTCATGTGCTATTCAAAGGAGGGGGCTCAAGGAGAGGAGACAGGGGTAAACCACATTTTTCAGCCTATTGTTGTGACACTGAGTGTTGAACCACCCAGGTTATATATGTGTAATCACCGTCAGTACTGGAGGGCACCATAACTCTTACAGTGCTGTGCCAGTCTCTAATGGTGGGGTTCAGCTAACCAGACACCAACATCTGCAACTGAGCTGCTCATTCCCAATGGCGGGAATGAGGCATTTCCTTTGGGAAATGTCTACAGAAGACCAGAGGACTGCACTCCTGATGTGCTCGCTCTTTCTGTCTACTACAAACCCAGACGTGGGTGACTGACAGCTCAGATGCAGACGTTTGCAGCAGAGCTGGCTGAAGGGAAACAAGATCAACCCCACCAAGCCGGCCAGGGGGAGCAGGGGAACCTGTAAGGAAACTCTGGCCATCCCAGCATTTCCCAGGGACAGACTGTCTGTCGCTGCAGCTCTGACATGGCCCTTGTTTCTTTTTACACCAGATTCTGGCAATGCCATCAAAGTGCGCATCAGCCTGAAGTCAGCACTGGGGGACCAGGCGGTAAGTGTGTTTGCGCTGCGGCACTCTTCCCATTGCTCGGGCAACAGAGATGTCGCCCTAATGGCTCTCAGAAAATAAGGCAGGGTACAGCTGATCTTTGTGTCTGAAGAGTGGCATCAGCTCAGGTGAAGGGTTGTCACATAACAGATGTCTCGTCTGAGTTTGCGGTCAAGACTCCCTCTACAATTAGTGGAGGGACCTCTCCAGGGAGTGATCCCACCCACTTTAAGGCAGACGTCTCGGCGAGATGACTCAAGTTATTCTGTGGAGGTACTGATCATTTTTTACCCGCTACAGGACAGGACTGGAAGGCTAGCGTAGGAGAACCCGTGTACCTGAAAACAGCTATATTCTTCCCAGCTGAGCTGATGTGTCTAAATAAAGCCTCTACCTAATTTCCTCTAATTGCCATTATCATGGCTATGGTGGCTGCCTTCAGAAATTATTATTAGAGCAGCTGCTTCACATTTAAATGTGGGGCTAAGGCAGAGGGGTTGAATCCCTCTCTCTATTCTCAAATGCTCTTGATTTCACACTGAAACACTTCTGTCAGCATTCCTTTGTAGATTTTTGTTTGCCTGTCTGCTGTAATCTTTCCAGGCCCTGATATATTCAGCTGCCTCCCTGCCCTCCAACCCTTATGCAGAGACAGCTTTGTTATTAAGATTGGGGGGGGGGCAGTGCAGCTGCTTCTGTTTCAGACCAGGAGAAGGGCTTTCATTCCCAAGAGCTTGTCTGCTTTCCCCAATTATACCAGCTGGTCCAATAAAATGTATTACAGCAACTGAAAGAACTCAGCAAAGTCAAAGATGGCTTTTAAGATTTTAAGCAGAGCATTGGCTTAGCCCATCTGCTCAACCCGGGCTGAAAATTTGTTCCTTATTCTAGCTGTGCCTCTTTATGCTAATCTCATGGAGGCAGCATAGAAGGCATAAGTGCAGACACTTCATTCCTGCTAATAGCCATTTTCACCTCACAGAACATTAGTAATTTTCCAAGAACGAGTATGTCATCAGGCAGGTCATTTAGACCTGCATGTCAGAGCCTATTGAACTAGCAAGGACACAATACCACGGGCTCATTTTTCATATGAATTGGTGCTTTTGCCTCTATCACTCTCTCACATGCAAGCCCCACTGGAGTTTTATTGCTTCCTAGACCACTGAGTCGAGTTAGATACAATTCAAAACTGATATCAACAGCATGAAAAGGTTCCATATTACAACATATTTATTAGTCATTATGGTTAATGTTTAGCTTAATACCATTTTTATGCCTGCCTTCTGCCATCACAGTCTTTTGTTGTGCGATTGAGCAGCTGTAAAACAATCTCATACAGATTACTTAATTTGAATTATTGCATGGACGGTAGGTTCCTAAGCTCTGAAAAGCAAGCCATGCATTTTCCTCTCAAAACCAGTCCACGTCACCAACTTGCAAGAAACCTTTTCCACTCAGCAGCTTTCTGCCTCCCCACAAATTTCCCTTACGCTTTGCTCCCGGGGACATGAGACTGAATGCTGGTATGCCAGCAGCGGGTAATGGTACGTGCATGGACTGGCACAGAGAAAAGGCAGGGGGAACCTCAGGCAGCAATCTCAGCCCAACTACACGGAGCAATATGTTTTGGCTGCTTTACGTGGCTCACAGCGCGCAGAAGCTGGGAACCCGGCGCAACTGTTTGTTTAAGATGTATTTCAAGCTGCTTTGCACCGTTAGGGCAGCAGAAATGCCAGCGAATCTTTCTGGATTTCTGCTCTTTAGCATTGGATAGAGCAGAAAGGGAAAGATCCCCCCCCCACACACACACGTCTGCAGAGGGGGAGCTGCGCTGGGGCAGGCAGTGCTGCACCAATAGCCCAAAGATCTGGCAAATTAAGCACCCAGACTCGTGGACGGGCTTACGCCAGCTGTACCAGAGCATGTGCTGCCGCAATTACCCTGCTGATTGTTTTCAGGCTGATGAGATTAAAGCTGCAGCCGTAGCATCACTGGATAACCGGTGTAGCTGATGAGACTGAAACACCCACAGCTTTGCCTCGGCTGGGGCTTTATGAAAGTGCCCTCCCAAAGGAAACCGCTACAAGACCCTAGCTGAATCGCTTGGGGTCTGTCTTATTTAAAAAAAAGGGTTCCAGGAGTGTCAGTCCGTCCCCCCCCCCCAACCACCACTTGAACACAGGACCCCTCCTCAAACATTAATTCAAAATCCTCCCCGAGTCAATGTCATACATGTGATTACACTGTAAAAGCCTGGCACACAAGACAGCCTTAGGGAATGGAGAGCTGTCAGCCTACAGGCATTTAGATGTATTTTACAGTGGAAAATTCTTTTGGAATCAGAGGCCAGACTTACACTGTCTTTTAAGTCACACATGGGATCTTGGAAGGAACACACCATAACAGAGCAGAGGCACTTGGCAAAGTTCATTTTGCTCTGAGAGCAAAGCAGCCTCTGACAAACAGCAAGCACCAGGGTAGGTTTCCGAGATGCCTGGGGAAGGCGTGTGGGTAGTCATTACTCAAACACAGACCAGAAGCTAGCCAGGTACTTCCCATCCACGCAGCCAGTAATGGTATTTGTAAAGGCACTTGAGAAGCACAGTGGCAATTAAAATACATTAGACTGAAAAAGACAAACTATGCGCTACGGATATGCATAAACGATTAAGAAGCTAAGATGCTAAGTACAGAAAGCAGCAGTAGAGGAATCAAGCTCAATTAGCTCCTGGTTAAAAGAAAAAAAAAAAAAACAACAAAAAGAAAGAAAACCAAAAAACCCCCCAAAAGAAAACACTGCAGAGCCTAAAGATGTTGGGATAAATGAAAAATTGTGAACCCCCCTCCCAACAGCATTGTCGGCTGTGACGGTCAACGCTGCCAGCTGCCGGAGACAAGAGGGGTCAGGATGAGGAGGGCTTCAGCCCAGGGCTTTGCCCGTCGCTCAGCGAGCGGGAGCAAGCCGGGGGGGCATTTGCCAAGGCGAAGGCGACGGACTGGCAGCTTCCACCCCGGCTCGCGGGAATTTCTCTCCCTTCGTTTCATATCAGGGTCAAGAGGAGGATGGGGTTGGAAAACGTCCCTGGGTTTTATAAAGCCCGTCACAACAGAGCTGCTTTCTACCACACCTTCCTGAAGGATACTCGAGAAAGTCGGGAGCTGTGTGGAACTATCCCTGACAGCATTTATAGGCATTCCTGCTCAGGTGCCATAAACACAGTCAAATCTAGGCCTTCGGGGGACAAAAAAAATTGCCAGAGAGTTCAAACGGGAATTTTGCCTCTGTGCACACGCGGTGTTGCCCAACAGGCCGGGCTGCACTGTCAGCTGCCGCGGTGGTTTTTGCCCCCTGTGCAGCTCAGTTCCTGCCCCAGAGAAGCTGGTTTTGACTTCCACTGCAAATAACTTTGGACTCATAAGGCAGGCGGGGAGGAGCCTGCACACAGGCAGTGCATTTTTTCATATCACCTATCTATTCTCCACGGAAAAACAACAAATATATGCCTACTGCAAAAATACCGATGCAAAGAGTTTTTTACCAAGACGAAACAAACCCCAAACAAAAATCCCAGCTCATCAGGCAAATAAATGAGCCACCTTCACGTAGCAACCCCACCCCAAGGTTTCTCCTCCTTAAAAGAACAGGTCTGCAAATAAGATTATGTGATTAAAACAAGATCCAAACTATGAAATCTTTAGAGTTCAAACAGAATGCACAATACGTATTAGGAATAATGTTGCTCCTGCTGCCTTTTCTGCCGGTAAGGCAGGGAGATGGGCTGGGGCTGCAGCATCTTCAGCAGCCCCGTGTCAGGGTATCAGAAATGGCAGAGGGACAGCATGATGCAGTGTCTGGCAGCAGGGATGCCTGCTCGGTTATTCTCCTGCAGAGCGCCCAAATTAACAGAGCTAAAAGGTTTGAGGAGGTTCCTGAAGTGCTATCACGGCACAAATAAATAATACTGAAGTGCACGCCAGGCATTACAATTGCTATTTCTTTTTAGAATGATTTCTTAGTGTCAGATAACTTGCCATCTCTGATGAATTTCTCTTGTGCTGTTTTTGCAGTATGAATGGGATGAAAGCGAGCTCTTCTTGTTCAAGTCATCCATCGCCTATGCCATGAGAAAATACTTTGCAGAGGTGAAGCAACAGGAAGTTAATTTTCAGTGAGTGGCTTGCTTAATTGTGCCAGCTACATCTATATTCCTTCTGGTTCACTAGTGGCGTAAATTAGTGGAATTAATTGCGCCTTCTGTCAAGTGTAAGGTGATAGCAAACAATGTCAAACATCAGGTGGTTGTAAAAGGCAAGATGCCAGCTTGCTTATGTGCTGTCTTTTCACCCAGGAGTCTGAAGTTTAGGAGTAACGTGCTAAAGTTAGGTAACATCAGTGGATGCAGAAGGCTTCGTCTCCCACAGCTTATCAGTGGTGGAAGTGAGCCTTGAGAATTTGTGCCTGATGCCTATATGGGAATATCAGGGAAGATACCTTGATTAGAAATAAAAATTTCTAACAATGTATGTGTATGATACTGAATATCCAAGAGGTTTTGGGCCAAGGAAAGATAAACTTGATTATAAAGCACTAGAATTCTTCACAGACTTACTAATCTTATCTAGGTTCACTTACAAGCATAAAATCTATAATCTGAAATTGATTTTGGTAAGAAAAACAACCCTTTTTATTAGGCCTCTTCAAAAATTTTCAGAAGCTATCTACTTAAGCTATTTGATATTACTTTATAGAACATCAGTCATGTAATGTCTAGGATCTACTCCCAGCAGAATATAAGGAAGAAGGATTTTTTTTTTTTTTTTTTTTTTTTACTTGGTACTTCATACATGACCTCATTCATGAGACCTGCCCCAAACGCTCTCTGTTCTGCAGCTGATTATGTGCTTTGGAAAATTACACCAAGGGTGGTCTTAGGTACGGGATAGACTCTCTCCATCTGAAGTTATGAATTAGCACATAGAAAAAGAAATTCTGTCAAGAAAATCGATTTCACTTCCCAGTTGAGGTCACTAGGGAGCATTCACTCAGCATAAACTAAACCCCTGTCATTGCCCATCAAACACAACTGTTCACTTGCCCAAATTTAAAGCTAATGTAATCTCAAAAAAATTAAAACCCCCTTTCTTTTTTGTTTCTCATTCAGGATTACAGACATTCATGTTGGGGAACAGACACAAAGGATCTCCTTCTACCTTACTGTCAGCATGCCAGGCAATATCAGTGATACTGTGCCCAAAACTGATGTGGAAGATGCCATCAGGTGAGATTATGCTCTCTGGGAAAAAGAAAAAACCCAACCAGGTGAAAGGGTGGAAGGGAAAGCAGTGCTCAAGTCAGCTGAGGCAGAAGGGGGGATAAGAAAGTCAGTTCTGCAGTTAGCGTGGAAATAGTGGGATGAGAGAAAATGTTATGACAGAAAGAAAGCAGTCCATCTATCTGACGGTGTCTTGGACAACAGCCAATGTAAAATGCTTCAGGGGGCTTGTAAAACTGCCATAACACACATAATTGCATCATACCTTGCCAGGAATTATCCTTGCTCAAACTTTAACAGGAACTATCTTATATTCTGCAATACAGAGCATGGTAATGGTGCGTGCATGCACACGTATTTTCCTCCTCTCATTAGTGAAAATTCAGTGCAAGAATTATTGTTAGCAAGGACCCCAGAATAATGATGTATTAGAAAGACAGCCAGATGTATTTGATTATATAGAAAAGGTCAGAGCAGAAGCTAGTTCCCACTTACGAGTCAATGAAGAGCTCTTTTACAGCACAGTATGACACCACTGTAAGTCATTGCTGTAAAAATAAATAAAACTGCAACTCTGCAGATGGTCACGGATAATGTACAGTGGGAAATGAAGGGGGCACAAATCTAAAAGCAGCAGCAACATGAGATGGGGTTGAAAACGCAGTGAGATTGAGTTGGTGAATCAAGGGAGAAGAATAGGGCTATGAAAGCCACTGTCTGGTTAGCACTGAATAGCAGAAGGAGAAGTTCAGGGGAAAACAAGGCACAGAAAATACACCAGGAAAAGGGTTTTCAGGGCAGTGAAAAACACAAGAATCGAAACTATGGAAGACTGTAGGGGGGAAATGGGTAAGAAGACGTCAAAGCTGTGGTTTTCTGTCACATATCCAAGAAACTTATGGAGAGCCAAGAAACATAGGGTGAAGAGAATGAGGGGCAAAATGCAAATAGAGAGGGAGATAAGGCGGCTGTTTGCCTCATTTCGATCAATGGTAAGACTGAGTTTAAGAGTGCATACGCTGTCTGCACATGTCAGTTAAGCTGCAACAGGTTAAGGGCTTGAGTTGCTGTGGTTGTCACTCACCACCCCATGCCAGAAGTAATATGGGTTTAGCAGCAGCTCCCGTGCAGCCTTTTCAACTGAGCAGTTCAGGGGAAGCTTGTCACACTGGAGATTTATAAAACAACTGAAAACTGTTTATTTCCTTCCAATAAACATGTGAAACTCTTTGAATTTTCTCTTGATGGCAGGATGTCTCGGGGACGAATCAATGAGGCTTTCAGACTGGGTGATAACACGCTGGAGTTTGTGGGCATACTTCCAACCCTGGCCACACCTTATGAACCGCCAGTCACCGTCTGGTTAATTATATTTGGGGTGGTCATTAGCCTGGTTGTCATTGGCGTTATTGTCTTGATCATCACTGGGCAGAGAGATCGCAAAAAGTGAGTAATATTTTTGACACTATCATCACGACCACTGGGAGATGTCCTGATGGTTGAGTCATTGGGGTGCTTACAAATAGTCTGCCAAATTTAACTGAAGCAAGTTAAGGAATTAAAGCTTATTATTGCCCTCCCATCAACAGTGATAGCTAAAGGTTCAGCCCCTTGCCTTTCACTGCATGGCAGCTTTGGCAGCTTAGTGCAATTTCCCCATCAGCAGCGGTTTAACCAAGGCAGCTGGACGCTGTGGCTGCAGGCAGCTGCGGCGTGGCCAGGCTTCTGCCAAGCCTGCTGCAAGGTGGATGGAGTGGCCTGTTGGGAAGACAGTGCCTTCTCCAACAGCAGAGTTGCCCGCATTCATCAGCACCTGCAGCTTTCAATAATCTTGTTGGAGGCTGTCCAGTAACGTAATTTTCTTTAAATATTATTGCATTAACAACAATATAGCTGGGTTGGTTTTCGATGTCTCTCCATTCATGGGTTTCTAAGAATGTAGTAGGTTTGCTACAGTTCCCCTTAAACCCAATACAAATCCTTTTATATAAATATTCCCAGTTAAACACAGTATTATTTACAGTAGGGGATTCTGGGGATCCAGAAGGACTTGGAACAGAACAGGGGCTTCTAATATAAAATGAATTTTCATTACAGGAGAGCGAGAGAAAGTAGAAGTGAAGCAGGATCAAACTGTAAAGAGATGAACCCTTATGATGAAGAGGGAAAAAGCAATATGGGTTTTGAGCCATCTGAAGAGACACAAACATCATTCTAGAAGATGTGGGTACACTAAGGGTTTCTGGTTTTCTTCATTTCACTTCTAACAATAGTGCCTAGCAAGGACCAAAACACTATGGATGTCATCAAACATAATGTCTTCTGGTTGGCCATTAATCTACTGGTTCATAGACAACAGCAACTAAATGTGCTGTTTATGCGGTAACTAGAAAACATGCAAAAATTGAAGATATATGTCCTGTGGCTTTTCTATGAAATATGCGCATAATATTACACACTATTCGTGCTGCTTTTTGTAAGCGTGCTGCTTCCAACTTCTCTTTGTTTCCTCTGTAATGAGATACAAAATCTTGGAAGTATACAGTTGTATACAGATCAAGACAGACATGAGAATAACTCACATACTCCTAATGCCCATGAGGAGCATCCTGGTCTTTCCAGATGGAGACTTCAAAAGAGTATCTAATAGACAGTGAGAAAAAAACCTGACCACCAGAAGAACCTTAGTGAAGAACTCAATTTGATATGAAATAACTGCAAATTTTGCACCTTCAGGAAATCTGTATCAATGTAAAATGGATACTGGATGAAGACTAACAAGCACTGGAACTTTGTTAGGAAGTTGTAATATAAGTTATTTTTCTAACTGTTTGCTTGATAAGTACTGTAGACCAAATAGCCCATGTTCCCTAAAAACCAAACCAAACCAAAACAAAACCCCTGTGTTATGTTGTCATCTAAAAATGGAATAAATTTCCTTAATACTAAATGATCAAAGGTTTGGGGTTTTTTTTCAGTACTTTAGCCGTTGCCTCCACTATTAGAAATACTGCCTTACAAATACTGCAAATACAAATTGCGCTGTTACATACAGGGGACAGTAGATTGAGGCTTGCGAGGTTGAGGTGGCACCTGAAAAAGAAAAGCTGTTCACAGGAAGGGTAGCTCAGCACTGGAACGGGTTGCCTATTCCATGCTCTGGGAGAGGCTGTGGGATCTCCACCTTTATAAGTGTTCAGAGCTCAGGTAGACAAAGGTATGGCTGATCGACTGGTGGGGACAGTCCCACCCTGAGTGAGAAGTTTGGCTAGATGACCTCCAGAGGTCCCTTCCAGCCAGCATTTCTTTGTCTTGTAGGTCCCGTGCCATACCTGCCAGGATACCAGTGAAGCTGTTCTGTACACACCAGGGTGACTGAAGGGCACAAGGTGTCTACTCAGTCCTGTGTTCCGACAAAGAGCCGGGAGCAAACACGAGCTTGCATGAGAAACGTTCAGCAAATGCACAGACTGCTAAACTCATGGGCCTCCAAAATTATCAGCAGCTGCAGAAAGCAATCAAAGATATATCTGACAACACACAGCTGGACTCTGTGGGCTCACAAAATGCTATCCTAATGCTCCACACTCATTTCCTATTTAAGAGACAAGACTCTTAAATGAGACAGTTCAAAATGGTAGGCAGATGATACTGATTAACTGCAAACTAGACAGGAAGGTAAAGGAGTGAAAATAATTGTTCTTTAAGTTGCCTACCTACGCCACATATCCCATTGCCTTAACATCCCCAAACCTTAGTACTTTAGCTGATCTTTTAAGGTAAATAATTCAACTATGTGTGGTCTTCCCACTTACCGTGCAGTAACAGAAAAAGGGAATGGCAAAGCTGGAAACAATCAAATAACGTAATTAGTCATGCCAGCCATCTTCGGATCTGTTGTTAAGATCAACATTTCCATTAAGGCAAGGCATTCATTTCAAAGCAATTAATTTTAAAAGCTGGGCTATGGATCAAAAAACACCATTCAGAATCGTCAACACATAAAGCCACTAAAAAAATATAGCGGGATGTTGGAAGAACAGAAATAAAAAGACAACATTTACATGAAAAAAATCGACGGCGTGCATTAGCCCCAACACCACCTCACACCCTCTGTGCTGGGGGGGCACCCTCCACCCTCCTCTCGTGTTTTACCTGTGTCAGCCCTCCTTCCTGACCCTTCCTCTGGGTCCGCGCTCCTCGGCCCAGCTTGATGCACAGGCAAGGTGGTACCACGTCCCACCTCTCCCTCACGTGCAGCCTGCCGTGGCCCCCCAGGCCCGTGTAGATCCCCGCAGTCATCTGCACGACCCCAAACGCTGCCTCCCCTTAAACGGGCGCAGCTCCCCAGGTAGCAGGGATGCGCTCTGCCAGCCGGCTTCCAGTGCTGGGACTAGCAACGCCAGCAAGCACAGGCGCCAGAGCCTCTGGCTGGCCAGAGACCTCTATTTTTTCCCCTCCTCTCCCCGCAGGTGTGCACCCTGCATTTCTCGCTCGTTGGGTTCAGGTGAGCTCAGACTGCAGCTGCGGGGGGGTCCCTGCTAGGGCTGGGCCAGCTCCGCCGGGAAGGGGTAAGCAGAAGTCACTTGGGCTCTTCGAGGCATCACGCGCCGAACTAGCGCAAATCAAATATCGGGAGAGAGGAG
Organism: Elanoides forficatus; assembly: GCA_025311575.1. Classification (NCBI taxonomy): domain Eukaryota; kingdom Metazoa; phylum Chordata; class Aves; order Accipitriformes; family Accipitridae; genus Elanoides; species Elanoides forficatus. The sequence goes on along the minus strand of JAOBAS010000056.1, from coordinate 19,479,929 downwards.
AGGATTGTTTTCAGGCCTTACTTTATTTTTAAACCCTTTTGTTTTATACATATTAGATCAGCATTTTACAAACGTCGGTGCCTAAGTTTAGACACCTCCGTTATAGTTACGTAGCTTCAGTTGTATTTGGTATCTCTGGAATGACTGAAGTTAGCATTAATTTGGGTGGTGCTACATACGTTTGAAAGTTAACACTCTTATTTAAGTGTTAACGTCAGGAGCCGAATCTCAGTTCCTCGGTAGTAAAACATTTGGCTAAGCAATTATATTTATAGCATTTTCAGTTCTCCTCAGGTTTTATAGCGATCAGCAAATCTACCATTTACTATTGCAATGACTATGGAATCTTGCATAAAACTTTTTTGCTTTCTATTTTTACCTGTAGCAGGAAGCAATAACACTCTAGTAAACACCTCATATGTTGCTAAGTTGCAAATATCTTAGATATGTAGCTTAGAATAAATTCCAAATCAAGCGTACGCCCCGAGGGCCAAAACTAAAGTCAATAGTACTGGTAAGCAAACTGATATAATATTTTAGCAGTAGTAATTTCTAAGCGATTGAAAGCGAGACTATAACTATTGATGTTGCTGTCACTTGCAGCAGTTCTAAATTTGACTTCAGGCATCAGCTTCAAGTGATTATAAAGAAAAACCACATTCAGATGAGTTATGATAATCAGAAAACCTAACAAGCATATATTTCTGCTTACATTTCCACTTAAGGCCAAATAATGACAGCTTGGAAGCACTGAAGGAGTGTACACAATTGGTACATATATCTCAGTGTCTGAGAAGGCTTTTGAGACAATGCTAAAAAGATGAATTATATTCTTCCACAGTATCCTTCCAAATTCTGTCACCCACAAGGTGTCACAAAAGCTTTCTCCATACACTTCTTGGTCAACTCCCTGATTAAATGAGAAGAACATCAATATACAGAACAATAGCGGTGGCTAATGTCAGGCAGATTTCAGATTTAGCTCTCATAGAGAAAACTAATGATATGGAACCAGTATGCATAGTCATCCGTTTCTGAATCTTCTTTTTCAAGCTCTGTTGTCTTCTCTCAGTGCCTCAAAAAATGATAAGAGCTGATAAAAAGCAGGGCGCTTTTCTGGTAGCTAAATGAAGCAAAGATGATGGGTATGGTTATTTAATTTTGAAATAATTCAGAAACTGTAATTTGCATTAGTTTTTATTTTAGCATGCAGAAATTTGTAAAGACAGTGATTATGAGGTAAAGTAAATTAAAGTTACTTTTTATATCTTATGTTGTGATAGTTTAATCTTCTTCCTTTGCATTAACATTCTCAAATATAAGTTATTTTTCTAATTTTTCTGACAATTATATAAAAATAACCCAAACAACCAAACATCACTGTCATTTCATGGTATCACCGATAATGTGCCAAACAGTTCTTTGTTGCTTGTGAGAAACAAGTCATGGTCCACAAAGAGCTGACTAAAATTTAGATGAAGAGGAACAATAAATCAGGATAATTCTGGGCACAGAAGATGCAGATGTCTCAAAATAAAATGAGCATGATCAGAATTTGACTTAAAACTCTGAGAAGACTCACAGGCGGGGTAACACATCCTTGTCATTCTGAGGGTGGGGTTATTTCATACAACTTTAGCTATCTGAAAAGGTAGAGGTCTCATCTACATTTGCTATTTAAGATCTCTGTATAGGAAAGCAGATATCTTTTATTCTGTGGTGGCTAAGATAGAAGGGACAAATGAGCATGGAGAGGTACCAGTAATCCTGGAAGGTCCTGTAATCATGGAAGAAATTTAGAAAATCAGCTTAGCTCACCACCCAAATTTTAAACCATTAAAATTTGCTGAGAAGACTCTCACCTTGTGTATTATGTTGATGTTGAAGGTATTTTACTGTTATCTGCTTAAACACACGGTTCTGAAAAGAAGGGAGCCAATCTTCCTTTATGCCCTGTTTCCTGCACTGACAATGTCCTGAACTAGACTGCTATATAGAATGTACCACATACAAGCAATGGCTTTTGTAAGGGATATTTCCCACTATGAACACTAATTCAGCTATCAACAGGGACTCCTACTGACTCCCGTTATTTTGTTTTCTCCAGTTTGTGTGTGCAGACATACATACCTCATGCCAGCAGTTGTACATTATCTGGTAGATGATGTCTGAAGCCAGTTGGGGTCTATAAAGTCTGTATCCTTGAGAAACTTTCTCAATCACCTGCACGTTATCATAAAGCTCATAGGGCTGCTTTCCCAAAGTGAACACCTCCCACATCAAAATACCTGCAAAAATATTCATGGCAGTGGAAGGCAAGAAATGAAGTCAAGAAATGCAAGATAACCCCTTTTTCCCAGAACAAGACACACATGCAACACATAACCAGTCAGACTCTTTACAGAGAATGTCATCCAAAAAAAAGTATGGAGGTGACTGACAAGTGTGATTCTGTACCGAAATATAAAACAACTTCTACTGCAGAAGGTAAAGTTAGACCATAAAGCTAGTTATAAAATGTATTTAGTGTGGACAATGATGGAGGAAATATAAAGCATAGCTATCCGTGGACCAAATTTTTTACAAAATACATACAAACATCCCCTTATGTATGTATGTGTTTGTACACAAACACAGGGAAGGAAAAACAAAAAGACAGCTGTAAGTATCTATGTTTTTATAGAATAATATGAAAACTTTTACTGATTTTTTTAAGAGAGTAGGACATACACTCCTTTAGTATCAGAAAGGTTTCTGAATACTTACTAGTGTCAGCTACACATACCTATAAAAACTGGATTATACTGAAACAATAGAAACACTGGATAATATAATCATTAATTCGTAATGATAGCTTTGCAAGAAACAGTTTTTTGTTGTAACTGAACATGTGATAATTATGCTAACCATAAAGTTAAAAAAAATTGTGAAATATTTATTTCACAATGATATATAATACTGGCAGTAATGATTTTTCTTTTTTTTGAAAGAAATTTATTGGATCTTTGACTTCCCTCTAGCTTCAAAGACTGGGGCATTGTAGTGTAGCAGTGGGATCAGAATAAAATGGTACCTGAATCCCAGCTTTCCCTGTTGAGAACATTTAAAAAACAAGATTAT
>JAOBAS010000056.1:19461897-19476709 GCA_025311575.1 Elanoides forficatus | reverse complement strand
GTGAGCAGTGGAGCAGATGCCCACCTGCAGCCCATGGAGAACCCCATGCAGAGCAGGGCTGTTGAGAACATTTAAAAAACAAGATTATTTGTTCTCTGACATCTGCTTTTGGGGTATGAATACATCAGTTCAGTTCTTTAGCCCTTTAAAGACTCATTAGTAAAAAACAACCAAACAAGAACTGATGGATCCCACTCTCCCCTTTGCTTCCACTGCATCGATGGATAGTGTTAAAATGAGAAAAGACCTTCTAAGGAAAAATAATGTTTCTCATTGAAGTTAAAGCCAATATTGAAGTAAACGACAATAAAGCCTGAAGCCAGCATTTAATTGATAAGATGAAAAAGAAAACATATCACTAGAAAATCCAACTCCTGATGTAATCGTATACATTATAAACATCTTATAAAGGGCATGAATGAGCTGTTTCTCTCCCAGAGTCGTTAATATTAGTAGACTAGCTGAAGTTAAAGATAAGAAGAATCCCAGCATTTGGAAACACTTTCATCTGCTTTATTCATGATTGTTCAATGTCAAGAACAGTGGGTTGCCAATCTTTCATTAACTTGACTGCTGCCAAAATTTTCCTACTGGAGGAGCAAATCCATGTAAGTGGAATTTAAGCCCATTCACAGAAGGTTCCCTTTACTTTGACACCTTTTGCAGACTTTTAGAAACACTGAACAGACTCCAAGGATTTGTAAATCATAGCTTGAAAACCACTGAAGTAGAAGTTCAAACGTTTGAAATTCCTGGGTAGAAAGTGACCTGCAAATCATCTTATTTTTGCTGAGATACAGAGTCCCAGCTCACACAGACTCTCTTCCACAGCTGGCTTATGCACAGAGTCCACTCTGACCTCTGTGACTAACAAAAGAGCTTTTTTGACTTGGGCAGCACTGATTTATGGTCTAGTTACACCAACAGTTTAGTTTACCATATTAAACACATACATAGCAAATGGGGAGCAAGCAGAGTTTCTATGTGCCTAGAAGAAAAACAGTAGGGCTAGAAAAATCCAAGGAGGATAGGGATTGGATGCATAAAAATATTAAACAAGGACATAAGCTGTAACTGCTTTTTACATTCCTTCAGTGTGTAAATGTCTAGCATTTCTGCTTAGGAAGTTGAGGAAATCCAAAGGGAATGGCATATATGCATACATGTTTATATGTCAAATTCCATACATACCAAAGGCCCATACATCTGACTTGCTGCTAAATTTGGTGTAATGAAGAACTTCTGGTGCTGACCACTTCAATGGAAACTTGCTTCCTAGTGAACTTGTATAAAGGTCATCCAGAACATACCTACAAGGCAAGAACCAAACTGTGAGAGACTGAAAGAGTTAATGTCTCAAACATCATGGTGGGACAAGTTCTGCCGAAGAACAATGAAGGCAAACACAGCTGAGAAACTGGCCAGGGCCGGGCCGGAGGGTGCGCGGTTCCGTGTCCTGCCGCGTGGAGCGGGACAGCTCACCACGTACGGCCGGAGGTCGCACAGCGTTTATGTGAGGAAGGGGCTCACGGCCGCCTGAGAGACCCTTCGCAATGGCCACCACCCATGTCCACGTCCACGTCCGTCCCCCACCTCCCCCGCTCCCAACGGCGCCTGCGCGCACGGCCGAGAGTTACGTACGGCCTTAGGGGCGGCGCGCAGAAGCCCAAGAGGGGCGCGATGGTTGACCTGAGGAAAGGCGGGAACTGGGCTATGAAAGAGGCCGCCATGAGGAGCCCTGCATGCGTGTCCACCCAAACTGGACCTGTGGGCTGGCTGGACCAATGCTGGACGCAGGACTGGTTTTCCTCTTTCTCTCTTCTTTTTCATAATCCCCACACCTCATCCCTTTAGACATAAACCGTTGACCCAGTCTGGGACTAGGAGCGGATCCAGCCGCCCCTCAGCTTTTCTCTGAGAGGGAGTCTAGAAAGTAAGGGGGTCTGCTCTGAACCTTGGGACTCAACAGGAGGGCTTGCCTTATTCCCTGAATTGATATATATGGTTAGCATGTGTTACGCAGTTTACTGACATGGTTTCATACCAATTGCTGTTGTGAGAAACCCCACCACCTACTGCTATGCCTCCCAAGTTCAGGTTGCTTCTGCCATGAATGAAAAGTTTAACTGATTGTTTGCTTCACCTTAATTTAGCCCGAGGGAATTCTGAACTCACCACATCTCCTCCCTGGTCTGTCCAGCATGGGTCGTGACACAAACTTGGTTGTGACCGAGTTACAGTGAAATACTATTTACTGCTTCTTCATTGTACGTCACAGGGTTCCTAAGAAAAGTCTGGGCAGAACCCCAAATTTCCAAAGGATACCTGACAGAGGCATTAACTATAATCTATAGAACAGATCATTGCTATTAACAAACTGGAGAAATAATGCAGAATCACAGAAATGCCTGTTGTAAGGCTATCTAGCCCAGCCTCCTGCTCAAACAGGATTACTCCCAACATCAGATCAGGTCAGCCGTGGCTTTGTATAGCCAAGTCTTAAAAGCCTCCAAAGACTGCAATCTCATAGTCTCCCTGACTGGCATATTTCACTGTTCCACCACCCTCCTGGGGAAACATCTTACTGTCCAGCCTGAACTTCCCAAGCTACAGTATGTGGCCAATATCCACTGCTGTATCACCTGGCACTGATAAGACTTATTTGGCTCCATCAGCTTTGTAACTGTAAGTAGCTACAGGCAGCTTTTAGATCCCCTCTTAGCCTCCTCTTCACCAGACCAAGCAGCCTGCTGCCTCAGCCTCTTCTCAGAGGATGTGCTCTCTAGGCTGCTCATCCTCTCCAACTTCTCTCCATTAAGGCTGCTGATTAAGAGGCTTGGCCCCCAAATTAGGTGAAAATCTTGTACACAAAGTAAACGCTGAGATTTCGTGAAGAACCGCAGCCCGTGAGAAGGACTCGCGCTGGACAAGTTTGTTGAGGACTGTCTCCTGCGGGAGGGACCGCACGGCAGAGCAGGGGACAAGTGAGGAGTCCTCCTCCTGAGGAGGAAGAAGCGGCAGAGACAACGTGTGCTGAACTGACCACAACACCCATTCCCTGTCCCCCTGCACCGCCGGGGGGAGGGGGGGGAGAGAACCGGGAGTGGGGTTGAGCCCAGAAAGGAGGGAGGGCTGGGGGGAAGCTGTTCTCAGGTTTGGTTTTGTTTCTCATTACCTTACTCTGATTTGATTGATAATAAACTAAACTGATTTCCCCAAGTCAAGTCTGTTTTGCCTGTGATGGTAATTGGCGAATGATCTCTCCCCTTCCTTATCTCGACCCACGAGCTTTTCGTTATATTTTCTCTCCCCTGTCCAGCTGAGGAGGGGGAGTGATAGAGCAGCTTTGGTGGGCACCTGGCATCCAGCCAGAGTCAACCCACCACAGGTCATTAATGGAAAGGAGACACAAAGACCCGTATCTGTGGCTTAACTTTCCTAACAACCAGTTGCTAGCTGATCAATGCCAGTAAACTATATGTACACTAACATCACAGCTTCACAAGGATCCCAATTCTTTTACTTACCTAGTCATCCCAAAATCAGATACTTTCACAGTAAGATTGCTGTCAACCAAACAGTTCCTAGCAGCCTTTAGTAGAGAAATGAGAAAAGAGATGAGTGGAAAAAATACAAAGAGGAGCAAACAATGTCATGTCTTGGTCATTTGCTAATAATAATTTCTGTCCTCTAGCATTTCAGTAAATAATGACAGTCTTTAATTGAAGCAATTAAGTTTGGAACTGCAAGGCAACTGTAAGTAGCTCTGTTATTTGACTTTTTGACTACTGAGTGAAAAACTTTCTTTACCCTTGTCACAGCTTTACAAATAAAGACATTGAGGGATGAGGAAACAGAGCTGAGAAACCCACATTCACCTAGAAAAACAGCCACAGAGCCAGAAACTAAACCCTGTCTTTCAAATGGTGTCCTACTCCAGGGTCCTTTTCAGTAGTCTCAGAATTTACCAAGGCATCAGAAAGTGAAAAAAAACATTGATTGGCTTATTTGCAATGCACTACAAACAGATGGAGCAATGAAAGGTGATTTAAAGAGCCTGATTTATGAAAAGTTCAGTATAAACCTAGTTCTGCAGATGATCACTTGAGAACATTTATCTAAGGCTGTGTTCTCTGCCTGCATGCTTATTAATTTCTGTGATACAGTTTGCATCTACAGTTTTCAACCTGAAATCAAGCTTGGTTTATTTCTGTTTTCCCATGGTGCACAGCTATATATTTATATTTACAGCTTAAATCTGCTACTTAACTTGTCTGATATTCCTGATTTGCAAATCAGGGTTTGAAAATTGGTAAGGTATGGCTTTAACAACTTTGTTTACACATAAAGACAATTCTTTGAAAGCATCAACAAGACATTTAAAATGCTACCTGGGGAGACTGCACCCCTACTGGAAAATTAAGCAAGTCTGTAACATAAATTGTCAAAATCTTCCAACATATTTTTGTCTAGAGTTAGAAGGCTAAATACTGCTACTGACTCTGAAGTACAATGCACCAGAAATTTGGCTAGGTTCAGTTTTAATAGGCCAATAAAATAACAGCTTGTTTTCCCAAAGCCAGCATACTTGAAAGCTAAGTTTTGCATAAACTTTCGGTCCAACTCCTTGAAAAGCCTGATCCCTTCATTGAAAGCAACTTGAAATACTTGCTTGAAAACTGGCAGACAAATGTATTTAAAAGAGCTAAGTAGATGCAGACTTTCAAGTTCTGCTCCTGCTTGCAATGCACCAGAGTAAATTCCAGTTTATCCTAGTAGTGTTCACACTTGTTTTATAAGAGAAGTAGTTGCCAATTAGATAAATCCCTAACTCACCAAAAAACAATCTAAGTGACCCACATCTTTAATGTTGCACCGCTTTCTCCCGGAGGAGCGCGGCGTCATTGGACAGAACCCTTTACTTCAGTGGACTAATTTTACAATTGGACGTCTGTGCTGCCAAGTGGTGCGTAAATCCTTGAGGCTAGAGCCCACAAAAGCAGGCAGCGCAGCGCGCAGTGCCGTAGACCTGTCAGCTCAGCCCTGGAGCAGAGCGTATTAGCTTGTGGGCAGTCCTTTTTACAGATGGCTTTAGTGCTGCTCGTCCAGAGCTGCTTTGTATTGAGCCGGTGGGGTGTCTCTGCTGGGGGGACCACCGTGCCTCCTGGGGTGAGTGCCAACAGAGCCGGTGCAGCCGCGGGTGATGCTGCGGGGCAGCACTGCCTGCTCTTACACCATCCCCCTACCTTCCCTGCTCCGCTTCTCCCCTGGGATAGCTTACCAAGTCTCTGTGTATGAACTGACAGCTCTCCAGAAATGCCATAGCATCGCAAACATCGTAACATATTTCCAGAAGCTGAAGGGGTTGTAGTTCCTTCCCGTGACTCCTTAAGTAGCTAAGCAAACAGCCATTGGGCATGTATTCCGTCACTAGATAGATAGGATATGATTTTGAGCATACACCGTACAGTCTAACAAGTTTGGGATGATTAAGTTTCCTGAAATAAATAAAAATAAAACAAATGGAGATTATTGTGCATTTCTGTAAGTTTTGTTCTTCAAATATTAATACAAAATAGTGAAAGAAATTATTGACACTGGAGACAGTCCCATCTCAGATTTCAAATATTCCTTTTCAAGAAGAACTGAGTGTCCTTCTGCTGAGTGCTTTGAAATTCAGTATTGGTGACAATCAAAAGACTCAGTATTGATGAAATGACAACTTCATAGTCAAAACCTGAAATAGGATTTAGCAGCACAAAAGTGCAACCTTATTGGTGGGAGAAAATAGACCTGAGTTGGTGGGGTGGACCTTAGACCTTAAGGTTTTCTACTAAAACCATGTTGCAAAATTTTCACATTGAGAATCCTGATCATATCAGGTAGTTAACTGACAGGAATGTAGTACATTCCTTCAGGATAAGAGATATATGAAATATTCTTGAATTTGTATGCTTCAATTATAATCTCATGGAATTTCACTGGAAATTCTAACATCCTTACCTCTTCAGAGTCAGAGACTAAAACTTGAAGTCTCATGTTCATATTTCTGGCATTTCTCAGTTGTTGATCTGTCTCTCATTCCTACCTGCAGGATGGCAGAAACAGCTTTCTAACTGTTTCTGTATAAAAGCTAATGAAGCAGAGTTTTAAGTGACATATGTGAAACCTCTGAAGTTGTGGAAGATATGTTAATTGAAAACTTCATGGATGACAGTATCAATCTTTGTGAAGTTCTTTTGGAAATACCTCAAACATCCTATATGGCTAACTATTTAGCTTGTGCCTAATGTACTCAACACTAATTAATGCTATTTTTAAGAGGAAATTCTCTTTCTTGTGTGTGTGCTATACATTAGTGATTAATGTTTGGAGAGATCATTATTTCCAAATAATTAAGCAATGCCATAGCTTACATCATGGTCTGAGCTTCTTCTATGAATTCATCTTCTGACATCGCTCCCTCTTTAATCATCTTTATGGCCACATCATATTGTCCCTTCCACTTTCCCAGATGCACCAGTCCAAACTGACCACTCCCTAGCTCTCTCAACAGCACAATTTCTTCTCGTTTCAGCTCCCAGACTCCTAGTAGGACAAAAGAAATTCCTTTAGCAAAAAAAAATGGACAAATGCAAGCGTGGTATCCCCCATATACAATGCTGTTGTTTTCTCTGGAGGGCTGCAGAACCATGCAGCACTGAAGCAACATACCTGTCTCTCAGCTTTGTGCTTGAGTTATGGAAGGAGACTACACTTCCTATAAATGTTGTTTGCTACTGCTTAGGTTTAAGCTTTATACGTACATTTGAGAAAGGTTTATGCATCAAATGATGATATATTTTCATGGAGGAGATTGGAGAACAAGTATTACTGTGCCAGGTAATGTGGCAAAGGGAAAGAATGGCCGTGGCTTAGATGTGTTCGGGAAGGAAGCATGCAAGATCTTGCACAGTTGATATAAGACCAGACATTAATTGCCTTAACAAGGGCACAACATGAAAGTTGATATAAAATGCCTTTGCATTCATGTTGCCCTGGATGTAGACTAGATGCACTTGTGGGAAGGGATACCCTATTTCATAGAACCATAAAGTCTCAATGCTACACTGGACAAGAGGAAACACTACAGAAGGAGATATTGGCTGAAAGATCATCCTTCCCAAATTCTTACATTGCCTCCTGCATGGACAAGCAGAAATGGCCACCAAACAAAGATTCTGTAACCTCCCGCAAGCCTGAAAGCAGTAACAGTCATGATTTTCTGGTTATTCTTTTCTTGGTGGCCAAGACTGACACCAGTTTCAAAAAGGAAAGTTATCTTCATACCATTTCCTAATGAAGCTGTGGATGGAACTTTATTTGCTTGCGTAGACACTGCATGCCGGAGCCTTGTCACCATACCTACAAAGAAAACCTGTTAAAGGTCACAATATATACATGAGTCTTCTGAAATCAAAGAAATTACAGGGAAACTAATAACTCCCTCTCCCTGCCATATTACAACCATCCAGGTAATGACACATATTCAATATTCAATATTCAGCAGCTGCTGCATCAGTTCACAAGATTGAAATTTTTCTGTGCTTAAGGACTGGTCCAGCAGAGGTATTGCAAGAAGAGGTAGTACAATACCAAAAAGCACTGTACAGCAAAGGAAAACAACTGTATTGACTGTGAAAATATTAGATCAAGCTCCACCCAAACTTTCCCAGAAGATGTTTCAATAAAGTATTCAATATTGGAAAAGATTCACCATAATGCTGAGAAGTCCAGAAGCCCAAGCCAAAGCCAATCAAATAGAGAGAGCATATAGGATTACCGGCTGAGTTGTGCTGATGGTAGTGTATAAGCTTAGGAATTGATTCAAAACAATATTTTTCAGAGAGGTAATACTTGTTCTCAGGGGTTTTGTGTACGTGGTAATGTTTGACTGTTCCTTTTTTGCTTCTGAAAAACATCACAAAGTGCAGTACACGTCAAAGCCTTGCAAAGTGCCTTCCAGCACATACATTAATAGATTGGTTAGTTGCTGAATGAACTGCAACACTCCAGCTGGCCAAATAACAAAATACGTAGTAGATGTCACCAGGAAGACTGTTACATTTGCCTCAGTCTGCTTTTGGCCCCTTTTCTTAGCACCTGCTGGCTATGTAGCACAGGCTCCTCGCACTTTGGAGACTTCTGCTGCACACTCTAACGTGGTCTGATGGTTAGTACTTGTCTCCCAATGGTTACACCTAGAGCAAAAGACTTGCATATACTGCCCTTGCAATGGTTCTACATTTGTTTTTGAACACCTTCCCTTCCCTTTCGCCTTCCCTTTTCCTTTCCCCTTCCCATTCCCCTTCCCCTTCCCTTCCTTCTCCCTCTCTCTCGAGACTCTGCTGTTCCCCTAGATTATGTGCCTGCTGTGTGCCTATGTTTAGATGAGACAATTCTGGACCTCCATTGCCCAGTTCAGGGAGGCACTGTCATGTGTGAATTCAAATAACTAATATGACCTGAATGTGCCTGAGGTTCACCTTTAACACAATGTAGAGATTTTGTTGTTGACCAGTCACACCAAGCAGCATGCCCATAGCACACTCATAGAAATGGTACTTATTCTTTGGATACTCACTCAGGAACCTTGCTGAATACAGACACAGTATACATTCCTGCTTGGCTAGATTTCCGAATCATAAAAGCACCTTCCTTTCCCTAATTAAAAAAAAAAAAAATAAAAAATTACAAGGAACAATGAGGTTGGGATTCATTTCAGTGAACTTTAGGCTTTTACACTGTAATGTCCGCAAAGGAGAGGAGACATGACTCATCTGACCTCCTTTAAAGACTACATTAGGACAAGATGAATTATGGCTTAGAAATATTTATTGCTCTCCACTAAAAAGTGGGTCTAGGTAACTGGTTGTGGTATCCCACTGTAAATGTTTAAAGTTAGGCAAGTTGCACCCCAGCCCAGAGATGAAGCAAGTAGTCTGCAATTTTGTTTTGGTGCACAGACACAGATTTCTAACTGGGAAGATGGAGAGTTGTTAAACCCATCTCCTTCCTCAGGTACCCTCCAGAGGGGGTACACACTGTAAGACTCAAACACTGCCACATACATCCCATCTGAATAAGAGCTCTGTCCACCACCTTTAGTTCCTTTACATAATGCATGAGACTGATTTATTTTCTGTTGCCAAAGTATTTCTGAATTACTGAATAAATAGAAAGATTTTCACTGCACCCTATTACATTTGGACTATTTTTAGTCTTTATGTGGTACTCCAGTTCTAACTTTTACTATCCATTTCTACTTCTGTTAATGGTTTACTGTACTGGGCTGGAAATTCTGGTTTTCAGAGTTCATTTAACAGCTACACCTCTAGTGTGCTAGGAATGACTATCGCAGGGAGGAAAGAAGACATCTAGAACCTCACATACAGGCCAAGGTTCATTGCTGTGAAGTTCAAAGGAAACTTCACATCCCTTTAAAGTTAACTGCAGTCAGGAGTATCCGGCACCTTTTGGGACTGGGACATAACCGCCTTTCTCCAGCGATTTGCCACACTGGAATTTCACTCCTGAACCTATGGTGCAGGTCTAAGGGAAAGGACACTGAGCCAAGGCTCCCAAAGGGTTGGGTTATATCGAAGTCGTTAGTGGCTGAGTGCCAATAAGAAGGGCTGTGAGAAGGCAGCAAGCCACAAGAGGAAAGCTTGTTTAGACAGCACATTCAAGTGCAAAGCCTGGCTGAGGCTGGGTGTTCTCCAGCAAGGTACATGGACGTGTCCCTCCGCAGTCGTATGCTGTAAAGGCTGGTACACATGACTAGTGCTATGGTGCTACCCCCCCTGCCCCTCGTCAGCTGCACCCAGCCAATGCTCAGTGGGCATAGCAGGGTTGTCTGCTTGTCTGGGTGAACTTCTTTTATGCCACATTTGTGTATTGTAAAACCATCACAGAGGATTCCTGTAGACTGACCTGCAGAAAGAGCCACACCGGAGCAAGCAACACAGGCCCAGAGGTAAAACCAAAAAGCAGAGCTGTGAGGGGAAATGCACTCAGTGTGGCTTTGTTCCAGGTGTATTTTAGAGGTGCAGCATTTGTTCATTTATGTAGAAGAGCCATTAACGCATCCAAGCATTTTTGGAGATCTGTTTATCAATACCAAGTTAGCACAAGAGTTTCTAGCACTCTGTAATACTACAGCTATTTGAAGAGCATCAGCATCCTCTAGCTACACAGCGTAGCAAAGACAACAGACACAGAAAAATTTCCATGGTTGTTCATATACAAGCGATAAAGGATATGTATGACCTTCTGACGGAGCAGCTGCTCAGACTGGGCACGGGAGATATTACCAGCATACCAGCTGCAAAGAGAAATATCGGGCTTATTATTCACAGGCTGATTGCTGAATAAGGCACAGCAGACACATGAAAAATGCCAGACATTGTAAATATTTTCAAAGCTGCTTTTAAAAGCCAGAGAGTAGACTTGGGACTTGTCCTGCCTGTGTGATTTTAGGCCATGAGATAAAAGAGAAGCTGCCAGTTCCCATCCGCTTCCTCTCATCCATCCAGTGGGTCTCCTCTTGAAATATCTTGGCCCACTCTGTGACTCTGACTTTTTACAGTACATCCTTAGAGGAGGATCCTGCTGCTCTAATGCTCTGCCAGGAGCTCTACCAGGAGTAGTTTGCTCTGTCTCCTGCAGACCATGACACAGCTGTCTCCCTAAAAGCTGGGAGGTGCATAATTCTCCTCTAACCTTGAACCTTCCAGTTGTCATAATATTTAAGTAAACTGAAAGGTCCCGAATGGAAGAAACAAGCCAGACATCCTATATCAGATCAGTTCAGGGAGCTCCAATGAAACCTTTTTTAATGGCAGTTCACTTTTATGGAGCATCCTTCTATTAGCATACCAGACTGATTTATCTAAATGCCTTTTTTTGTCTGAAAACAAATACATTCATGCCTTTGGAAGTCTGTGGGCAGTGATGTTGCTGATGACAATATCTATAATTATTATCATTATTATGGCAGCCATATGTATTACTCTAGGTATAGTGGACATGTAAAGTGGAAAGACAATCTCTGTCCAAAGAATCTTTTGATTCTCATGAAGATATATTCTGTATACTCACTCATGCTTAGCAATATTCTGCTCTTCTGCCAGTGTCTGTTCACTGACACTGGAGTTTTCCCTGCAAAGACAAAACAACATGCTGAAACTGTGAAAAACTGGTTAGAAAAAATACCTTCCTTGGATTAAAAGTCATACTATATATTTTTTTCGAGTAGTTATGCCATGGTTGAAGGTGGATATTTCAAAAAGTTGAGACATATTTAATTGCCTGGATTTTTTTCTGACTTGGTAAACACTTATACAGCCTTTCCCCTCCACTGTGCAATGTGTTGGAAAGCCAAATATATTCTGTGCATGCTGTAACAGGCAATGAAACTACATATCCCTTTAGTGACCTTATGAAGAGATTGCATCTACATTTTCAAAATATACATGGGAGATTTCCAAAACTGCACAACCCTAGACTTCCCCAATAAATGTTCTTAGCACGACAGACAACAGGAGTTCATGTGGCAGAAAAAGAAGCCCCTAAAATAACCTCTTGTGCAGAAATAATAATGATTCTTATTTATGCTGCTTTTTACAGGATACTGTAAGAGTATGGGTTTTTTTAAGGAAACCTCTGAATCTCATCCCATATGGTTTACTATGAGACAATCTGTTATGTTTCTGCCAGATTTTTGTTCAAATACTTAGGCATACATTTAATGCTTACAATTTCATGTCATCTTACTAAAAAGGAAAAGACACATGTCATGTATCACTTTGACAGACCTGGATTCCCTTTACCTTGGACGGGACTACTCACATATGCACAAAGGCACGAGAGTGCTAGCAAGGCTGATTTAATGCTGAAATAAGAGTACAAAGACTGTAATCCCAGGGTCACTGAAGTCAGTGGCAAAACCCTGTTGATTTAAATGAAACCAGGATTTTCAGCTGATGTTTTTTGCATTAATGTGTGAGTCAAGAAGAAAAATCGTATCTGATTCTATATCTTTCAGGGAACGTTATGCTTAGTACTCAGAAAGTTATTTCAAAAGAAAAATATTCCAGAAAAATTGCCTAATCTTTACGAGAGTTGTGAGGAAAACATTTAAGCAGTAGATGGCTGAATATTGATTCACCTTGGCTCATCATCATCCAGAGATAACTTTCTCAAGTAAGCGCTTGGTATGAAACCTTCATTCCTGCAAAATAAACAGTTCACAGTTTAGCTATTATACATGACTGCATCTTAAATTTGGTCACTTAAAATAGGAAAAAGGATTAATCAAAAAGTCACTTTTTAGAACGCCACCAACAGAAATGCTCATGGTTAAAACATTTCTGCTTTTACTTACCATGTAGAAAAACACAGAAGTAATTTGTTTTAGAAAAATACATTTCAATGAAGTACTCTTTGCTAGTCATTGAAATGGATTCTTCCTCAGGGATTGGCTACATCATATGGAAGATTGGAGCAGCTGTTCAGCAATTTCATTACATGCCATCTCAGTTGCTGCGATGAAGAATGCCAGTGACTAATGGGTGCCAGCGGAGTATCCAAGGTCGAACGCAGAAAGTCAATAGGTAGGCTCAGCGCTCTTCCTGACACGGTGCCAGATGCAACTGAGAAGCTAAGCTAAGTGAATACGGACAGCTGAGCTACCACTTAAAGCAGCTGCCAGCACGGCATGATGGACCTCAGTTATGGGGGCCAACAGGCATCTGTAGTTGTAAGGAGGTGGGCTGTGTGCTGTGCCCATCAGAAGGATAAAAAGGGGCAATAAGTTGTATAGTTGAATATGGATGGACACAGAAAGGAAGAGTTTCTTTAACACAGATCTCAGTAGAGTGAGAAAAAGACTCAGAGTGCGTGAAAACAAGTGAAACAGGTAACTCCTGATGTTTGTTCCTACTACATTCAAGAAAACAAGATCTTCAATTTTTTTCAAGCAGAATTTAAAGGGTTTGTTATGATATATATGTGACTTGTCCTTACAGAATCAATACTGCAAAAGTCTCAGTTTCTCAAGGCAGAGAAAAAACTGTAAATGTCCCCCCTTTTTCTTGATCTCTCTCTGCTCCTTCATTTATCTTAGAGCCTTCTGCTCAGGCTCTGTAAGCAGAGCTGCCTGTATCACATGCTTTTACATAGCCATAAACAGTCCAGTGAAGGCATTTAAGAACATAACTGAGCTTACTAATTTATTATTGTCTTTGAATTGCCAGGGTTGTGTGCTGCTTTCTTCATCCAGAACAGTATGCCAATCCTGTGAGTCATAAAGTGCAGACACTTAACCTTAAGTTAAGGTTGCTTTATTTGTTGGTTTTCTTGCAGTTGTACACTTAATCAGTGAATTATGAGTGGATCAAGTAATTTCATTCTGTTCCAAAGCAGTTTGGGCATCCCCTAGCTCAAAATCCTTCCCTTCCACATTTCTGTCATGTACTTAAAATCAAACTGAGCTACTATCCATCATGAGACGGACAAGGAATCTTATCTCTTTCAGGCAGCTCCTGTTTGTTGCACTGCCTTTGTTTCCAGTGTACTCCTAAGGCTGTTTTGCATTTAATAACTTGGGAAGAGGCGCTCTTTTCTGCCCCAGCTGGAAGTTAATGAAAAATACCTTATTTTCAGTGGCTGAAGGGAATTCTTCCACTTATGAACCTCAAAGAGAATAATTAAACCCTGTGCAGGACAGGCATGCCCTGTCTTTGTGGAAAAGTATTGCTATAAAGCCGGGGAGAGACTGAAGTGATAAGTGATTCGTGCCTCAGCAGTTCTCACTGGCCTCCTGTGCTGTCACTGACACTGCAATAGTAATGGTGTTGGTCTAAAGATGGTGTGTGCATAAAATAGAAGCAACATTTGTGAGGAGAGATTTTATCTTTTTATTCACTTAAACTAGATAGTTGGAAAGAAATGGATAGCTTCTGTACATACAAGCCCTTCTTCAGGCACATACCAAAATTAAGGCCGCTGGATACTATCTTAGCTAGTATAGTAGGCAGCGATCGTTATAAATCTTACTCAACCTGGCAGCCAAGGATGGTAATGGAAATGGACTTGTACAGAAGACAATGAAGCTTCTAAAGCAATGTTTAAAAGCTAACATAGATCCTGAAAGGTACCAGGACTGCCTGCAGGGTTGTTTATGAAGATGAGATATGTGGAAGGCCATGGTCATGGAACAAAAGTATTCTGCAGGGCATACTTACCCTTCCAAATCCCTTACTTTCCACCAGTCAGAATCTTCCTCTTGCAATACATAGTATTTATTGTTTCTGACAAGCTGGATAGCTGAATTTCCTTTGGGTTCATAGTTGCATTGGGCCACAGCCATGTTCAGGACCGACTTGTCTGGTGATAGCACCTGAGGCAGGCTTCTACGCTTCTGCTTTCGAAGACAGAGGAAATAAAATGGTAAGGAGAGGCAGCACAGGTGTCATGGTTTAACCCCAGCCACCAACTAAGCACCACGCAGCTGCTTACTCACTCCTCCCTACCCTCCCTGGTGGGATGGGGAGAATTGAAAACAAGTAAAACTTGTGGGTTGACATAAGAAGATTTTAATAATTGAAATAAAAAAGAAATAATAATAGTAGTCATGAAAAGGAAGATAACAAAAAGAGAGTGAAATATAATCCAAGAAGATAAGTGATGCATAACGCAATTGCTCACCACTCACTGACCGATGCCCAGGTAGTTCCCCAGCAGCAATCCACCCCCCGCCCCCAGCCAGCTC
>JAOBAS010000056.1:19439380-19454604 GCA_025311575.1 Elanoides forficatus | reverse complement strand
TGTCAACCCGCTCCCTAAACAGGCCAAAGTCTGCCCTCCAGAAGTCCAAGGTAGCAGTTCTGCTGATCCCCCTCCTTCTCCAGGAATCAAAAACTGTCATTTCGTAGATCAATTTGATTGCATACAGAGGGAAACAGATGTATATATGCTTTATTTTTATCTTGTTTTTTGGAAATTGTTTCATTGACATTTTTAGTCTATGAAGCAGTGAATAAGAAATGCTGTTTTCAATTACCCAGTGGTTACAAGACTGAGGCTGTCTGGAGTCATCCCTACACAGACAGTCTCCCTGTGCTCCACACATCTATGTTAGCAACCTTAGGAACTTATTTAGGAACAAATTTAGTGTAGATACAGCACATTATCCTGCATGCATTATTATCTCAGACATAACCGAAGCGTTCCATATACAAAAATTCTCTTTTTAATTCTCTTGGCTAACTCATCCATGACTGGTAATGAGGTATTTCCTTGTCCTTGCAACTGCCCGGGGGTTTCATGGCTTTATTTGCTTTTGTAACAAGTGGTTTCGAAGCTACAGAAAGCTATTCAAATTACTGTTACCAATCAGCTGGCAACTCTTTACATTATTTACTGTTCCATAATGATGAAAGCTGTAGTAATAGTAGATAAGCCTATATCATTAATTTCAATGTTCAAAAGCAAATGCCTGTTACAAGCAGACTCACAGATCTAAATCAGGTTCCTAACTGCTCACAGCTACATTTTTGGATTTAACTTTTAATTTTGGATTCATACTTTTTTGATTGTGACTGTAAATGCTTAAGACAAAGGTTCAATCATGATTGAAATCAGTGGATCTATCAGTGCTCTACAATTCCAAATAATCAAGCTTTAAAAGGCTGAAGCCCAAATATGCATAAACTGCTATTCACCCTCCCAAATGTGGCCTTTCACTGTTAAGCATGTACACAGACATGAGGGAATTCCCTTCTGAAAATGTGACACCTAAGAGGGTACTGCTTTACAAATTTTCCTCTCAATCTTTACAGATAAAAAGTAAAACCCCTAAATAATTGCAACTAAGTTCTACAAAAAATACTTTAGAAAAGATTGTTAAAATTTAAAAAATGCTGCAAAATAAATCACACTGTTTAGAAAAAAAATCATATAAATGTAATTATATATTAATACAAGAGTTTTACTTCTATTTAGTTATGAAACTGTATTGTTTTACACTCATCCATAGAGACTTTTGTGCTGAACTGCTATTGTTCCTACCCATCCAGCTTACGGGACCTCATCACTAGAAGGGTCTTATAGCATAATACCACAATTTAGCTGGAGATCTTAAGAATAAGGACAAAAATAATTCTATCTATCATCTGGTTTATTTTGTAGCCAAAAGTGTCACTAACTTTTTGATCAAACACAGCAGATATAATTTAGTGTATTATTTCCCCCAGTTATACTATAAGCTACAATGTATAGCAGCTATGATGTCAAAAGGATCTTAGCACATACATGAAAAGGTGTAAGTATATATTGATTGCACTACCCTAAATGTCCATGTAATTTGGCAATATTATGAAAAACATCAATGAGACTAATGAAAACAAATAAAACACCACATTACATTTCTCCCAAATTGTACATCCAGGGGCTGCTTTACAGGTCTGGCTGCAACAGAGAAACTTCCCGTTGATGAAGAATCCTTTATGGTACTTGTTTAGTAAATCAGAATTGTCTTTAATTTCTGGAAAGCACAAAGAAACCAAAGAGAATATGACAGGCTGCACAATGGGAACGTTCCTTATGATCAATAGAGTCTGCTGTACCAAACCATGGGACCCCAGAGTGCTTACTGACTTCTAGCTCTAGACACATATCCTGGTCACATTTTATATCTCTATACCATATTCCTCTATGCAAACTCAAGTCTGAAATCCATACCCCCCAGCTACCCATTTCTTTGAGAAAGAAACCTGAGTGTCAAGGAGATACAGTACAATCCAATGAAACACTCAAAGCCAAAACAGGACCCAACTTCTATGATTCAAACCCATGCATCTTACAAAGATTTCACTATCAATAACAAAACTAATTAAAATAAAACACTTTCATATATCAAAATACGTTGAGTATTTTCCTAGATCTACTGTAAGAAAATTATATTCACTGATACTCAATACACCATATGGCAAATCTAAACTAACATTTATCTGTTAAAACACAGTTCTTATTTAAGCACATCAAAAGGGAACACCATTACAGAAATATTTATTAAAGTATTGATTTACTATAGAAAAATAGCACCAGTAGTACCCCTGTGCTACTGATACATTAGTTCTGTAAACTGTAATAACAGTTTGGTTTCAAAAGGTATCTAGAAGAAACATAGAAGGCGTAGAGTCAGACTTTAAAAAGTGGTGGTGTCAGGACAGGTTTTCAGCTGTGCTGCAGTAAGCCAGTGTAAACCCAAGATTCCTGAACGTGCGAGCGCGCTGCGGAAGGATCAGAACACCCCTTCGTGACAAGTGCTTTTTATATACTTTTTAAAAGGCTTGTAGGCAGTCGAATATTTGTGCTATTATTTGTCTCATGACCGTTACAAAATATATCACTTATGCAAGTTTATTCTTCACAAATTTTGTTTTAAAAAGTCTTACTGAAAATCTTGGTTTCTAGAAGGGTCAGTGTAGTTTACCTAATGCTTCTGGTCCACATTCTTCATAACTTCGCTAAATTAATTGACATACCCTTATTTCTGTGTATGCAAAGAGAGTCACAACCAGAGAGGTAGCTCATACACAGGCTTACAAGTAAAACCGGGCAGGATATCTGTTCACAGCCCATTACAGAGTGCCTATTTTTGTTCCTACAATGGCCAGCATGTGTGGGGGCTGCCCTGATCAATGTGAGGTTTTTGCCTTCACTGGGGTTACACAGGGGCATAGTTTTCTGCTTATAACTTACATTTTGCATGACTGTGATTTTGCTTCATTGAAAACAATAGAAATTTCCTTGAAAAAAAAAAGAAGAGGAAAATACAAAGGAAAAAGCACTAGCAGTATTGGTTATCAAATGGCATTCATGCAGGTAAACGCTATACTAGCCACATCAAGAATGGTTGTGCTCTATTAATCTGCATCAGTAAAGGCTGAACATATGATGAAGATTAAAAAATGCCCACGAAAAATAAAACCTAAAAGCTTTATTTCACACTGAAACCTTCAGCCTTTAAAATTTCTAACCCATTCTTGAAAATACCATGCATTTCAACCAGTTATTGCTGAAGTAAGAAAGACACTAAAAACAAGTGACAAAGAACGGCAGGAGCATTTTCCTATCTCGCCTCATGTTATTTGAATATTTTTGTACACAAAGGAATAGTGTTACCTTTATGCAAAGCTGCAAGCCAGCGCTCCCGGCTCTCTTCATTAGTGGCATAGACATAAAGAAGTCCACCCTTGTACACAATCTGGAAAAGGTTGGGAAAGCCAGCACGGTGAGTCTACTGCCTGAAAGCATGTTGCTATGCAGGAGGGGAAAAGAGCAGGGCATGGGAACCAAAAAAAAAGGGCTTTGTGGACCCACATCAAACTCCCACAACTCACTAATGTTTCTCAGAGGTCATGTATATAATTGCCATTTCATATAAATACTTCATATGTTGTATACTTCATATGTTTTACATTTCATATTTCATACATTTCATATATTTTGCATTTCATATGAAATATAAATATGCATCATAAATATATAGATAAAAATAAAAATAAATATATATAAATAAATATGAATATAAATAAATATAAATATAGACATAAATATGTACTGCCTTAACAAAGTGGTTCATGTCCTAAAGCACAGTTGCAGAAACAAAGGACAGCATCAAATACTTCTGGATGTTCCCATCTTCTATGCACAAAAGGCCTTATAGCCCACATGTAAACTCTTTCTTTCCACTTCAGTTTTTCCACATTCATCTTCCAGCTTCTGGCTCGTGTTACGCAAGGCCAGACCGAATGCTTACCGAAGCCAGGAACCCATCTCTGACAGCATCCAGTAACAAATAACTGAGGCAGAGTATATGCTCGGCGCAGCTGTACAGTCATCAGGGAATCCTGATCCAAAGGTGATGCATTTATACTTAATACCCTTTGAGCAGTATTTTTCTTCTGTGAATTCATTCAGTTGCCTTTTTAAGCAAATAACTAGTATCTACAGCTTCCTGCAGTAAGTAGTCCTACAGCTTAGCTACACAGTACGAACAGTCAGCTTCTTTTCTTCTGGTGTGTAGTGTGGGATTATTGCATGCTGCAGTCAGTCCTGGTCCCACCACTACTGCGCTTCGCTTGGTTTTATCAGAGGTCATTCTTCACTAATCTAAGTGATTCTAACTGTAATACCGTTGATATAGCATGTAACAGTTATAGCAATGATGACATGATCACTTCTAAAATTCCTGGGTGACTGGGGTTTCCTATGCGAGCTCGTTGTGTGACCAGTGGGGCCCACTTACTCCCCGTGGCATCCATTGCACGATGTGTAGGGGAGACCCTGCCTTTGAACATCCAGCCCAGCACTGGCAGTCGGGGTGCTAAGAGGAGCTGTGTTTCAGTACCAGCCACTTCTGAGGCAGCTCGAGCTCCTTCATATGCTGCCAATATCTCTTTTTCAGTTGGAGTATAGCGAGCCTCGATATCCTCGACTCCAAAACCCGAGGGGTCGGTCTCGGGTCTCCCCTGGTGCTTTCTGCCAGAGACTCCAGGTAGGGCCATTTGCCCCAGCTGCGGTGCAGGGCACAATTTTAAAACCTTGTCCTGCCCAGACCAGTTCATGCTACTGCATGAACAATCTCCCCTTTAATTTGTTCAAAGGCTTGTTGTTGCTCAGGGCCCCATTTAAAATTGTTCTTCTTCTGGGTCACTTGATAGAGAGGGCTTACAATCAGACTGTAATTTGGAACATGCATTCTGCAAAAACCCACGACACCTAAGAAAGCCTGTGTTTCCTTTTTATTAGTCAGTGAAGACATAGCTGCTATTTTGTTGATCACATCCATTGGGATCTGATGATGTCCATCTTGCCATTTTATTCCTAAAACCTGGGTCTCCTGTGTGGGTCCCTTGACCTTACTTTCTTTTATGGCAAAACTGGCTTTCAGAAGGATTTGGATTATTTTCTTTCCTTTCTCAAAAACTTCTTCTGCTGTGTTGCCTCATATGATGATGTCATCAATGTATTGCAGGTGTTCTGGACCTTCACCCTTCTCCAGAGCAGTCTGGATTAGTCCATGGCAAATGGTGGGGCAAATACAGCCCTGGGGCAGTCGATTCCAGGTGTGCTGGACA
This sequence comes from Elanoides forficatus, assembly GCA_025311575.1. Lineage (NCBI taxonomy): Eukaryota > Metazoa > Chordata > Aves > Accipitriformes > Accipitridae > Elanoides > Elanoides forficatus. The sequence continues at coordinate 19,449,286 of JAOBAS010000056.1, read as the reverse complement.
CCCCTCCAAGTAAAAGCAAACTGTGGCCGGCACTCTGCTGCCAGAGGGATTGAGAAAAATGCATTAGCAATGTCAATTGTGGCATACCACTTGGCTGCCTTTGACTCCAGTTTGTGTTGAAGTTCTAGTACGTCAGGCACAGCAGCACCCAGCGGCCGCGTGACTTCATTCATGTCACGATAGTCTACTGTTAGTCTCCATTCTCCATTAGACACTTGCACTGGGTATATGGGGCTGTTAAAGGGTGAGTGAGTTTTGCTGATCACTCCTTGGCTTTCCAGTTGACGAATCAGGTTATGGATGGGAATCAGTGAGTCTCAGTTGGTGCCATATTGGCACCAGTGCACTGGTGTGGTAGCAATTGGCTTTTGTTGTTTTTTGACCCTCAGCAACCCCACAACCAAAGGGTCCTCCGAGAGACCAGGCAAGGTAGACAGCTGTTCAACTTCCTCTGTTTCCAAAGCAGCTATACCAAAAGCCCACCGCTACCCCTTTGGGTCCTTAAAATACCCTCTCCTGAGACAGTCTAGACCAAGGATGCACACAGCCTCTGGACCAGTCACAATCGGGTGTTTCTGCCACTCATTCCCAGTTAGGCTTACTTCAGCCTCCAATACAGTTAGCTGATGGGATCCCCCGTCACACCAGAAATACAGATGGGTTCTGCCCCTTTATAACCTGATGGCATTGGGGTACACTGTGCACCAGTCCCTACTAAAGCCTTATACTCCTGTGGGTCTGATGGGCCAGGCCATCGAATCCACACAGTCCGATAAACCCAGTTGTCCCTTTCCTCCACCTGGATGGAGGCAGGGCCCCTCTAATCCTGGTCAGAGTATTCGTTACTCACTTCTTGTAAAAATGACTTAGAAGTCCCTTCAAGAGGATCAGAAGTAAGATTAGCCCTTATACTCTGTCTGGAAACTGGAATGGCTTTTTTCCTGGAAGAATCCCCTTCTGTGGTTGTTTTTCCTTGCAACTCATACCCGTGCATCTAGGGTTGAGACAGGTTTTCCATCCCACTTCCTCAAGTCCTCTCCATGGTCACGCAGGTAAAAACAACATGCCTGGTACCCCATGGTCTATATTCTCTCTCTTGAGCAGAAGAACCATCACTCCTAATAGCTCAGATACTGCTCATACAGGTGGGAAATACGACTTTTGGATCAGTTCAATAAGTTTTTCAGACTTTTCAGACAGTTTTTCCACAGCTGAGATGCAGGTTTGTAAGGATGAAGAGAGATTTTCTTTGTATTGCCAGAGCTGGTAAGCCATTTCATCCACTATCAGTGCCTCTTAATCTTTCCAGGTCAGTACTGCCAATGGGTTGGCATGTGATGATGGCACACTCCATACAAACTTCTGCCACAGGAGTTGTGTGCACTGGACTTCGTCTGGATGTCTGGGTAACTGTGGGTTGTCTGGGTCATAATAAATTGACTCTAGCGTGACTAATTCCCTCAGGTACTGGATACCTCTCCATCATGGTCCACTTGCCTGGTTGACATATAACATCTTCCTTGAAGGGGTACCTTTCCTTCATGCTTGACAGGAGTTGCCTCCAGAGGCTGAGGGCTTGTGTCCCTTTTCCAATTGCCTTGTCAATGCCACCTTCCCTAGAAAGTGATCCCAGCTGCTTGGCTCCTCTACCCTCTAATTCCAGGCTTCTAGCCCCATTGTCCCAGCATCGGAGCAGCCAGGTGATAACGTGCTCACCTGGACATCGGCTGAAATCTTTTTGCATATCCCCCAGCTCACTCGGGGATAGGGATCAGATGATTACCTCTGGTTCTGCCACTTCCTCCTCCTGTTCTCGTGATGAGCCTGGTTGACCTTCATCCCCTACTAAGTGAACTGATTTTTTTGTATATTTCTTCTTCTGAATAGGGGCGACTGATACTGGCACAGGTTGGTTCCCTGGTTCAGCTGCAGCATCTGTCACAGGGCTTGGAGTTGCCGCAGTGTCTGTCGGTCTCTTTTCCCTCCCTTCCCCCTGAGGGTGCTGCATAATATCGGGCAGTGTTTGGCAGATACTGGCCAGGGCCCAGCACAGTGCAGAAAGTTGTGCCTCTTTGGAATAGCCACAGCATTTTCCTTTCCAATCTTCTATCGCTTTATCAGGGTCCTGTAGTTGTTCAGGAGTGAAGTTCCAAACCATTGGAAGTGAGAAGATCTCTAGATACCTGCCCATATTCTCCCACATGCCATGCCATCTGTGATTATCCAGCCTCGGGGCAGATCTCTACGTGATATTCTTAAATAGTTGTTTAACCTTAAACAAGACCTGGAAAACATTCAGGAGACATAGCAATAGGACCATGCTGGTTTGAACATCCCAAGGACATTCAAAATTCTCACGAGCTATTGTAATTTTCCTGGAGGAGAAGGGGAAGATGAAGAAATGTGTCTCCCGCATGGATTGGCTCTCCGATGAGAAAAGTTTCTGATAGATGGCTCCCAAAGTATGGAGATGACAGCAATGCCTAATACAAATACCAGATTAGTTTCATAACCAGCAATTCCATCGTCTCATAAGCCAGTGTTACAAAGTACAATAGCATGATAACTTTAGCCCAGTTCCCACAGGTGATAAACAGCACAACAGGGAGCATTTACTGCAAGTAAGGTGTTACAAAACACAACTTTAAGAAAAAGCATGCCAACTTTGAAAGCAAATAAATCAACATTGTGAGCCACAACTATTGAACTAATTTAATGAATGCTTATAACAAATTAGTTCTAATGTGTTCCAGTCAGATTTGTCGTTATCTTAACCCATTGAGCCCCACGTTAGGTGCCAAAAAGGACTGTCATGGTTTAACCCCCACGGGCAACTAAGCACCACGCAGTTGCTCGCTTACTCCCCCCCCACCCAGTGGGAGGCGTGAGAGAATGGAAAAAAAGTAAATCTCATGGGTTGAGATAAAGACAGTTTAAAAGTTCAGAAAGGAAGAAAATGGTAATAATGATGATAATAATAATAAAATGACAATAATAAAAAGAATTGGAATATACAAACCAAGTGATGCACAATACAATTGCTCACCCCTCGCTGACCGATGCCCAGTTAGTTCCCGAGCAGCGATATGCACCCCCTGCAGCCAACTACCCCCAGTTTGTATACTGGGCATGACGTCACATGGTATGGAACACCCCTTTGGCCAGTTTGGGTCAGCTGTCCTGTCCCCTCCCAGCTTCTTGTGCCCCTCCAGCCTTCTTGCTGGCTGGGCATGAGAAGCTGAAAGATCCTTGACTTCGTCTAAACACTACTTAGGAACAACTGAAAACATGAGTGTGTTATCAACATTCTTCTCACACTAAATCCAAAGCATAACACTATAGCAGCTACGAGAAAGAAAATTAACTCTATCTCAGCTGAAACCAGGAGAGCTCGTTTTCAGCCTACCTTCCTCTAGCTTTGTTTGATGCCTACCTAATAATTGCTAACATCTGCTTTGCTTTTTGGATCATGTTTAGTACTGGGCTGACTCTGTGTGCGTCTGCATTAGGTCAGAGTTTCATTTCCCTTGTGTACATTGCTTTTCAGTCATCTGCACTGAATTTCAAATGCCACTTTATTGCTTTTGTTTGTTAGACTGAAGAGCTTTTGTTATCAAATATGTACTCCCACCGGTAAGTATACACAACTGACCAATTTGCTTCCTGTCTCCTTATTTAGTTAAATGGTGGAGCCCTGCGAGCTTTTCTCTTTAACATGTTATCCATCCAATCTATTAGTCATTGTCAAGTCTTTCCTTTGACCTCTCTTCAGTTTACAACATCTTTCTTCAATTATAGTCACGAGAACTGGACACAATATTCTCCTGGTGATCGCAGTAGTGTCAAATCATATTGAGTGCTTTCACTCAATGTGTGCCTGCTTCCATGTCCAAGGATGTCACTAGCGCCTTTGGCCACAGCATCACACTGGGAATTTATGTCCAGCTATCATGACCCTAACGACCTCTTCAGAGATACTGTTTCCCAGAACAGCATCCCCCATCCTATAACTACAGCATACACTCTTTTCCCCACTTAACTGAATTATGCACTCCTGACATAAATACACTCATTTAACATAAACCATCATTCAGTGCCACAAAACTGGGAGAGGGAGAAGGGAAAGGAAGACTGGAATGACACCTAGGATCAACCAGGCAGTGAAATATCGTGTGTCATGAGGTTGCCCTTGGGCACGGCAATTATTGCAGGGTCATGAATTAACGCACTATTCAGCAACCCTGTTATTCACGCTAGCAGCCTGCCAGTGGCACTGCCAAAGGGGATCTGTGGCCACTTCTCACATCTGCATGTCCCACTGCCCAGAGAATTGAGATTGATGGAGGCTCTAGGAGGAACCTGAGCTGGGCAGCTGAAACAGGTGAAAGGCAGCAAAGCTGAAGTTACGGTTTTCTCACCACATTTAGTTCTTAAACACGTGTAGTGCTTTGTGCAGCTGCATCTTCTGATACAAGGCATAACCTTGGATTTCCTGACTGTGGCACATTTGAATGGCAATCAGACAGTCAGGGGTCAAACCCTGCACTTGATATTGAAGCCAAAAAAAGAAGTGGAAAGAGACATTAAGAATTAAAATAAGAATTTTTAAGTGCTTAATTCTGCCTTAAAATAAGCAATGATCACATAGTGTAGTGATCTATGTATTCCAGATAACATTAAAGAAAATATCTGATAGACCTTTGAACATAAAAGAAACAAGACTTGATCTAAATTCTATCACAGTCAATTAAAAGTATTTCAGCAAAGTCACAACTTCAGTAATAGGGACTGATTTTCTATTTGCTGTGAATATCAGTAGCACTCAGCAGTATCAGGTATCACCACTTAGGATAGGAACACTAGGTGTAGCCTTAGGATGACTGGCATATTTAATGAAATGTAAATGAAACAGATTTCATGGCTAACCTGAAAAGGATATTGTCTTGCAGGAGGTGTTGATTCCTCAAGATTCACTGTCTCAACACATCGGATTTTCTCAATCTCAATTGACCCCCTTTTGCTTCCTTTTTTCTAAGAGTGAAAAAACACAGCAGACTGTAAACTAATGTTAACACAATATAAAGTATTTTGGTTTGGTGATTTTGTATAATTTTGTGTTTCAAGCTGTATGAGCCATAGCATCAGGTTTGTTAAACTTTAAAAGAAAGGTAGGAAAAAAACCCTCCTTGGTACCTTACCTGCATCTAATATATTGATCAAATTCAATTTTAAGTCAGTTACAAGAATTACAGGACACAGCCCTACATCTGAGAAAGCACCTGCTGCAACTGAAGGAGTACAGGGCAGAAGGGGGGACTAGCAGGAAAAGAAGGAGGAATTAAGAGAAAAACACCTTAAGGGCAAACCAGAAGCCTAGCTGTGGCCTTCATAATTTTGTTAAGCTAATGGAGCTTACTCTCACTGAGCTTCCCTGCAGTTTTTTAATGGGGTGTAACGCACAGGAGGAGTCCAAATGTAAGAAAAGGAGCAAAAACTTTAAAATAAGTTGCCTGGGACATATAGTTCCATTCCTGACAGGAGACCTTCCGAGTGAAAAGCCACCCTTTTGTGATATACAGTCACTCCTTAGGAAACAAGGATAGTTTAAACATCTGCTTTGTGTGGCTGAGGGATGAGATTCTGAACTAACCATGTCTCGTACAAGCAACTTCTGAAGCCAGTTATTTACATCAGTGCAGAGAGAAACCTGAGCAAGGAAAACATCCCTATTCAAGGCAATGTGTAAATATATGCCAATGTTAATTACTTGCTTACGTTCGTTTTGGAAGGACACAAACAGATGCTCAATGGTAAGCACAACTGTAAGAGTTGTTCAGAATAGAGACGCTCTTAAGCCTACAGCTAAGTGTTTTTGTGAACTGAAACTAGGATTTGATACCCTATAATCCTACTCAAAACAAGGTACACCTGTTGTTCTAAGACATAACATCTAACCAAGTTTCACAGAAGAAAACCAGAGGAATAAGGTGACACTGGAAAATCTTAGAACAGTTTACTTAAAAAAATTATGTCTTACCCCTTTGTCATATTCATAATAAGAAAGGTTTGTTTTCGTCAGAACAAACAACCTTTTCTTGTAATTAATTGGTGATATTTTTTTCTTCTGTTGTGACTTCTTTAAAAGAAGTTCTTCTAGAATTGTTTTCTTCTCCATTATATATTTCCCTAAAAGAACATCATAGTTACTTTTATTGCTACTATTAAAAAACATAACACCACCAACTATAGAAACTGTAATAACAAATACATTGAGTCATTGTCCTTTATGTTTTATAAAATTTTATAGGAATATATGGTTACAAAGCATGTGTTTAATACTGCTTAAACAAATGAGGTTGTTAAGCTTATTCACTCGGTAAAAACAATCATAGTATACAAAAATTAAGCTACAGATATACTGTAGTTCTAAACAAGGCGTCTCTGTTACTTTATCGTCTGAGGATCTCTCCTTTTAAAGCCATGCACCCTTTCTGGCAAAGAACACAGTCTGCTTTATGCACAGATGTATTACATCTGCAGCATAACATGGAAGTCATTACAGCAGCAAAGAGGATGACAACAAAAAGAAAACACTTCTATTTACAGACCAGAAAAACATACCTAGTGCTGACAAGTGTGTGCCCTGAACTGCAAATTTCCCATTTCTTTCTTTCAGCTGAAACAAATTCATGTTTATAGAACAGTGACATGTAGAAAAGATCAAAAAGTAAAACTGTTCTTCACTGCATATGTATACATACATACTTATATCTATGTATTTTTTCTTAGCCTTGATAATCATACAGTAGAAAATGCCAAGAAGGATGAGATCCATCCTATTTCTACAAGCTTTGTGTATTTCAGGTTATCTTACCCAAATGTGAAGAAAGTAGGTCACATCCTTTGCCCTATACGTTCTGGAGCTCCAAAGTGTTGTGCTAAGCAACCCACTTCGTTTTGTCCCTGTTCACTACAGAGAGCCCAGCAGAAAAAGAAAATTTGCATGACGCTTATCATACCCACTTGATCAAACCACTGAAACCTACTCAAACCCAGAAAATAACAAATATCTAATAGGAACAGCCTGAAGAGGAAAGGAGGGTCTTTACTAGCCATTGTTCCACCATGCGTTTCTGGCTACCCTCCCCGTGGGCAGGATGCCTACTTACACCTACCACCAACTCCATTTTGGAGAGATCAGTGTGTGTTAGCGTCACTGGTGAGTCAGCTTAAAGGCAATCTTGCCATGACATGCGACATCTGAAGAAGATAAGAGCTTGGGGTAGGTGAAGGAAGAGCTGGGGCTGAAATCTTTCTATTGAGGTGTCTGCTCTGATGTGGGGGAAAGGAGGAGTACCCACCCTACTTTATGAAATTTTTCAGGCATTACAGGGTAGGTACTTGCCCTGACTGTAGGAGTAACTAGCATGAAATTAGGAGTTAGTTCAACACAGCTTAGAGAAACTGTCTTTGCAATTAAAATATTAGGTTTGATAGAAAAATGTAATAAACTTGTCGTTCCCACAGCAGAGCAGTAAGAACTCTTGCTTTTTGTAACAACATGTGCTTTTGTTTCTTTATACTGGGAAACATCCAGTCGTTAGCTCCAACTCACTGAAGTTCATGGAGCTCACAGGGGTACTGGAGGTCAGAAAAAAGGATGGGTGAGATGGAATTTCAGCTACGTTATTTTAAAGCATTATTTGCAGGTCATTCTTCCGGGGTTGTCACTATGTGATCTTTACTAACTGCTGCTTGAATTAATCTGAGCAATTACCTGAACTGCCAGGACTGATAACATTGCTCATGTGAGACTAGGATTCTAATCCACGTCAGCTCTAGCACTGACCACTGAAAGCCCAGAGAATATCAGCTGAAGCCACAGAGTGACTGCAGTCTACGCTTACTGTGGCTTAGAAAAAAGACCAAGTACTTCCATTACTACTGGTAGAAACATTAACAAAACAACCTCTGGGTTTGACAAAGTTATGCCATGAGTGCATACCAAGAAATGAGTAGAGACCAAAGGATTTATCACAATATGTAATTTCATTTAAATATTAGAACCTTATGTTCTATAAACTGTACCTTGCAACACCTATTTGTTAATAAACAGTATTTAACAGTGCAGGACTATATATTGAATATATCAAATACAAATTATGAAGCAAATAGTAAATGCCTACAAGATTTATTAAACATATTTATTAAACAGAATTATAAATATTTATAATAGTCAAGATTTTGTTTTCTTGATATGGGAAAAAACACATACTCTTCTTTTTAAAGTAATTAGCTGAAAACAATATTCTGTTAAATTTAGGAACTTGATGTGTCTGGATATGTCCTTGCGTAGTAAATGACATACTGGATCACCTTGTTATCTAATAGCATGCTTTTTGCCTTGTCTGTGGACTTGGGGCAAGCACATCCTAGTTGTAAGGGTGCAATAGAAAGTTAAAGGTATAGGTTAAGAGAAACACTTATAAGACTCAAAAAACCCTATACAATTATTACATCCCTTGGTTTCTCTGAAACAGATTACTGTGTATTCAGCCTTTAAGGGAGCAGCTGCTTACGTTGCAGCATATATAAGCCACTTCATTACTGGAGTGCTCTGGCTCAAGTTTAAAAAAAATGTTTCCAGATTTTGACTTCTCATTACAATTTGAGACAGAAAACAATCTCAAACTCTAAAAAAACATCTTGACAGCAAAACCACTTCCTGTCCAGATCCACTGCACAACAATGTTCTTCTTTTTCTGCTTGTGGGAAAGAAATTACAACAGCTGAAATTATGCCAAATGAACTGTTTAACTTTTTTCCCCCCTTTTTTAGAGGTTACAGTTCCAGGAATAAAACATATTTGTGTTGCACTGCCTTTTCACTGCCCAGGCTGCCCTTTCTTTGTGAGCAGACTCTTTTGTGCTGAGTCAGAACGTGCTTGTGCTAACCACTCAGTTGTGCTGAAGGGATGATCCTTTGGTGCAGAAAGTGCAGAGAGTGGCCTGTGCTGTGTACAAATTTCTGCCTACCTAGAGAATTGCAAGGTATTGTACCCTCCCTCTTTGCTGGATGGAGCTTTATTCCTTCAACTGTGAAATCTAATTTCTCCCTGGAAGAAAATAAAAAGCCATATGGAATTAGCTGTAAACATTTGTTCCATATGATTTGAAGAGACATGAAGGAGCTAGGGATCTTTTGTTATTTTTCCATGCTTGAAATTTGCATCTTGTATTTCAAACAGTTGTGCTTGTACTGAGGATATTTGCATTTTCTTTGCTTTCCGTAACAGTAACAGATATAAAAGATTTGTTCCACCAACAGATCTTTAAAGTCTTAGAGATCAACCCGTCATTCAGAACGAGGGCTGTTGCAGGACACTTTATCAGAACCATACTCAGCAAGGAACAAGCAGAAGGGGCCGAGGCATCCTGAAGGCTAGAGGTACTTTCTCCAGCGTCAGCTGCTGCTTCTGACAAGGTGGTTTGGGCATGGTGGTCGGTGATGAGCATTTTCTAATGGCAGGCTGTAATGCAGCACACAAGCTGCAGGGTACTCTGGCTCCTTCCCTCTTGGTAAACTTTATCTCCAAAAGAGCGAGCAGCTGGAAAACTGAGAGGGAAAGGGACAGCAGTTGTGACAGGACAAGCTTGGAGAAGAACCTGACTAAGCTACGGTGGCTGGGGAGACAGCCATGTTGGAGGCACGGCTCCCTCCTCAGAAATGCCGGCGAGGTGGAGGTCCTGACTCCCAAACAAATAGAAACGTGTCCTCCGCCCAGATGAACTAAGCAAACTCGTTGGGAAGCGCTTGCCACTGCGGCTTGGCTTCATATCCTTGACAACACGGCCCAGCGGGGGTAGGCTGGGGGTGGCGGGGGCGGATGTAGAGGGACCAGGACAG
>JAOBAS010000056.1:19414125-19427648 GCA_025311575.1 Elanoides forficatus | reverse complement strand
CGGGAGGGCTCTCCTTACTGTCTTCCCTGAACCGATCCCCAGATAAGCAAGGCCCGTAGTGTGTGTTTGGTGATGTAGAGTTAGCACGTGTTACGCAGTTTACGGACGTAGTTTCATGCCAGTTTCTGTTGTGAGCATGCCAATTTTTGCGAGTGAATAAAAGTTGAGTTTTGTGAGTTAAGAGATCTCTGCTGTTGTTTCACCTTAATCCTGGCCTGGGAATCAGCAAACCTGAGTCGTCGTCCTGAGAAATTAGGACGCGACATCTGTACAAAAGGACTTGGCACAGATTTATCCATACAGCTTTTCTCTTGTAGATCTCCATTCAAGGGCCTGATAGAACATCAGTTTTGTAGTAGTGTAACACTGCTACCTTTTTCTCACTGTGAAGTTTCAGTGGCATAAAACTAAGTGTGGTAGTAGTAAATTAACCCGTCTTTTTAAAAGAATATCTCTCCTCGTGCCTTGGGGGAAATAATAAAATGCAGGTTTTTCATTGATGACTGATGACTAAACCATTCAAACATCACAGGAAGCATATATTAACTAAATGTCTCAGTAAATTCAAGGGCAAATAAGTTTTTTTTTATAGAGTGGACAAGACAAGGCATCCAAAGTTCAGTGACTGAAAAGGTGGAAAATCAGTGAAGAAATGTTGCTGTTAGATTACTATGGTGGCATTGAATAAAGATGCAATATTACAGATTGCAATTCATATTGAAAATCATTGTTTTAACTGGGAAATTATAACCACAGATTTTTGTTTTGAGACACTGCTTGTGGGTCTTACTATATAATTCCAGAAGTTCAAGGTAAAGGAGTGGGGTGTACTGAAAACAGCAGAAGGATTAGATGGAAATTACCAAATTGTATGTAAAATAATAAATCTCCTGCAAAGATTGCATTTCACTTGATGCATGGTGTACTACAAACACCATGAACCACAAAAATCTAACTTTAGAGAGCTAAAAATGTTAGTAATACCCCTGTAATTGGGTTGTACTTTGAACTAACTTATATATCGAGGATAAATGTTAGAAATAATTCAGGTTGAAGCTCTTCGATGAAAAGGAGAGAGGGTTTTACTACAACCTCATACATGAGTAAGAATATTAATGTGGGTATAATTCTGGAGACGGATTAGCTGTCCTTAAAATTTGATTTTCAGCAACCTTTTTATGCAAATGCTGAAACAAAGTCATAACTGTATAAAATACTGCCTCCCTGTAGTACGTAAAGAAATCCATGGCTGCAAAATGATAGAGATGTTTTTGTTGAAGTTGTGATAATTTCTACAGATACCCTGCAAAAACTACTTCTTAGTATTTTGAAAAAACTTTTCTTCATCTTCATAAATAGGAAAAAAGGTTTCTGGACCAAATTCACCCATGGCATAAGTAAGCATATCACTATTCTTCTCTGTGAGATGTATCTGTGAATTTCATCTTGTGATACTGAGATGTGTACCTAATTTACATGTTGTTTCCTTATTCCTGCCTTCCATCTCGTGGGATTTTATTTCCCCATTCAAAACAACTGCAGATTCCAATCACTCCACACCAGTGGAGTCAGAGTGGAGCAGAATGGCTGCCATTTTCTTAGTTTACCCATTTGAAGATACTTGCAACTTACTAAAAAAAAAAAAAAAAGAAAACAAAAAAGAAAATCTGCGTTCTGCAGATGTGATGAGCCTGGATGGCTGGGATGTAGTGGGAGAGAGATGGGGTAATGCGACTACGTAGACAGACTGAGGAGATGAAGGAGATGGCCTGGGAGGGGGCAGGAGAAGGTCCACAAAATAGATAGTGCAGATGGGACTAGAGGTGACAGGAGAGGTCGGCTAAACCCACCTGCCTGGTTTTGGTATGATAGATGGAGCTTCCCTCACATGGAGAGGAGGGGAATGTTATTTGCTGCTTCCCTTTTGTAGAGACTATTGAAGTTGAACGGTTTACTTACATTATGAAGTTAGGAGGCTTCCTGGAAAAATAAACGGACACAGTAGGCAATCTCTAAAAATACGTATATATTTATTAAAGCAGCACGACTTCTGGAGGCCTGACTTGTGGTTTATAAGTGCTTAGGATGGGCTGTGCTGAGGTTTTCACTTGGAGCAGGGGGACAGAGGCTTTTTGACAATCGCTGTCTGTGTCAGTCCCTGCATGGGAGATCCTATTTCGTTTGATTGGCTTTTTATCCTAGGTGCGCACATACGCTGCTTTATATTTGACTTCTGACCCTCTTCTCTCCCATGTAATTATACTCCTGGCCTTTCTCAATTCTTGGTTTTATTGTCCCAAGTCTGTAACTGCTTCGACCTAAGTTTTGCTCAAGCTGTAACTTCTTTTTGTGAAGCTGAGCCAGGGAGGAGGTAGTACAGCACCGTTTTGTAGCTTTAGATGTTGGGGCTCATCTGAGATGAGCAAAAGCAGGTGGAGAAATGCATGAACTTGCGCCCATCTGGCAGCTGAAACCAAGTGACGCTCAGAGGTGCTTGGCCAGTGGAAGGTGTTCCTTCTTGCCTCAGCAGTTACAGTCCAGCTAACCAGGGAGTTCAGCAGCTGGTTCATGCAAATTTAATTTGCAGTTCTTCGAAAACCTCAAAGTGAGCGTTATGTGCTCGTAGGAGCAGCCAGACCTGCACACTCCTCTGCAGATGTCTTGGCAGTGCTTTCCTCAATACATCGTTGCAGGAAAAATTGACCACGGTTTGTGCTGTGGTGCTTTTCCTCCTGCTTCCCTCATTGAGGCCAGTCTTAGCGAAATGCGGTTCTTTTGTGTTACCGTTGTAACAAAACCTGTGGTGTGCAGGTTTAAGGTCCTAGCTTATTTCTTCTGCTCTTTCTCCTGTACTAGAAATGAAACAACAACAGCAAAAAAGGAAAGTTCAAAGGTGTGAGAATGGAGAAGGCAGAAAAGGTGGCAGGGCTTAATAAAAAGAAAAGAAATGAGAAAAGGAGAGGGATGAAAAGAACAAAAGCAAAAAGTGAAATTTTTCACATCAGGCATAGAAACCACACAAATTGACTTCAGCTGTTTGCTGCAGTGGAATAAACTATTTCTGTTATACCACTGCCTATTCTATTAGAGTGTGTATTTTTATTTTTAATGTAAAGTATTTGGGTTTGTGATAATTTTGAATGTAGCTAGCGCTTGTTGAGTTAATCTGTATCCCTTGTTCTTCAAGGTAACTTAACCATCAGAGGTTTTATGGCTTATGAAAATTTCTGTGGACACGTGACTAAACTGAAGCCAAGCTATTTACACGTAAGGGAGTCTTGACAGAAAGGAGTACTTGATATTTAAAAGGCTCCGTCTGCTTTCTTATGTGAATTGATGAAGACTTTGCAGCCTAAAAATATTGCATGTCTTTGTTACCGCATCTCTCTGGTATGTTGCAACCAGCTGTTGTGAAGTCAGCCAAAGTAATGTACTCTGCCCTCACAAATGTAGCATGTTTACATTGCAGATGAATTCTCAACATGCCATGTTTTACTGAGAACCTTTAGATTTGAGCTGCTTAAATCTCCAGCAGCAGTGAATTGCCATGCTTTCTTGATCTGCTAATGCTGATTGACATTTTAGTGGTATTTTCCCATGCACCATTTCAACATAGAGAAATCAACAGACAGTAGATATGAAGTGATTGTTTACCTCACTCACCTTCAAATAAGGGGAAAGCCTCAGCCATATCAGTTTGTCCCATAAAATGCAATTCTAGTATTTATTTTTCTCCATCCGTGCTTCCTCTAACATGGTCTCTTCTGTTGAAAGAGCGTAGGATGTTTATGTAGCCTTTAACACTGTGAGTTTTCTATCTGTGTCACCACACTGTACTTTGTCTTTTAGTATTTTGCTGTGGGTCTTTCTTACATTGCAAAATGTTTTGTGGCATTGCTCTCCTCGTATGGTCCTGTGTTTTAAAATTCAGTGGCTGACTTCTGTTTTTTGTTTGTCATCTGTCAACCTTTTCTTCTTTACTGGATGAGACAGACAAGTCTTCATGCAGAGATCTCTTACTCAGAGAAACTAGCCCATGGCCTGCAAATCTGAATCAATTTGAGCAGATCAGAGAAAATGGTAAGGCCTCACTATCATGAAACAAAACCAAAGCAATGCCAAAACCCTGCAAGAATGGCATAATCCCATCCATCGCTTCAGGAGAGATGCTGGGGGCAAAGGCAAATTCTTCAGAACACTGGGACAGCTGGTAGGTATATTCAAGTGATTTGCATGCTGTGGAGCTTTATTTATCATACATCTGTAGACAAGTTTAAACATAACTCTTTTCTCAGCTTCCTTATACTTCCAGACTAAAGATTCCCTGGTTTTTATAAATAAATTTTAAGGGTTGCAGTTACGTGGTAAAAGTTCCATCTTGTCATTTCTAATTAGGAAGATATATTTCTTGCAATGCCTCATTTTATTACAATCATTCCTTCATGTGATATGCTATAAATCATGTTTATAGTATGGTTCTCCACTCAGAATGAAAAACAGTCTTATGTATACATGTTGTTAAGAGAAGAATATCATCATTTCTTTGCACAGGGCTTGTCTGTACAACTCTGACTTGCAGGAATAGTTTGAATTCACTCTGACTGCTTGTCTGAGAGGGGCTAGTTAACGTCAGATTGCAGATCCTTTAAAAATAACATTTTAAAAGGGAGACCAGTATTTCTTTGAAACAACTCATACTATTGAGGGGTCCAGTCTTGCTGATGATAAAGGGCCCTGTCAAGATAGCTTTTTATGGGATGGGCTTAACAGTGCAGGGGAAGAGCAGCAGGAACAACTGAGTCGAGGTAGGTGGTGTGAAAAAGGCTTTATGCTGCTTTTGTTCTTACGAAACTCACTCTCCACCCTGAAGTTTTGATCCCAGGACATGTGTGCCGTAGGGACTGAGTGTCAGAACAGGTCTGCAAAGCTGGGTGTTCGCCTGCTCTTCCTGTGCTGCTGCGGTTGTGTTCCCCTGGCACGGAGGAGCACAGGGCTGGTTGCAGGGTACCAGGGAGGTGTAGTAAGCAGACTGTAAAAAGAGGCCTGGTTCTGCATGATGTTGTCCTTTATGTTGTCGCTTAAATCCAAGCAAAAGGGGACAGAATGATAGCCTTTCAGTCCTTTTTCACCTGTGAGAACTGATGGCACAGGTAGGAAGACCAGAGGACGGGTACCACAACAGCAAAGGTTCTGGTCTACTGGCATAGCTGCATAAAAAGAAGCATTACAGCTCATCTGTTTTAAGACATGTTGCCCTTAATCCCTTCAGTTTGACATGCGCATTGTTCCCTCTGGTAAGCGAGCTATTCCCGCAGCTTGTAAAGATAAAACTGGTGGCTATAGTTTTTACACTAACCAAAATCCAAATGTGTTTGACTTTATCATTTTGGTATAAATATTAGGGCAATACTCTACCCCTTAAAGAAACACAGAATGACATAATGGTTGAGGTTGGAAGGCACCTCTGGAGATATTTTAGACCAAAGCCCCTGCTTAAAGCAGGGTCACGCAAAGCAGGCTGCTAGGGTTGTGTCCAGTCGAGTTTTGAATAGCCCCAATGACAGAGACCAACTCCAGTGTACTATCACCTTTACAGTAAACCAGGGGTTTTTTCTTACGTTTAATCAAAATTTCTTGCACTTCAATTTGTGCCCATTGCTTCTTGTCCATTCACTGGATACCAGTGAAAAGAGTTTGGCTCTTTTTCACATGCTCTCATCAGGCATTTGTACACATTGATACGATCCCTCCTGAGCCTTCTCTTCTCCTGGCCTGACGATCCCATCTCTTTCAGCCTCTTCTCCTACATCAGATGCTCCAGTCTCTTAATCATCTTTGTCACCTTTTGCTGGACTCACTCCAGTATGTCTGTGTCTCTTTTGTACTGTGGAGCCCAGAAGTGGACCTAGCACTCCAGACCTGTCTCACCAGTGCTGAGTGGAGGAGAAGGATCACCTCCCTCAACCTGTGCACCATGCTTTCCTTAATGCAGCCCAGGACACCGCTGGCTTTTGTTGCCGCGAGGGCATATGGCTGGCCCATTGCCTGCTTGCTGTCCACCAGGACCCCCAGGTCTTTTTGTGCAAAGCTGCTTTTCAGCAGGTCGGTCCCCAGCACGTACTAGTACCTGGGGTTGTTCCTCCCCAGGTACAGGACTTTGCTCCTCCCCTTGTTGAACTTCATGAGGCCCGTTTCTCCTGCCTGTTGACGTCCCTGTGGATGGCAGCACAACCTTCTGGTGTCAAACACGCCTTCATATTTCTTTACATGGTTTTGCTTTCCTTAAGAAGTATGAAGGCTGTTTATAGACAATGTAAAGATTCATATTCGTGTCCAGACTAGAAGGTTTGCAGTGTATTTAAGAAGTATAAATTAAATACAATTTAGAAGTATAAATTCCCTTTCACTGAGCCTCAGGAGAGATTTTCTTTCTTAATACACACTTGTAGCTCATAGTAATGAAAATTGTGTGCATTAGGAAGACAACAACCTTATTTGTTTCTTGTTCAAAATAGAAAAAAAACCCACATTTTTTTCCAAATGTCTGGTCAAATAGGAACTTGTCTTGGAAAAATTTCTACGGACTACTAGTGTATTATGAAATGGAAAAATTTAAATAATGGAAAAAAATAATAATTTTTAAGTTTACCTGCATATGTAATTTCCTATCCTAGTAATTTTCTCGTAGCAAAGTTTGCCTTGTGTCAAAAGAATGAAAGCACAATGAAAAGTGCTTTTGTTTCATGTTTTACTTCCTGTTTCTGAGCAGTTAAAACAAAGAATTCAATCTTTCCTGTCTTTGGGGCGAGAGGTTTTGAATGTGTATGAGTCAAGCTGCTTATTTTCACTCATAATTTTGGTATTAGACTGCAACGTGTTATTAGGGTTTGAGTACACACAGATCTAGAAGTAGATGGAGGAGAGAGTCAGTTTGTACAGATACAAGGTTTAGGTAAGAAAGAACGCCTTTGTGATCAACAGGAATGTGCCTTGTCACAGAAAACTGAGTTTTTGTCTTTGCTGTGAACCAGCAGAATGTTTGCATGAGAGAAGGTTGGGAAGGAAAAGCAAAACTTGCAGGGCAGCTTCCAGGTGCCCACGCAGGGAACTGGCGAGCCCACCCTCCTGCTCCCAGCTTCAGCGTCGACCTTGGCCTCTGCGTTCATCCCCTCCTTTTAACCCGCCAGCCTGCGCTGCAGCGAGTCAAGAGCGTGCAGGTGTCTCTGTCAGATGTAGGTGTCCATTTGGCAGTCCCCAACCCGAGGGGAGTTCACTCCAGGGGCCCATTCAAGCAGTGGCTTTAGAGGAGACAGCCTGCGAGATTAGAAGGAGAATCTGTGCAAAATAAAGGGCATGTGTAAGGAAATGTACCCATCCATTGCATCATACCCTCTAGTGAATCCTTTTGCTTTCCTCCTCACCTGTGCATGAAGATGAAACTTTCTGTGGTAACTTCTGGTGCCCTAAAGAACTACCTGTATCTTACTGTTCTGCTTCCAGTTCACTGAGGATGAATAAGAGGTATTGTCAGGTAAATATCTCCAGGCCGTAACTTTTTTCAGTTAGAAAGTTTATCAGTTTTGTATGTTCCCTGTAAAGCATGTAGGGCTCTACAGAAATCAGCTGAATGTCCGGAGACCGTGTTTAACTGATGGGAAAAGAAGCATCTCTCTCTATTGTACACATGTTCTTCAGACCAGATAAACTAACTGTCCAGGTGCGTCTCTTTCTTCACTGTCTTTACAGACAGTTAGGCAGCAAAAACGTTTATCCAAAACCATAGGCCCGACATGTAGGTTTTTGGAGGCTAACGTTAGGCTGGATGTAAATAATGCAGCGTTGAAAGAAATAAACTGCATATATTTAAGTAACAGGGCACCATGACCATCTTATCTAGCAAGTCTCCGCTTACAAGCAAATGATATAGAGGGGCACATCTACACAGAGTTTTCAGAATTCACTCATAACTGTCTGCATGAATGCACCCAGAGCATCTGAGGAACAGTACAAAGTGTACAGAGGAACCGTTTCCTAACTGAGGAAGTGGGTGGTAATGGGTTCCATCTGTAATTGTAGACAGATAAATGAAGAGAAGGAAAAACATCAATCGTTTCAGGAATGTTTAGCTTTTTTTGGCTGTTGTAATTTGTTTCTGATAGGCTGATATGAACTCGTATACTGGGGACTGTGGATCAGAAGGGATCTAATTTTTCTGTTGCAAACTGTAGCTTGGCACAGGAAATTTCTTCCTGTCCAAGCAGTCTATGAAGCATAGTAAGAGTGTAGACAGAAAAAAAAGTGCACAAGCTTTTTTTTACTGGATGTCAAGAGCGTTATGGATGATAGAAGGGATTTTTGTGGAGTAACTTTGAAGAAAGTGCTAGGAATCCCATCAGAGGCATTCATTTTATGAATGAGGTGTCTCCTGGGTCATCTTTCACAAAGTGTTGCTGTAGTTTTCTGTTTGTTTTGTAAACCTCTTTCTCTCACTAGTTAATATGGTCCCAACACACACCTTTAATCCTGAAGTCCAGTTGTTTTGTACCAAGCCAATAACATGTAAGTGCTGTGACTAAAAACAGAAACTCAAAATTATAGAGCATTGCTTCATAGTACAGAGCTCATGCCATTCAATGCATTTGCCTAAGAAAAGTACTTATAAGACTGATGTACATCAGTCTGCAGGTAGAAGACTCTGCAGCTAGAAATTCCTCCTGTGTACGAAAGAATTGCTAGGTATGAAAGTCTTTACTTTTCGTTTGGAAATTATGTCCTGGTTTACCAAGATTGCACCAAATATTTTTTTTTTTCCTTGTATCCCAAACAGAATAATTACCTGAAAGCAGCATAGTTAGAAATACTAGGGGTAATGAAAATAGACCTATCTCTGCTGCAAATGTGGTGCTACAACAAATATGAATGTGAAGTAAGGTCATGCCACCAAAACAGCAGAAGCCAGAACTGCTCTTAAGAGATGCAGTATAGGAGTGGATGCTAGATTACTTCTAAGTGAAAGAGTTTGAGAGTTTCTTTGAAATTGTAATAAAATATATTTATTTAAAAGATAGTCCTGGGTTCATTCCAATTTTAGTTCCTTACTACTTCTATTAAGCAATGCCTATACTCATCATAGCCTTTCTCAGTGAAGAGAAATGGGCACCTCCAAGATGCTCTGCACCCTTGATCATGCTAAGAAGTACCTCTTCTTTATTGTTTAGGTAGGGTGGTTGGAGTTACAAGGCTTTTAACTTTAAAACCTCATCTGGGTGTGTAACAAGTCTCAGGCTTGCAAATACGCAGGTCATATGAAATGCTGTGATTTAATTTCTTGCAAAAATGATGCCTTTAGAAATAAGCAAGCTGGCTAGAGAAATATTTGATGTCATTTGTGTTACTGGTAGATAATTAGGGAGGATTATTTTAACCACAGAAGACTCAACTACAGCGAGACATTCAGAAAGATCCAGGATTTTAGGAATGGACAGTCCCCCAAAAAGTGCTTCCAATCTGTGTCTGTACTTTTTCTGCAAGAAAAGTTTTGCCGTTGCTGGCTTCATGCTTAAACCCCATGGTATTTCATGACCTCTCCTCTCTTTAAAGGAGCAAAACCAACTAGCCAGACTTAAAATTATAGGTAGCTAAATGTCTTCGAGCAAAGATGTAGTGAGTGTGTAATGATCACCTCATTAGTCATGGGAATAAACAAATGGTAGCTAAAAGGGCAAATTATAGGATCGGGATCTACTCTTACATCTAGAATGCTGGACAAATGAGTGCTTGCTTGCCAAAACCTCTCTTCTGACAAAAGAGAAAATCCAACTGCTGGGCATGTCCCTGAATGATCTATGTTTAGGGCAGTAGCTTGGGACACAAACCCCCACTGTGTTTAAATTACAAATTAATTGATGATGAATTTAAACTATATTGTCAAGTTATTTTTGTAAAAGGAATTGTGCAGGTAGAGCTTTTAGTTGTTGTTTAGTACCACAGGTAACTCTGAGATGTCACACAGAATGTCTCATTCCATTTCAACAGAAGGGAGTTAGTGAAAAATTAAATGTATTCTGGGAATTTTTTATATAGAGAGGATTAACCAACAAAATACAGAACTATTAGAAGCTAATAGTGAGAACTACTTTGTTTTTCAGAACAGAGTATGGCACTTAAGTAGATCCAGGAACACTTGGTTCAGTGCAGATGTGAAGTTTGCAAACTGAAGACTGATGAAAGCTAATGCTTTTTTAACCAAAAATGTATTTAGGCTTTGGAACTCATGCCATAGGAGGTTGTTGATGCTGAGAATATAACAAGATTCATAAACCATTTGACAGAATTGCAGGGTTAATAAGAGCATTCAGGGTTGTGGTGGTTATTGGTTTAAAAAAAATATTAAAAAATCACAATGCTATTAAACCACATCCTTCTGGGCTTGAGACAGTCTCTGTTAGAAAACAGAAAGACACTTAATCTGCCTGATGTGGGATTTCTTACTTTTCCTCTGAAGTACCTAATGCTTGTTGCTACTTGAAAAAAAGGTGCTGGCCAATTGGATAGACTTTGGACTGATTGATTTAATAATTGCTTTTCCCTTTGTCTCTACTCATTGTATTATTTTCACATGCATTTATTTAAAATGATCCCCAAAACAGTTCAAGGCAAAGATTTGAGTCCTTTTTCTTTTATGGGCATTTATATATGTATGCAATGCCTAGCATGTGATGTTCCTGTTAGCATATTTTAATTTGCCAGACCACTGTCGCAGTAAACCAAAAAGCAGAGCTCATTTCATATGTAAAGATTAGAGCAGTGCAAAACCCAGCTGTCTGTCTGAATTGCTTCAGCCTCTCATTTCTTCTGTCTCCACTTCTAACAAATTCCTGAGAAATAATTGATTGTATGCATTCAATTATTTCAGAGATCCCCAACTGCTATATGAAGCTGTTTCTCACTAATGAAAATAGTGATGAGAACAATTTAATGTGGAGTGTAAAAGGCTTTAATAATTGATTTTTATCTCTAAGACTGAAGAATTCTGACAGAAGCCTCAGGTGCAAGCTTCCTCTTCAGATAGTTCTGTGCATTTTTATGGCTTTGAAAATCCTGGGAAACACAGTCTCAAAGTTCACAAACCTGAAGCAGGCTTCACTCCTGTGGACTCTCACGACCTGTCTCTGCCTCCACTTCTGCTGTGACCTTGGGTACTTAACAGCATCACACACAGCCCATTTTTAAAATTAAGACTAGACCTCATCAGTCCTGGCTTATTGAAAATATAAACCAAAAGTTATTGCCTGTCTGTTCTTCTCTGTTTGCCCTTTGTCTGTTCCACAAGGTATTGAATTATGTTTATCTGGCCAGGCTCCTCTCCTGAATTTACTCTAGGACTTCTTCCCCAGCCCTGTCACTGTAGGAAAATCCCCTCCCATCCCTACTGTGGAGTCCTCACTGTTGCCTTTTCCTAAATTTCTGTCTTTCTGCGAGTGGTTGAAGCAATCTGCAGCAGCTCGTCACTGCTCCCACGTTGTCTTTCCTTGCAAAGTGTGTTCAGCTTGCTTTCGCTGCCATCCAGCCTCTCAGCTGTGGTTCAATGCCAGAGCGCCTACATGGCGCAGAGAACCTGCATGCTGGATACAGCAAGGGATAAACTGGGTGCCCCAGGCTTCCCGTAAAGTGCAGCCATGTTGCAGTTAAAATCCCAGCATGGAGCATGAGCTAAGTAGTGCTTTAGGGGTGTTCCCTGGCCTTACATTTCAGTCATGAGCCATTGTGTCTCCTGACCTGTATCTCCACAAGAGCGAGCCTTGAAAGGCCATGCTCGACCTGTCAGTGTCTACACAACCGGTGTCCTACAACGGGAGGTCAGTGACGAGAAAGTATCTCGATTCACGAGGCTGACAAGCCCACGTGATACGGGATATACCACTTCTGTTTGCATGCCTTATGTGTCAAGGAATTTCTGATATTCTCTAACTCTCATATTCTGGCATGATTTCCGTTAAGCGCTATTAAAAGCAGTCACACCTGCAGCACGTTTGAGGCCAGGGGATTCTTCCTGCCCGGCCACTGGAGCCCTGCTCAGAGACCTGGCGTCTCCATCCCAGGCCAGCGGACGCAGCTGCTGCTTTCCCACTCGCTCGCTCCCGACCACCCCAGCAGCCGATGAGCAGGACATGCACCGTCCCTGCCCCGGTGGCGGGCAGTGGGATCCCCACCAAGGCTCAGTCCAGGAGCTGGCCCCGTGTTCACTCATGCCTGCCACGCTGGTTAGGGGCACCTCGTCCTTACAGCACTTGCACAGGATGGACAGTGAGATTGCACAGAGAGATAGTTAAAGAAAGGATTTAGTAAGAAGATAGGACAGACTGTGGTGATCAGGTGCAGGGCTCAGTCACACCAGTCATGTTTTACGTACAACTGGCCCCTTTTACATCCCCCCGTCTAGTCCCTCTCTGTTCCTCCTCAGTCCCCTTCCCTAAACATTCCTTAAGTTTAGCATAGTCCTACAGAGCCCCTGGAACATCCCAAATCCTTATGTTCCTCTTGCTTCCATCTGCTGATCAGTTACAAAGCCCAAGTTGGCCTTTTCCAAAGCTAGGACTGTAATTTCTTAATGGCCCATCAATTAGTGACTGGAGACTTGGTCTTTGGCATTGCCTCTGTCATTCCTTGTCTACCAGGTTTGTATCTCTGTGTGTTCTTTTTTATTGCTTTCTCCTCTCTGTGTGTTCTTGTTTATTGCTTTCTCCTCTACGTGTTATCCCTCTTGGCATTGACAAGGTCCTTGATTGGATGACATTAATGGAGCAGACACCCTCACCTTCCAAATACTCCTACAATTTCTGTTCTTTTGCCATCCCATTCTGTTAGTCCCAGTACCTATAGCTGTTTTAGGAACTTTCATAACAGTATTATCAACTGAAATTTGGAACCAGGTCTTCAGGTGGACTTAAAAAAGAAAAGATAATAAATGTTATGGTTTTGCATACATTTGCAAACATTTCTCCAAAAAAAAAGTCAAATTCCTGCATAACTATATTTCAGGACCTGGAGCTTTAAAAAGAATACCATTAGACTTAACAACACTGAAATGGTGTATCTCCTGCTAGCAAATAGTAGTGTTTCTTCCTGTGTTACATATACAAAGCCTTAACAGTTTTAGGCCCATGCTCTTTCTCCCAGTACGGTCCACTTTTCTCTCCCCAAATCTTCTTTTTCAGAGATTTTTTCCCTCCCTCAACACTCTGATTTGCAGCGCTAGCAATCTGAGGCCCAGAAGTGAGGACAGTCTGTGGCAGTGGCAGCCGTATACTTACAGTGGGGCCATCAATCCTCATGGCTGCTGTCCCCCCCAGAGACAGAACGTGCGTGATGCTGTTGGTGCTGATGGATGTGTGGGGAAAGGAACCTGGAGAAACCACAATCTCCTTGGCCTGCCTCTCTCTCCCAGCCCCTCGGTGTCCCAGCAGTGTCCCAGGAGGAGCACTACATGTATGTATAAGAAATCTTAGACTTTTTTTAGCCAT
>JAOBAS010000056.1:19364937-19411237 GCA_025311575.1 Elanoides forficatus | reverse complement strand
CATGGAGGTGCTGGAGCGTGTCCAGAGAAGGGCAACCGAGCTGGTGAGGGGCCTGGAGCACAAGTCTGGTGAGGAGCAGCTGAGGGAGCTGGGGCTGGTTAGTCTGGAGAAACGGAGGCTGAGGGGAGACCTCATAACTCTCTACAGCCACCTGAAAGGAGGTTGTGGCGAGGTGGGTGCTGGTCTCTTCTGTCAGGTGGCTGGAGATAGGACAAGAGGAAATGACGTCAAGTTGTGGCAGGGGAGGTTTAGGTTGTATATTAGGAAAAATGTCTTTACCGAAAGGGTTGTCAGGTATTGGAACAGGCTGCCCGGGGAAGTGGTGGAGTCACCATCCCTGGAGGTATTCAAAAAGCGCATAGACAAGGCACTTCAGGACATGATTTAGTGGGCATGGATGATGGTTGGACGCGATGATCTCAAAGGTCTTTTCCAACCTAAATGGTTCTATGATTCTATGATTCTGTCTTATGGGGGAGATGAACAACAGTCAAATCTGCTTCCTGTGCTGGCAAATGGTTTGTGATCTGTAGGGGCTGTTGCTGCTGCCTCCTCCTTCACATAGGAGCATGAATTAGGGCTGGAAACCCGTTTCCCTTCACATTTTCACAGGACCCAGACACAACTCAAGCTGCTGTTGCCACCACTATGAACATAATAAAGAATATTTCTCATGAGGGTGGCACATAAGCAGGTGAAACTTGGGAACTCCCATTCTTCATGGATTTGTTGGATGCCACTAAAAATGTGTTTAAAGGAAGCCTCATCACCAAGGAGAACATTGTCTTCTCCAGCTCCTTCCCTTCTGCAGCCAGCGTTGCCAGGTCCTGTAGACTTAACATGAGGGTATAGACTACTTGATTTTTCTTTTAAAGCTAAACTTCTGGTGCTGTTTTGTCCATCCAAAACAAAATCTTAACTGCTTTCTGACTGCTGTGCCAGTATTTTGGGGGCCACAGAGGCATGTCCTGGAGATTATAAACAATTCAGCAGATCAAGATAAGAGTCAACTATTTGTTACCAACAGAATGGAGCCAGTTTTTTCAGTACAAGTGCCATGGGAGACTTTCTTTGCCAGAAGATAATTGTTGCTTTGACTCAGTTTATAGAAGTGCACATGGCCTCTTGCATTTTTCATAGTTGATAAGGCCGTTGCAATTTAGACTGTTGTCTCAGTGGAAGGACTGAATTAATGTTTATTAACTAATCATCACAAGTTAATCACTCCCTAAAATTGAACATTGCATTACCTCTGACATAAGCTCATTCCAGGCACCCTTGCTGCATGACATAAGGCAGTCATTTGTAGCTCCTTCATTTTTATGTGTGTTTATCTGTTTTGTAGAGATATACAGCTCTGTGGTTTTATTATCTTTATTCAGAATAACCTTTATGGGAGAAAGAAAAGATGAATGCATATTGAAATAACATTTCTATACCTACTACTAGCATTGTAATTAGATGCCTTTCAGTTTTTCATGGATTCTCTTATGTGTGAGCGTTAAGCACAAGCCTCTCATTGTTCTGCAGCTGTGATGCTTCCCCTTATCTATGGGAAAGACACATTGGGTGTGGGAACAGCTCAGTCCTCTTCATCTTTTTGTTCAAGCTGGCAGCACATTTCCAGTTGTGACGGTGGCTGGATGATGTTGATACCTTTCCTGCTGTGACTGAGACTTCTGTTTACCTCTCCAAACCCCCTCAAAAACCAGCATCACTGACAGAGTCAGTGCAAATCTCAATCCCTCAACGCCAAAGAAAGCATGGGCTCTGTGTTAGAGATCCTCTAGGGGTAAAAATAGTTAGGAAATAACAGTGGACAAGGCTGCAAAGGTAATATGAATTTGCATTACATTCACCTTTTATCTTTGCTTTTGTGTCAATGTAGCGATAAGCTGCATTATGTCTCAGTCTTTCATGGGGTGACGGTGCCTGTGCGCAGCTACAGTATGTTGAACACTTAGTGGCTGTCTCCCGCACCGTCTACTAGATTGTTTGTTTTGACTTTGAGGAAAATTACTTTGGCTGCCTACCTTTCAGATGGTCATGCTCCATCCAACTTCATCTATAGCATTTTATTATAAAATAGAGAATAGGACCATGATCTTGCACCAAGCTCTTCTATAGGTGACCCTTCCCTGTCTTGCTCCACAATCCCC
Source organism: Elanoides forficatus (assembly GCA_025311575.1). Taxonomy (NCBI): domain Eukaryota; kingdom Metazoa; phylum Chordata; class Aves; order Accipitriformes; family Accipitridae; genus Elanoides; species Elanoides forficatus. The sequence goes on along the minus strand of JAOBAS010000056.1, from coordinate 19,409,078 downwards.
TGGATGTTGGTTAGTGGGGTGCAGATAAGGGCAGGAGTCCGCACTACCAGATCTAAATGAAGGTGGTGTTAAACGAAGACTTTAGTGGCAGGCAGTTGTGGTTACATACATAGCTACATTCCCAATAAGGATTTTACTATCCATACTGGGATAGAGCACAGAAGAATTTGTAGATAGATTAAAAAAAAAAGTCAGACTTGTATCTGCTCATACTGTTCAGATTTCATGTCCCTGCTCCCTGTCCAAGACCAGATGCTTGTTCTCAATGGGTGTCTTTGAACCAACACAAGGAAAACAGCAGCTGCCCAGCCTACAAGTAAAGCATGAATTGTGGGATGGCCTTATCACCTTTGACAAATGGCCATTGAAGGGTGGGTATTTATACCCAAGCTCAGTAGTTTGTTTGTTCAGTGATCTTGCTATTAGTACTAAGGATGGAATAAATGAGAGCAAACAAACATTTGGGAAGGATATGCATTTTTATGAGGTTAACTCATCCTTAGGGAAAGAAGGAAGGCTCCGATCAAAGCATAGCCTTATTGCAGAAATCTGACTACAGGGGTAGTTTCGTTTGTTGAGGATTCGGTCTCGAGCAAGCAGCAGCGTTGAATGATTTAAGAGACTAGCCCAACTGAAAGACAACACACAGGAAGGGGTTACCACTGCCATGAAGTTTAATAGTTCTGAATTAAACTGGTTCATTTTCAAAGCAGGAAATATACTACAGTGTTGACATTTACTGCCCTCTGGCAAGAACATAGTGGGTCCATGTGGTAGGAGGTTTTTTTCTGGGTTTTTTTTTCCCTCTCTAATAAAAAAGGGAGGAAACCTTCTCTCTCTCTCTCTCTCTTCTCTCTCTCTCTCTTTTTTTACCATTTGTTTGTCTTTCACGTATCTTTAGCCAGTAATGGGGGAAAATGCTTGGAAAACATCACAAAATAGGGGGAAAATGAGGGACACTACACCAATTATTAGGTCCATTAATAGATAAGGAGATGTCTACCCAGCCAGATAATTGGCAGAAGGGCTGGATATAGAGCTTGATCTCCTGATTTGCTGTCTACAGTGCTCTTTTCAGAACCACCCTTTCATTGCAGCTTGCTATTTTATAAAATATCCTCATGTAAGCTTTCTTGAAGGAATACTCAGTCACACAGTGAGAGTATACACAAATCAGTATTTTACATTATTGTCAATAAAATCAACTGGGAAAATATAATTGTCAGTTTTTTCCTATATTAGCATTCCTAATGATACAAACTACTTTACTTGAAAAATTTTGGAGTGAAATTCTGGCCCTCCTGAAGTCAGTATATTTTGCCATCAACAGATGAAGAGAATACTCTGTGTATACTGCCTGCCTGAGGCAGGTGACATTCAGATACAACTTGGTTGTGTTATGTCTAACTTTTTCAAAGTTGGAACCTGAGTCATTATTCCTCATTATAAAAAATTTTCTGGCATTGCTTTTGCCTGTGCACAGAGGAGCATTTTCTACTTCTTTGGCATTAAACTCTGTAAGACATCTGTACCCTGTAATTGGCAGGGAGTCTTGTTTGCTAAAAAAGGGATGAGGTAATCAAGTAATGAGTAAACTAGCTGATTGCTCACCAGAACAGGCCTAGCAGGGCACATACAGAAGAAAAGCATATAAATCACTAGAACAACTAACTGGATGAAAAGTTGTGTAGGACATCTGGCCATGGTAAGTCATTGCTATATAGGGCGTTCAGAAGCCTATTCTGAGCTTGTTGTCTGAAATGATTTTGATATTAGCATACTAATGCAGAGTACATGGATTAAAAGAAATCCTGCCCTCTCCAACTGTCCCATTTTGCCCTACGCGTGTCATCCAGGACTTTCATGTGCTGAGGGGCAGCTCCCTACGGGCATTAAAGAGGTCACCTGTATTCCACTGTTCACCATGGACTGGTGAGCATCAGCCAAATGCTGTGTATTGGGCTACAATAGTGCGCCGTGGCTGCAGTACCGTTTTTTTCAGGATGTCTGTGAAGATAGGCAGCTTGACAGAAGTTATATTAAGGTGTTAAGATTACACTTAGTGACTACCCAGCCTGTTTGCCAGCCCCAGTTGTTCATGTACACTTTTAATAGACTTCCTCATCAATTGATGGATTAGTTTAAGAGCTCACAGTTGTATCCAGAATTACTAATTTACACATGTTCACATTGCTAAAGATTCCTTCACTCCTCCTTTAGAAACCATCTGTTTTCAAGCACTTTTAGAATGCTTCCTCTGTGGGGGTTGGGGGGATAGGATTTCTTTCTGTATTTTTCTGTGTTTCAGAAAGCACCTGAGAATCTTTGGCATTTTGGGGGATACTCATTTCACTACCTTTATTTATGTATTTTTTTTTAAATGCATTGGCTTATTTTGAATTGCATCTTCCCTCTATGAAGATCTCAGCAAACAAATTACAAATGTAATCTACTGTAGTAAAATGCAGAAACAAAGGAAGAAAGTAGTAAAAAAATCCTCTTCTTTTTTTCAAGAAGACAGCTCTGACCCAGTCTAACAAGCCCTCTCCAAATCTTTAACATGTCTGCAGCATCTGGTGGAACGAAGTTTTAGCATATTCAGGACACAAAGCTCAGCGAAAATGCAATACACGCTGTGCAGGATCTTGGTAAGAAGACCTTGCTGGCAGCTCCTCTACATTGTACATGAGTGTTATAATAGTTTTTAGCTCTCACAGTGTTATATAGCAGATCTCTCAAAATGGATAAGCTTGGCTGCAGTGTCAGCCCTGTAGGTTGCAGTGGGAAAGCTTTGAAGCACCAGCACCAAGTGAGCGATCAGTGATGTTTAATTTTGCAGAAGAGCTTGTGAGTTCTTCACTAGCTTTATCTTTCCAAGGTAAGCTTTAATATACCCTTTGTGTAAAATATGTTGCAAAAATGCTATCTAAAGTCGGCAAAGATACGGTGAGACCGTCCTTCCTATGTCTTTCAGAAAAGGATTGGCTGTTGACTAAGCAGGAGCATTTGTATCTGTTGTTAAAACTAATACAGCTCTAGGTGCACTCACTGTTCTTTTGAAGACAGTTCTTCTTAATTCTGCTACCCTTTAGTTATCTTGGATTGGTAACATTAACAGGCTATTTTTCCATAATTATTTTACTCACAACTTCACAAATTGTTCCCTTTTCAGTTCATAGATGTTCATATGTCTGTTCACGTACATAAAAAGAATCAGAAAAAAATACTTTCAAAGATAGATTAATGATCTAGCTTTAACATTGGAGATTTTATGATAATTAAGGCTCAAATTAATTATGGGTTTGCCCATTAGTCTTACCATACAGGTTTTTTTATCAATAGTTGGGAGTAGTTATATATATATATCGGTAGTTATAAATACATACCAGCACATGATTCAAACTATAGTTCCATAGTAAACTTTATATAAAGTATAGTAAAATATATGTAAACTATATTATAGTACTATAAACAAATAATAAATAAAATAAATAAAATATATATAACCTATAGCATATATAGTAAACTAACTATAGTAAACTGTAGTGTTTAGAGATTGCTTGGAAGAAATTTTAGTCTGTCTTTGAATATGCTAACATACGTGTGCGTATATGTACCCTAAAACTAAATGGTTGTGCTTTCTGCACTTTGGAATTTTTGTCTTAGTCCTGTTAATACTGGTCAAGTAACCTAATCTTAACAGTCACATACTTTTTTGGACACATTAGCAGGGGAACCATCAATTGATTTGGCATGGAGACTAACCTTTCACCCCTTGGGGTGGTCCCTTCAGGACATAAGAGAAGGCACATAAGTGGATTAGTGTGGGGAGGCTTACATTGCTGACAGTGATTTTCACAAGCATCACATTCTTACCATTCTAGCAGCAATAAGTGCAACTATCCATCTATTTCAGTGTTATTTTTGTTCTGTTCTGTTGTCTTTTCAAACTAAGGTTTACTGCTGCATTCATATCCTCAGCGCATAGTAACATCATGTGAATGTGACTAATGAAGAGCAGTATCCTAATGCTGTTTTAAGCACTAATGGCCAACGAGTTGGCTATTTCCTGGCAGTTAATGGCCATCTGGAGGAGATCTTAATCCATCTGGTCATTAACTGCCGGGAAATGATTGACTTGGAGGTTGTTATTGCTCTTAAAAATGAAATAGATCTTTTCCTTCTGACTCTCCTTACCATCATGCCACTGGCTGGCAGTCCTTAAATACTGTCCCCAATGTGAAATTTTTTCTTGATTGCAGAAGGTTTTTTAGCTGTCCAAAGTGTTTTCTGCACTTCACAGAATCACACAAATGTGATCCATGCCTGAAACAGCCTATAATCTGAGGCTACAATTTCTCATTTTTATCTACATAGAAAGAATCTTGAACTGGCATGAAATTATGTTTAGCTGAAGGGAGTTCTATGTGCAGAGAGAGGTTTTGATCTTTCAGATGCAATTGATAGGCTGTGATCTTGGCAGAAAGGCTATCTGTTGCGAGAGCAGAAAGCAACAGGAGAATGATAGCAAAGAAAAGGTTACAATGGTCTGTCTTAAGAAAAGTAAAAATTAACGTGGACAACACTAAAAGTTGCCTTGGCCATCTTTGCCTTCACCCCACATGTCTGTCTTTATCTGCTATATGTTTAGATACATTCTAGTGCACCGTTTTAAAATTTATCTTTGTTTATTATGGTAGTTATTTAGGGACATCTGCTTTTCCAAATCTCTCCACGACAACTTGCTTTGCCAGGTTGTCTGCAGCAAGCTTGATAATAACTTGAGGTTATGCTGAGTCCACTGCCTATCATCACCAGGTTGCCGTACTGGTTCCTTTACTCCCCTATTTGTCTGTGCTGATCTTTGTCCTAAAGTAAGATGAAGCCATACCATAAGCTCTCTAGGACTTGCTGTCTTTGTTTTGTATTTACACAGGACATGGCAGAGTTGCATGTGGTTGATGCCTGAGGACCTAGACGTTATGTTACTGCAAAGCTGCTTGAGTAAAGTTAGGCCTGAGACTTAAAGGATTTAGGGAGAGAGCAGAGAGGAATTAAAAAGAGAGGATGGTTGTGGAATGGCGTCTTTGGGTTACGATTCATTGACGCTGAGGGGAGGAGAAGGGGAGAAGGGGAAAGACTGGATGGATGAGATGTACAACGGAAAAACAAAGGTAGGTGAAGCAAGGTGTGGGGTAAAATAAAGTTAGTGCTGCAATATGTGAATCAAAACAAAAGCACCGGCGATTATCAACATATAGTTTACTTAACAAATAGCAATTATTCTAGAAGATGCATTGACTAGATCTGAGTGAGACCTGTAGAAGCAGCTCTTCGAAGAGTGGGATGTCCAATACAGAGCATTTCAAGAAGCAGAACTGGAGAAAATCTTGGCTGATCCCCATCCAAAAATCCCTTTGACTGCATAGCATATATTGTTCCTGGAATTATGAATAACTGATCCTAGTACAGTATCTGGATGCAAACTATTTGGTTTCTTTATTCTGTCAGGAAACAACTATTACTAGAAGAAAAAAAAACAGGGCGGAAGACTAATTCATTTTTTATAATGTTTTAAGACATGGTGTTTCATACCTTAGTTGCAAATTGTAATTGGGTCAGGAAATTAAACACAATACTCTAAAAATTTAAAAAATGGAGCAAGCTTGAAGAAAAACATTAAATAAAAGTATCTTTTAAAATATGATTGTAAAATAGCTATGGATACATTTGAAGCCACATGTTGAAAAATTTATGACTGCTCTGGTATGCAGACCCCACTGTTTCAGCCTCTCTTCTTTATTTCACTTTTTATATTTTGGTTCAGTTTGGCAATAAAATGGACGTATTAAAAAAGGTTCGTAAATCAGTTCTAATGTGTAAAAGGGGAATTTGGTGTGGACATACATACTCTTGCCTCTCATACTTGTACTAGAAACTCCAGTGTCTCCCTGTTGGAGCAGCTGTGATTTCAATAGGCTGCGTAGCTTATGTGTGGCAATGTTTTTTTCTTATAATTAAGAACACATTTACAAATAAAACACAGGAAAGGAAGGAAAGAATGTTAGGGGTGATAAAATTAAAGACTTCTGAATGGAAACTCTTTGAAGGGCGTACAATATAGGTAATTCTTCATTTCAGAAAGGGAATTTGTAAGTTTAGTTTAGTTCTGATCTGTGTGGTTTTCTGTATTGAGACAGTACGCTTGGTTACAATGTGAGACTGCTTGCTAAGGGCCAGTTCCTCAACTGGTTTGGTCCTTCATCAGGGAGTTATCTAGTGGTGGTGACAGAAATTGTATTGGTAAAATTACAAGAAGGAAAAGAACATCAAAGAGCTTCAATTTTTAACATTATCTAATACTTGCTGAGGAGGTAGGCGGCTCCCCCATTATCTGCCTGGGCCCAGGGTGCTCTGTGACCTCTTCTGTTCCTTGGCAGACTTTCCAGTTGGGAGTGGTGCCCCAAGACCAAGGCAGACTGGGGGATTTGTCAGCAGTGAAAAGTCTGTCAATCATCCCCACCCCAAAATGAATGTGCTGGGAATTCTGTATGAGCCACAGCAGAAGGAAACAAACCTCTCTGTATGAAAGGGGACCTGTAAGACTACAGCCTAATCTTCTGGTGTTCTCACTCTTAAAAAATACAAGTCTGCTTTTCCCCGGTCTGTGCGTAAAATTAAATCTTAGGGTGTGTAATAAAATGTGTTAACCAGCAAGCAATGTAGAGCTGACTGGGCCGCATGTGCATTAAATAACATCAGAATAGGCCTTTTCTGTTTTAAATATAAATGATGAGGATATAATGATTTCACGACTGTCACGTGTGACAGAAAACAGAGACTAATTATGTGACAAAACCTAGAAATTCTCAGTAAAAAAAAAAGGCTATGTCAGACAACTTCTGAGATTTTTCCATACTCAGTATTTTGGGGTAGTCTCTAACCCCCTTCTGTGCAGGGTGAGGCACCAACCTGTATCCTGTCTCATCTTATTTTGATGCTCTGATGTAAAGGACCATTGTCTGAAGCGGGACAAGCTGCCCAGAGATGTGCTGGAGTCTCCATCCTTGGAGGTACTCAAAACCTGACCGGAGGTGGTCCTGAGCACTGCTGTAGCTGCCCTGCTTAGGCAGTCTCCAGAGGTCCCTTCCAACCTCAAAGACTCTGCGATTCTGTGATCTACTCTGTGCTGTAAAGCAGATGTTCAATCTGATTTCTCTTGAGGTTTTTTTCTGGTCTCTCTGTTGTTTTCCATTGTGAAACTTCCTTTAAATGCACGTAGACTATTCTCAGATGTAAAACACCCAGTAAAACTAGGATGGTATTTATCTGCCCTAATTTTAGAAGTCTGTAGCAGAGGCATCTGCTGCAGAGTTGGTTGCCCTAGATGCTTCTTACAGTACTTTGAGAGAATTTTAGGGTTATATTCACAGGCGTATTTTTGTTGTTTATTTTGAGATAAGATGAATAAGCCTTTGAAGTGTCTGTTTCTGTCCATCAGCTAGAAAGACAGCCAAAAGTTACAATTTCAGATAATTCAAGCTATTGGAATGTTTTGGGTTGTTTCATTGAGTTTTTTCCAGTGCCTTTTTCCAAATTTTCAGCTATCATTTCTGCTCTGAACTTCATCCACTGAAAAAGCCAAGTGAATGGGATACACCATTTTGTTACTAGAATAATGAAATTGCACTGTGTTACTTTTTAGCAAATTCTCATCCTTTGAGGCTTTGACACCCAGAACCTTCCTGAAATCTCTCATTTTTGTGGGCGCTTTGTTTTCATGGAAGAAGTAGACAGGCATAAGACAGTTGTTTACATATTTTGAAATATAACGAACCCTACCTGATAGCACTGGAATGCATTGCATATATTTATTGTAGATTTGCAGTACTAGATTAAGTCTAAGTTTCACAGAGCATTGCCACTGTGAATTTTAAACTCAATTTACTTCATTTTTATCCAGTGTGTATAAATGAAGAGTGTACTGCAGGCAAGGTCTACAAGAAGTTATCTACGTGAAGTACTCTGTTATTTTGGTTTTGTGATTTCAGTAAAATTATTGCTGCGGTATTTTGATGAAATATTTGATGAAAAAGCCAACTGAAAGCAACTGCGATATGATCAAGTGCATAACTTTGATCAGGAAGTTGTCACTGTCTGGTTAGAGAGTCCAAGCTGTCCTGTCCAAGCAGAACAGAGTCTCTGCTGAAAGATGATTTCTGGTACATATCCAGTTACTGCTGTGCACACTGGCACCCACGGAGCTCTGCTTGGTTTGCCCATGGACAGTTAACTTTCTTGTCACACAGACATACAGGCAGCTGAAGTCAGTCAGCAGAGACCTAGAAGGGTCATGTCTATGATCGTGCAGAACATCTGAATAGTCTCTGTGGGCACAGAGGAGGACAGCACTCCTGCTTTGCTATTGTCTGGGCATTCGTGGCTAGTTCACTATCAGCTTTTCCTTGTTGCTGTGTATAGACGGAGTACCGTCTTGTGAAGCCTCCTGCAGTCTGCGAGGAATCCTATGAGGAAAATATATTGCGGGATAGCATGGGGATGAAACAATAATGCCTTGAGGGCTCCCTGGAAAGTTGCCTGAGCTTTGAATAGCATTTACCCTTTTTTTCAGAACTTTTAAGAAGAAATGTAATTCTCTATTAAGATAGTTCAACTTGTCTCAAAGACTTGCTTTTGCTTTGTGTGTTAGATTCAATAGGCCTTCAAAAAAGGACGTGAGCTCAGCAGCAACTTTTCCAGGAATAACCCCTAAATTGTTAACTTTGAAAAGAAGAAGGCTCTACCAGAATTGCAAGGTGATCAGTTGCAGCAGCAGCATTCCACTGAGGAAAAGGTGATAAGAGAAATGTCTGTCAGCATTTAAACCCAGGCAGTCTTCTGCTGACATCCTAACCCTGTCCATTACAGCCGAATGGCCTAATAAAGGGACGGTCCCTCCCAGTAACTAGCTGCACTTCTTTTATTCGGCTGCAGAGAGATGAATGCAGCAGCGCCTTGGGGCTGTTACACAATACTGCAGGAAGTTCCAATGAATCCTCATTGCTTTTCTTTTAGGGGGGACTGATGTATATTTTGGAAAACTTAAATGTCCAACTTAAATGCACTTACACTGTCTTTTTATCTGGCAGAGGGAGGGAAATGAAAGGCTTTTCTTATGTACATCTGGAATTGCCTCTTAACTGGAAATATTTCCAAATAAGGGTAAGCCAAGTAAACACCCACTGGAAAAATTATTTTACTGCATTGCTATTCCTAGTGGGTATTTTCTTTGGTTTATTTATTCAAGTTCTAGTCACATCACGTGCATGGATGAGATTTCATAATTGCTATTGATCTCTATGAGAATTTTTTTTTGTTATAGGCCAGTGTGATATAATCCTTTAAACACCAGCATTTGCTAGTGAATATCAGTCCAAGGGTGGCAGTTCCTCTAGTTTGCCTGTAATCTCTGAAGGCAAGCATAGCATTTCCAGTGAGGGGTAATATTGAATACAATTTTAATTCTTCTAAGCTTCTCTTAATTTGCTTTACTATGTGAATGGTGACAGCAACAAGTCATGTCTCCATACATACTATTAATTTCTCTCCTATTTCAAATTCCCTATTGTCTTCTGAAGAGTTTATAGGTACATAAATACTTAGAGAATACAGAGAAAAATGATGTTGTGCTGGAGCTGTCAGGCAGAAAGAAGATGCCACTACTGTCCGTGACCTTCTTCCTTCATGATGGACATTACATACTTCTGCTCAGTGTACTTGAGGAAGTGTTTTAAATATTAACCTCAAACTGTTCTACCTCAGCCAGATTTCCCTTTTTTTTTTTTTTTTTTTTTTTTTTTTCTGTTTGCTATCTTGGCTTTGTTTTTTACAATGAACTTTTTCTCCGTTTCCACATTATGTTTATACAGCTGCCATTATAGCTTCTGTTACTATAGCCACAATGTTACTAATGTAAGAGTCTTCCTCAACTACTGCTCCATTTATCTAGGATATTACAGGTAACTTCTGAGGAACAAAGGAAAGGAAACTGGTTTTGAATAGTGGTCCTATACATCTTACAAACTAGCTTCTGATACGTAAACATTTTCAGTCCCTGCTTCTTCTTTACCCACATACAAGTACAAGATCTGTACCTGAGCTTCAAGACGGACAAAGAAGTCAAGCACACACCACTTTCTTAAAGGTAAGAAGCTTACTATTTTGGGGGGAGGAGGAAAGTGGGAGAAGAAGAGGAATGTAATGAATTGGGTGTGATTCATAACAAGGTATAGTATTTCACCTTTATAGGGTGAAAAACATCTTTAATTTTGCAATATTCTACATCCTCTGTGTTTGGAAATATATCGAAAAAGGCAGTTACCTGTTCCCAAATTCTGCTTCAAGGACAGAGCAGCACAGTGCTTGATGGGAGCTGCGTTCCTGTATATGGGAGCAGAATATCTGTATTGATCTAAACCATCACTCAAGAGCAGTTTGAATTCCACTGACTGCAAGTCAACAGGAATTGGAAGATGTAATCCCAGCCTGGTAAGTGTGACTTTGAGGTGCTGGAGTGGAGAATGGGAAGATACTGGTTACCATCTACAGGTGACTTGTTTGGAAAAAACTTGGTCCCTTGGAAGGGCGACCATGGATTAATACTGGAGCTGATTTTGTGAGGTCTTCACTGCTTTCTGGATAATGAAAGGTCAAAGTATACCAGCAAGAGGACTGAACTTCTTTGTCTCAACTGGTGATGGACTGGATGAGAGAAGAAACTCTGTCTTTATAGAAAAGCGTGTCCTTTTATTTCTAGGATTAACGTTTGGGTTCTCTGATGGTTCAAAAAACCCTCAAGTGAGAGTTTGAGCCTTTGATGGCTTTCGTGAAAGAAGGCTGCTTAATTAGTGCTAATTAAGCTTAAAAGTTCCACTTGGTAGGAGTTAAAAAAAGAAGCAAAAGTGAAGTTGTCAGTCATATAAGGTTGTAAGTGAGGAGGCATTCCAAATGCCTTCATACATACCTGCTGTATTAATGTGAGGGCAGATGAATGAGTAGGTATTTGGAGAAAGAATTAAACACAGACAGCTCAAACAGTACCATTTTTCATGTGGTATTTCAAATGTGTTGTTTCGTTGCTCCTTCTTTATTTGGCTTCTGTAGATTTGTTAATTGTCAGACTGCAATTGGAAGATTAATTACAGATGCTAGTGCTAATCATATATTTTCATGTATAAATCTACTACAGACAGACTTTGAAAGAGAAACACCGTAGGATTGCAATGTATATTTACTTCAGTCTGAAGTACCTAATAATATATGCAAACAATGTATTGCAAACAATATCTTGTTTGCATTTCTTTTAGGTAGTAAGGAAAGCCTTTTACTACGTGGAATGTGTCTTTGGTGTCAGTCAGTTCACAGTCGTCTACCCGCTGGCCAGTTTCAAACGGAGGGACTGAAGGAGATTGCTCACAAACAATTATGCAAGCGATAATGCAAACTTCCTGCAAACAGGGAGGGATGGAGGCACTATTAAGAGCCCTCTACTGAGGAAGACTGCGATATGAACTCCACTCTTACTGTCCCCGTGAGAGAAGGTGTTGCCTTAAAACCAGAGGGAAAACATCCCTCAGAATCTGCACTGCATCAGCATCAGAGGATGCACGCGGGAGTGAACGGAAACAATAAATAAAGGGTGACACGCATCCATTAGAGATGAGTTTTCAGGGAACTAGTTGTTTTAATTGCCTGGGTGATTCCTGTAAACTGGACACAGCTAAGAGTTAAGCAGCTGGTCAGTGCTTTTGCTCTCACAGAAGACACGTTTCTGCACAGTGCAAGAGCAGCAGAAGGCGGTCTGGGGCTTTGACAGCCCCACGTTCCGCGTGGCTTGGAGAGCACCCGGGGCCACCTTCTGCAGCCCTCACCCATCCGCTAAGCCTCTCTTGGGAGCAGTTCTCCACACAGCACGTGCTAGTCGCAGCAGTCAAGGGTCACCCTCAGCATGAGCAGAATCTCTGCACTGCAAAATGCTTCCACATTTGACGGTTGTAAAAGGCAATTCGCTACTACCTCTTGCAGTGGGTTTGATTTGCATCAGAAATTGATCTCATTTGAGTGCAAGATATAGTTATTAGCTGCTGTCACATAAAAAGGGCAGATGAGGAATAAGATACTGTCAAACATTGCAAGCGTGTAACACCACCAATGAACTCTTGTCTTTATGGGCATAGGTTACAAATTACTTGCGTATTAGAAGAATAATAAAGATGGGAAGCTGGGCCTAATGAATCACCCCAAATTACACATTATATGCATCATAGACGTGTGTATGAATAGGCCTGTAGTTGAGTGTTCAGGACTGTATTCAGTTGCTGTAATCAGCATACCAGATCTCGGCTTTGAATTGCTAGGAGAATGACTGGAGGTGGGCATAGCATGAGAAGTAACAGGAACGTGGTGAGCACATATGTTAAATTTAGCAGAGGGTCGGAGTAACATGATGATCCATGAATGACCTTCTGGTCATGAATGACTTAGAAGATGGTGGCTCTGATTTAGCAGATCACTTTAATCACAAATACGCTTGCTTATCTCTTCTTGCATGATGAAGTTTCCGTGCACATTTGTACGTAGAACTGGAGTTTCTAACCCAGCCCTGTGTAAAAGCGCAAATGCAGTAAGTGGAGGTAGCTGAGTAGTATTATAGTTGCTGTAAAAAAAGTCACTTTTGACCTGTTGTTTTTGAGGTAGGTTCAATGTCATGGGGATTTTTAATTTAATAACATGTAGATACACCTCTTTTAAAATAGTCACCCTGTGTTGCTTCTGTCTCTGCACATTACCATATCCACAAAAGATAATTGTTTAAAAAACACTGAGTGAGAATTGGTACCATGTCTTACCTTAGCGAAACCTAAAAACAGAGTAAGGTTTGATTTCATTGACAGTTTCTTATGAGATTCTCATGCATATTCTAGCTAAAACTATTGCTATTTTGGCTGCAATGTCTTAAAAAGAAATTGCATCCCAGTGTTCTTTATATTGCAACTTTGCAGCATCGTGATTTGTTTTCACATTTGGTCTAAGTTTTCCATGGGTGTTTTATCACACTTGCAGTACCTTTGGCATGTTTGTTACTTTGATGGTAGACCTGATGTGTTGAAGGGGAGAAGCATTTTGCTTTCCATTTGCCAGAAACACTCTTCAGTGAACAATGTCCTGTAAAATCCAGTTCCAGGATTTGAGGGATTTTAAAAATAATTTCTTTAAATACCTAAAAGCACTGAAAATGCTCCCATAAATTTTAAAAAATTATGGTGAGAAGACTTTCCTACCTCTTTGCAGCCTAAATATCATCATTTGCAGTTAACTTACGATGATTTAAAATTGCAGATAACAAAAATGACTATAAGCAAAACCAGATAAGGCTGATTTATTGTCATTGCTCAGGGTGAGAGAAATGCAAAATCATTAAGCAATCCCATGCAAAAGAAATATGTCAAGTCCTTTCAGTTTTCATAATCAACAGTGCTGTTCATCTGATAGGGAAGTTGGAAGATATTTCTTTAACCTGAAGTACCTTTCTAAGAATAAATCCTTTGGGAGGATGCGGTACTGTTCTCTAGGGTAATACCATCCTTGGAGATCTGAGCTGACTTAACACTCTTCAGTCACTCTGGAGAATGGTATCAGCCAACTGTATCAAGCCAAAACCAACAGTCTGCAGTTTGGCTTGAGGAGCAGATTGTGTGGCATCCAAGATCCATTTGTAAGGTAAGCATCAAAGAAGCGGGTTAGACCCAGTGTAAACAGATGTTCACAAATGGGGGTTGGGTGAGGGATTTCGAGTCTGTAGTGCTTTTCAGGAATCAGGCCTTGATTTAGGAGCTAACTGCAGATGAGGGTAAGTTATTTTAAAAGGGTCATGGAGGTTTCCCTGATTATGTATTTCTAGCCTTAAAATTATGGGAGCTGGGAAAAAAAAAGAAAATTACTGAGGTGTACCCTTCATTTTTATAAATGACTAAGTGGAACCATAAAAGAATGGATGGAAGGGGAAAAAAATAAGGATTTGGAAGGTATAGAATAAAAGAGATGACGTTTTTGAGAATTTCAGAACTTAAGTACTTCACTTCTCTCCCCACTGTGAGAGGTGATCACCAAGAACAAATGATTTCTTGCACATGGCAAGTGAAGGGAATGTAGAAAATGTGGTCAGTGTAATTTAGCAGGATTCCTATCAGCTGGTTTGCTGCAGATATATTCCCGATACAATAGCAGCTCCCAAAAAGGAAATGTGATGTTTGTTAGCTTGTTGGTAGTTAGTGAGTATGTGTGTAGTATTAACATATGAGTGTTTCTCATTGTGGTACTCATTACAAATTTGACACACTCAAAATCCTTTTAGTGCAAAGTCATAATTTCATAGCAACATTAACTTGACTGCATTGAAGAGTAAAGCATAGAACAATGTGCAAAGGACACACTACACTTAGGAATTTGATAAATAATTGAAAAGAAACTCCTTCTAAAGCTTTGTAACATTAGCAAATATACACCAGTTGTGGAGTATTGGAATTTAACAGATGTGTATGTAATATTCAGTATAGCATCTCCAGTGATACTACTATACATCTCAGATAGTAAACTACATCTTCTCTTAACTGTAATTACTTCTCCTAGCAGTGGTGCAGCATAGTTCCACACAGAACAAAAGCTGTTTCCTTACTTTTAAGTAATCGCTGCTGCAGCCTGCACGATTAAGGTGTGACTGTGAAATAAATGTAGTTAATAATGGAGGGAAGCTTCTAAAGATGAAAGCAATATGTTATGCCAAACCAAAGAGATTGAATCAAATAGGGAGTAAACTGATCTAGAGGGAAATCTTTTGCTAGAGGTTAATGCTACAGGATAGCAACTAAGGCAGAAAGGGAGTTATTAGCAGCTATTTAAGAAACAGACAGCGTGTCTAAAAGCCTAAGGGACCTGCAGAAAATTTTGGAAGACCTCATTTCACCTTGAGGAAAAAAGGACACAGGGGTGAAATACTTCAATTCAGATGAAGCAACAACCCCAGATGGGATACTTTGTGAAATCTTTAAGAAGTGGTAAGTCATTGGCTTGTGTGGCATAAGAATTTAAAATGTTTCTAGGAAATTGACATTTTCCAGGCAGTATATGAGAAGCAGAAGAAAAATGCATCTGGAAAACACTCTGATTTTACTACATGGCCGAAGGACATCGGAAGGAGTTGCTTGCAACCCTGAAGACAGAATCCATCTGCACCGGAGCTAGTCACCCTGGACTCACTGTAGATTCAGTGGAGGCAAACAGGCTCGCTAGGACACAGTCTTAATTTCAAAGCGTGTGTGTGTACTTGGTCCAATAAACCTGTATACTTGTTTGTAAAAGTGTAAAGTTAGAGGAAAGGAATCCAGTCGTAGGTACCAGTCATTCCCTTGGATACTGTGTGATTTGGCTTGGAGCAAGAAGTTTCAGAGGTTAAGTTAGGCTTCAGACTTTCAGTGCACAAGACTGTTAGGTTCCTCGCAGCCAAAGCTGGAAATAGTTTCGATATTTACTCCAGTGTGCTTGTTCAGAGCACTTGCGTACATGTGCGCATGGATATATATGCGCAAAACCGAGAAGTCTGTACACTAACTTTGATTTTTGTGTCTCACTGTATTTCGGTGCTGACACCCTTTATTCACGCCAAGCCTGGCAGCGGGTATGTTGGTAAATCTGTATTCAACTCTCCTTAAAGCTTCTGTTCAGCTCTACAAAAATGGCAGCCTGGTGAACGACAAGATGACAAGATTTGCAAATATGTGAGGCGCTGGTCTTAATAAAAACAACAAAAGCCTGTGGTTGAGCAGAACAACATGCCGGTGGATTGACAGCTCACTGCTTTCATTTCCTCTTCAGCCTCTGCGTACTGCCGTGCTTTAAAGAAAAATGCCCACAGAACCGGTTTATATTACAAGATTATTATTTACATGCTCAATGTCGTCTATCAGATCTGTTTTGCCACCTGCTGGAACTGATTTAGGACCCAGTGCTCTCCACCCTTTTATCTCGGTGGGGCTGCGCGCCTGCGCGCCGTTAGGGGAGAGCAGGGGCCACCCACGGAGAGCAGCGTGCAGGGAAAAGCTGTGCCCCCGACAGCACGCTTCCCAGCAGGGTGACCCGCTGAATGCATGATTAGGATGAGCAGAACGTAGGGATATGGTTTTTCCGTGTTCATGTCTGTAGTCCTGATTCCCTCGCTAAGAGGTTTAGGACAATCTGTAAGTCTGCTCAATACTTCCAACCAAAAGAAGAAGCAGTAGTCAGGATTTTAATATGTGTGCTATAGCTAAATTGGTCTGGTCCGTGTGTCTCAAGATACTGGGAATTATTGCTTAATCCTCAGCACTGGACGAAGGGAAGCAGATCCAATGGGGATTAAATGCGGTAGCCAATAAAAGTCATACTCTATGAAAATATTACAATTAGAAATGAAAGACAGCCTTTCCAGATAGCTTTCCTTGAGCTTTTACAAATGTTTAGACAGCCTAATCTAACCACATATTTAGAACAGCTATTTTCAGTGAGACCCTTGTGAACTGTACTGTTAGTTAGCATTCTTGGCCCAGGTTAGCAATGGAAAATATTTCTTATCTGATTTGGCTGTATTTATAAGTGAAAGACACGTAAAATGTATTTTGCCTTTTGAAACTTTTTTGATTTACAAAAAAAGCCGGGGTTCACAATGTATCAGAAAAATTGCCTGTGAACATTTATGTAATTGTCTTTGATGCTACTCTGCAACGCTTTTGTAAGCATTTTATGTATAAATAGCTACATATTTTACATGTATAATGTAGGTTTATATAGCTAGTTTTCTCCAGTATTATAAACAGACTTCAGTGTCTGGGGATGTAGTCAAAGCTTTGCCACTTAACCGTGGAGCCAGAAATTGTCAATCCAGCAACAAGCCATAGGAGCTACATTTATATTTATATGTAATTTGAAATTATCTTTCATATCACAACACTGCTGTTTCCATCCATCCCTTAGAAAAATGGGGAGAGGAAAAATGATCCCATATAAAGTCAGAAGTTCAATATTTTGGCAAATGGGTACTAGTGATCTGTAAATCAGAATTCTCAGAAAGGACCTGACAAAATAAATTCTCCAGCAACTATATGTGTCCTTTATTTAAAAAGGCACTGTTGATATGTCCAAATTGCAGATTACTTCATATAAAATCCTGTATGTTGCTTTGGAAAATGGTATTCAAGGGTTAAATGAAGACAGAGTGACAGTGAGGACCCTGTGGGACAGTTCCGTGCAGACAGTGAAATGTATGTTGTAAGAATGTAAGATCTTATTTGAATGGGATTATCCCCTTTTTACAGATTCCTCTCATCTTCTCCTGCATTTTAAAATATGTATTGACTGATGGCAACTGTTCAGTTTGAGAACAAGGTACCTCTGCCCTAATAATTGCAGCCTGAAGGACACTTCTTGATAAGACTTGATATGAGAGTTGTCCACATTGTTGCCATAAGCTATAACTGTGGGCTCATCACCTTCCTTACACATCCCTGTAGCCTTCAAAATATAAATTTACAAACATACTCTCAGAATTTGAGATCAGAAAGTTCCTAAATATTCCATAATGCTTGTGCTTTTATTAATCGGTCAAATTTTTCTTCCTTTTCATGATACACATCAATTCCTTGACCTCTGCGTTAATTGCAAAGTTGGAATTGGAAAGGGGACCTTTTCATTGACGTCAGCAGGGACAGTTTCACCTGGGCTGATCATTCCTTTTAAATTTCTTTTGCAATTCCAAAAATTTACCTACCCCAGAATAAAGTTTTTCTTTTTCCCAAAACAGGACAATAGGATAACAGGACAACAATAGGCCTGTAGTTACACTTAACATGCTAATTTTTCTCCAGATGAGTTTGTCTTGTGTATTGCCTACTTTTCCAGCCTTGGGGATCATCTGTGAGACTGTAATGGGAAGATAGAGTGTCTCTTCCGGGAATGAAAGTAGACACCCTAAGTCACTATGAGTCTTGGATCAATCTACATCATGGTGGGGTCCTCTCATCCTCTGTCTCATCTGATCTTTTGCTTGTGTTCTGCTTCCTCTTCTGCTGAGTGCTCTTTATTGTGTTCAGAACAATGGTGGGTGGGGTGGTATGCATGCCAGAGAAATATTCTTAATGTGGAGTCCAGCTTGGCAGAAAGATTCGTAAGTAATTATCTGTTGAAATGTGTTTACTGTATTTGCTTTGGTCCCTCAATAGCAGAAGACAATTAAAATCAGGGAAGTCAATGTTGCTTGCATCAAAGTCATAGAAGATGCAGATCTGCACAAAACATTCCTAACAGCATACATTTTCTAAGCCTCAGCTAGTCCCTTGGACTATTTCATAATGTTGAATAAAAGAGGGACAGGCCCTCTCCCTGAGGTCAAGAGGCTGATGTCCAGATTTCTTCAGGCCAACCCATCAGGCCAGTATTTATGAACACGTTGGCTGAATCTGGGCTATGTAGTATTTGGCCAGACATCTCCTCTAAGCTCCATGTGATGTTCTTGTGGCTTTAAGTCATAATTACCCCTTTTAATGACTTTTTAAACATCATTATCCTTAATGACTTAATTATTAGATCATAATTATGTATGTAACGTGCCTTGGGGCATGGCAGGAAGACACTTTTGCATGTTTGAAGATGCAAAGCCTGCTTGAAGACTATCATAAAGCTCTGTGTGAGGGGAATCAGGGAATCCCCTTGCTACAGTCTTGTTCATTGATAAAGAGATCTCTGGAATGAACTATTGCCAGAACCATACCTGGGTGTTGCCTTGGAGTGAGCTAAGTAGAGTGGTCCAAAACAGGGCCAGGGAGCAAGGTAACCATGAGTTAGGGCAGAGGAGCAGAGATCCAATACTCAAAACTCTCTGACTGTCTCTTTTACATTTAATAGTCTAGAGGTATTCTCAGTTCCCAGTCAATCCTGAAAAAAGTTGATTAAAACCTCCTTATTGGATTAAAATCTGCTTCTTAGTGTCTTTTATGGAGCATTGATAATTACTTTTGAAAAATCTGAAAACATTTTACTACATGTCCAGCTCTTTAAGATTTGGTACCTGTCAGATAAGGACTGATCTTATTCCTGAAGAGCTTGCTGTCAAAGTGAAGGCATCACAAGAGCAAGAGTTGAAGATTTAGGTACAGATCATAGGTTATTTTGCAGTGTTTTAAAACTTGTTGAAAATTTGATATTAAGGTAATTACTGTTTTCTGACTGGTCACAGCTGTGATATATTCCCAGAAGTTTTTTAGCTAATTAAGGTTTAATTTCCTTTGGACTCATGTCTGCCTGTTTTCTTTGCCTTTTTTTTTTTTTTAAATTATTTTTTATTTCTTACTTTTAATAAGTAAATGCTATTTCAAAATCTAAAAGGGGTTTGCTTTTTATATTAGAAATTCTTCTATCAAATTTCTCAGCTGCATTTAAAGATTAACCTAGCAGTTGATACGAACTTAAGATCTCATTATTTTACTTGGTTCTTGTTTTTTCCCTTTTCTTTTAAACGGTGTAGATTTGCTTGCCATTCCCTGACTGCCCTCCTGAACCTAGAGGATTTTGTTATGAATATCCTTGCCAAAGGCAGTGCCAGAGGCTTAAGTTCATGGTGTATTCATCAAATACCACCAACAGAGTAATTCCCAGATGGATGAGGAGGTCTCTCAGAGCTGTCGTGCCATTATAAAATACTCTGTGTAAAACCTTATGGTTTATATGGCCAAGTTAACTCTTCTACTCTACAACACCGTGACTGGTGGGTGATCCATCAGGCTTTCTGTGTTATCTGAAAACAGTTGCAGAATCTTGGACTTGGGAGCAGATGTGGGGAACAGCAGGCAGCAGTCTGATCCATAAAAAAAATGGGTTTGCATTGGGTGTGAGACCAGCAGGCTCAGAGATGAACGAGTGCCGGGGCACTCTCTGAGCCGCTTCAGGACTCCTCCTGTCCTTTGAGAAGCCTTGATGGCACCTGGTCTTCTGAACCCTGATGTCTGCAGTGGATGAGCGTTAGAGATAAGTAGATAATTTCACAGAGATGACTGACCAGGTAATGATGGATCTGAAGTGTTCATTTGATCTTGGTATGCAGGCAGACAGAGCTGGAGTGGCACTATCAACTTGGGGATGAAAATTCTTTACAAAGGCCAGTTGGCCAGGGCATCTTTCATTTTGTTTTCAATAGGAAATGTGGGGTGAGGTTGACAAACTGTGTTTATGTTTATATGTTATTGATAGCAATAGGATGTAATAGAAACAGGAAATGGGGTTTCTTAGAAAAGCACAGAAGTGCTTTTGTGTTTTAAATGTGAAAAAATCATCCTATTAGAGCTAGAGATGAACTTTGTGATATATATACCTTACAGTATACATTTACTTCTCTAAACATCCTCGAGAGAGATTATTAATTCTCCCCTGCTGATGTCAGGGAGCTGACTTACTCTTTTATTGGCCTAGTGGTTGTAAATGTTAAAGCAGTGAAACCAAATGTAAATAATAAACATTTCATCCCCACACTTTAAGTTGCACCAGACAGGTTTTATTTTCAGATTACTGAGTTGCTATTCTTGAATAGGTATAAGTCCTGAAATTAACTTTCGGGGCTTTGCTGTCAGTGTAAACCACTGTGTGCATACTCTCGGGTGTTCACTGAAAGTTCGATTATGCTGACCCTTGTACTTGTTCTCAGACCATCTGTTAGATATGCATATATTGCTCCAAGGATGTTGCTTCAGGGTGCCACAGAAGTAAGCAGGGAAATCACCTGTAGAAAATAAAAGTATAAACCCCTCTATTGTCATCCTCTTGCTTCATACCTCCCACAATGTAGTTTCAGTTTGCCTAGGACTTGTATCAAAATTTGCTCCCTGCGAACCTCTTCTTCATTTCTACTTCTCTGCCTGTTATCTCTGACCTGTTAGTTGCCTTTATGTGTGAAAACATCTGTATGAGGAGTGGGAGTCTCTGTACAGGAGAGATGCTGGGTGAAGGCAGTTGTCTCAAGGAATTTTTACTGCTGAAAGTTCCTGCAAAAAGCTGCTGCATTTTTGATGAAGATAGGGAGAGGAAGGGAGGGTGAATACAGATGTCTTTAAGTTATCTTGTGTCTCTGGCTTGGCCTTGGAGTTCCTTGCTGGCCTTGAGGTGCAGGATGTTTTCACAGTATATTCTGGCCATACCCACCGGGTCAAGAGTCTGGGACTTGGGCACAGAAATTATTCCCAGGGAGTTGTTTCTGCTTGTTTCAAGGCCTCACGTCCCTGACAGGACGTCGGAACTAGGAAGCAAGATACATCTGAGCCCCGGAACTTGGCCAGGTGCTTGAACTTGAGGTATTCTGTATTACTTTTAACTAAGAACTTTTTTGAGTAGACTGGATATGATTAAAATGTCCAGAAAAGGCCAAAGGTTAATTTATGTTTTAGGTAAATACAACTGGTTGCGAGACTAGTTTTTTCTGTCGTTCTGTTATGATAGACTAAGTCATGCCTACAGTTCCACTGACTGCTTATGTTGGCAGTCTAGTCTGGTGTCTGAAGTGCAAAGATGAAATTCATCTTGCATTTTCCACTTCTATCACAAAGCCTGCCTGCCTCAAAGAAGTGTCATGATGAGTTGGATGACGCTCTCCAGGAGGACTTGAAGATGATCCTGTGGTAAGGATCACTTCAGCAAATGTCCTTGCATGAATTCAGCTTTAAGTGACCAGGTCTGTAACATGTATTTGCTCTCTGGCCTCTGAGAATGCAACAGTCACTAGACTAACTGAGTATTTTCTCATCTAACATGTTGTATGATGCTATTTTTATCATTATAATGCTGTGTCAGATCTTCCTGATGTCTTGTAGCTGCTCTGCTGCTACCATCCACCCTACAGACACTTGAATTATATTGCTGTAGGACTCTACAGTACTGGATGAGAAAAAAGGAAATGCTTAAACTGCAAGCCATGTTGTTGCTCTTCCATGTGGAAATACCTAACATCTTGTTCTGACCGAAGAGTAATTGCCAGCTGGTGCTACCTTGTCCTTTGCAGCAGGAGTACAGAAGCATGTCCAGTAGGAGCAGATAAAGCTCTTTAACTTGTTCAAGACATTATGAGAGACTGCAAGGTTAAGGATGTTGATATCATCTGCAGTCACATCTTCCTTTTGAGAAATTCTAGCCTTGATGTGCATAATACAACAAATGTCTGCTCAGTTAACACAAGTTGATGCAAGCTGCGCATACCCTTAAGTCCCAGGGTGATTTAGCAACAGTGCCATGTGTACTGCAGAAAATGAGAACCTATTATAATTTTCTTCTTTGCAAGCACCCACGACTTCATCTGTTTTGCTTGCAACCCATTCAGGATTCCGCAGTCTGGATACTCACTGTGCTTTGCAGTTGTAGCTCCCTTTCTTCCTGTACAGTAGAAGAGGATGAAGTGTCAGATTGAATGTAGACATTGAACTGGTGATGTTGAATCCATCCTCTTGGTATCTGCTTCCTTCCATGGCTTTGTGAGCTGTTTCAGACATCTAACTTGAACGGGTAGTGATCTTCAGATGTACATAAACACCAGCCAGCCAGTGTTTCGCAGTCTGGAGGCAAGGCCCTTGCTACAATAATAGGAGTGAAGGATGGCATCTGCTCCCTGGTCAGAGCTCCCCCTCTCCCTCCTCGTCTCTCTCCTTCTTCTCCTCTGCCTTCCCTCCTCCCTTTTTTCTTTCCCTTTCTTCTCCTTAACCATGAGACCTCTTTTATCTTTCTGTTCAGCTTGCCTTATTTCTCTGTAGTAAGAAGCAAGGACTTGTAAAAGTCGCAGGTGAAATAAAGGCTTGTGAATGCTATTACATGCCTCTGTAATTAAAGTTTGATTATCATTCCAGTTGTGCCCTCATTAATGGTTATGTAAACACAGATGGATGCGAAGACAAGCAGACACAGAGCTCCCATTGTTGTAGATAAATATGAATTACAGGAATCCAGAGACGGGTCTTGCTCTCTGCATCAGCGGCCATGTAGGTTAGGCTCCTTAGAAGTTGGCGTTACACAAACAGACGCAAAGGAAGCACTGAAACCAAAGAAACACCAATTTCTTCATACATGGGCTAGCTAAAGCTGTTGCTCAGCACAACAGCCATCCTCACAGTGGTTTTCCATCTTTCCAGGCATTAGGTATTACAACTGTGAACTAGAGAAGGGGAACAAGGCAGCTGTGCTCTTCAGGAGGTTGGGGCAGAGCCTTTCAAAACCAGAGCAATTCAAAGGTGTGTTCCTCTCTCAAAACTTCACCCAAAAATGTTTGTTTGTGATTTTTATCTGCCTTTTGCTGGCAGCGCTCCTCCTGCTGCGTGCCATTAACAACAGCGTCCCTCCTCTGAGCTGGGCCGCAGCGTGGCGTGGCTGAGAACCGAACCGGTGGATATCGTGGTTCTCATTTGCTAACGCCAAGAGTACGCCTGCCCTTCAGCCAAGGGTGTGTTTGTAGCTTGCGTAGACGTTCCCTAGAGAACTCCAAGCCAGCTCGGTTGAGGTATGGAGAGCGGCTCAGCCACCGCAGCCCGGAGCGCAGTAGAGGCCCAGCACCCCCTTGGGTTGGCCCACCTCTCAGGCGGGTTCTTCAGCCTGCGCAGAGCTCCAGGTTTGCTGCAGCAAGTAAACAATTAGGCTATCTAATTTAGGGGTAGCTAATGTGTCAACTTGTGAGACGAAGCAGCGGTCTGGCTGGCGTGAGGGCTGGCTCTGGAGGCGGCTGGTGGGTTCTGCCTCCATCACTCCACTAGCACAGCTTCGGCGGGGTCTTGTCACGCTCCGAATCTGAGACTCTGCGGATTGGATTTTGCGTATTTTTCTAAACTTTATCAATCCAGCTTAGCACTTAGTGTGATGTTTCAAGCATTCTGCTATTTGATAGAAATTTCTGATGCCAGTAGCCGTTACACTAACCAGTGCTTTATTTCAAAAAATATTTTTAATAATTATGTGATAATTAATTTAATAATGTGTACTGAGTGACCTCAAATTGCCATATAATTGCTGCGTCATGAGTGTCTTATTAAATCTAAGTTAGATTCTTGTTTGCAGTATTTGAGAAAATTGACCCAATTTTTCTTTTTCTATGTAATTTTCAGGAAAACAAAAGTTCCTCTCTGTGTGGATTACTTAGAGGGAATGTACAGATCTGCTCATAGAATCATCTTACAAATACTTATTTAATGACCTTCACTGGGAATTATGTTATTTCCCTGAACATTGCACCATGCTGAAACTTGAAACTGTGCAGAGTTCTCAAGCGCAAAATCTCTGGTGAAATAATACTTTATTTGAAGTAAAGGCAATGAACTGCCCCTATTGATCTCCAATTTTAACTGCAATCTAAGACTGATCAATTTAATTGGAGTTTATTTAGGGCATAGCCTCACAAACCTTCCATGATCTGAGTAGTCCTATTGATTTATGGCTTACTCTTGTGTTAAAAGGCCTGAAATATCTTCCTTTTGTGTTTTGTTACATTTTTGCAAATGAAGATGGTTTTTGTTTGAGGTGTTTCCCTTTCAGTTTTGTCTGGCAAATAGTGACACTAGTCTGAACCTATCTGTGGGTGTTAAGTTATTTTCAGATAGCCAAAGGAATTTACTGTCTCACCTGAAAGAAATTCAGCTTGAAGAATATGAGTTGTTCAGCATTGTCAAGAAATTCTTCTGTTCCTTGGGTGTGTATGCATGCAAGAAATGTGTAAGCTAAATATGGTGCTATTTTTCGAGTTCTAGCCATCTGTACTGGCCTTTTTTCTCTTTATGTGCTGTGAAACCCAAGTATAGAACCTGCAATGCGCCATGGCAAGCAGTTCTGGTAAATAGGCTGTATTTGGTCTGCATATTCTGTCTTAAAAATTAGTGGAAAGTACCAAGAAAGTATGATTAATCTGTTCTTAGGAATATCTACCAAGTTCTGGGTCTTTTATATGTTCTCTTCCATCACAAAAACACAGCACAGCAATTGTGAATCAGAGTTTCTGTGCAATGCATGTGAGACTGTTACTTTGGAATAAAGACTCATATGCTTAAAATATTATTGAATAAATTATACGTGATGTTTGCAGATAAATATTTTTAAACTTCTTTTCATCTGTATTGTTCATCCATTTGAGACATCAGTGTTGATCAGTATTTGAAATAGACTCAAGTAAACTAAATTTTTAAGCTCGTCTCGCAAAGAGCTGACTCATTGCCACAACATTAATCTATTAGCTGCTCGCCCAACGGTGCCATAAATGTCTGAATTCTCGGTTCATTACACAGTATTTAACCTTGTTGATGTCAATGGAGGTGCTTATTCAGCTACAAAAGTAGAATCATGTAAATAGTCATGTAAATTTTATTTAAGTACTTTTTTATACAGTGCTAGATTTGAAAAAAATACAAATGCAAGCCACGGACAGAAGTGTGCAGATGGTTCTACAATAGCAAACTGAGATAAAACAAGAAGCTAGAAAGTGAGTATTGTGAACTTGTGTTCATATATTAAATGAAAACACAGGGCATAGTCCTCGGAGGTGTCTGGTCAGACAGCAAGTCTGTTCACTGCTGTTGCAGGCAGCCTGCAATATAATCTCAACATACTTCTGAGTTTTGAGCTCTAACGCAAAAGTATTTAAATTGTTCTCAGTGCAGCAGTAGGCAGGAAAAATCATAGGAAAGCTGTGTGAGGAGTAGGGCTGAGATGGTGCTGGAGGGAGCACTGATTTGTGTCCTGAATCGGCGGAGAGAGACGAGAACAATAGGGGAAGGGATGGGGGCAGTGGTGCAGATGGTGAAAATGCTGTTTCCCAAAAATCCATCATCAGAGTTGCTCTGCTGTGCTATCAGCTGATTTCTCTTGCTTTGCCTTTGCTTTCACTAACAACTTTGAGCTAGATTTAAAGTCCTCTGAAGTTAAAAAGGGGTTTTTTTTTTCTTCTTTGCTAGTCTTTGTGTCTGACTCCTAAGGAAAGGACTAGGTATTTTTTGTCTTCTGTCTGCAGCATCTAACCTGCTTTTTCAAATGAGTTTGATTCAGTGCCTGAGGGTCTGTTCAGTCTTCCTGCCAAAAAGCCCACTGAAGCCAGAGGTGGGTGAATTTTTCCGATGAACGGCTTGCTTTGAGAAAGATGCAAATTTGGTCTTTCCAAATGTATTTGTAATTCAGAGCTGAATTTGGTAAGTAACAGCGATGAACCAAAACACACACAAAATATTACTGAGCTGTTTCCCTCCAACATTTCTAAAACAAAGAGCCTTGATTTTCTAGTGCTAGATTGCTAAGAGTCCCGTTAGTACAGTTTGTGGGTCTCGCAAAGGCAGAAGGGCAACCACCACCCTCACTGTGAGGCTGAGGATGTGAGACCCCTCGGGTTTGAACTGCTTTCCGTCTTGATTTAGAGCAGAGACCTGAACTATGCTCTTGTTCTCAGAAATGTGCCTTCCTCGCTGATTTGCAGAACAGAGCACCACAGGTGCTTTTCACTCTCCCCACCGAAGCTGGTTTGCTTCATGTAAGCGGTTAAACGCTCGCTGGGCTGATGGGAGAAATTCCAGAGCTGGTATTTAAAAACCTCAGTGCTGCTCCTGGGCTTTCCCTTGCTTCTGCCAGCTTATGAAGTGGAGAGATGATGCCTGTGAGAAGGACAGAAGCAATCTGGCTGATGGCCGGAGGGAAAGCTTGCTCCAGGTGCCTGGTCTGGCTGGCGGAATTTTGCACCAGCCCCTGCCAGGGGAACAGAGCAGCTCGTCCCTGACCTGTGCCGGAGACAGGCCCTATGGGTGCCCCGCTCACCAGGCTTGCAGGCGTGAGGGCACGTATTGCTTCTTGCCTGTTTTGTGAATCCGGGTCTGTGTTTCAAATAACGATCCCATAAATGAGAGCTGTTGGTGGCCAGGTACTCCCTCCAGTTAACTACAGGTCAGCAGAAAGTTATTATCATGCAGTCCTGAGAGTGTAGTGGTTATTTTTTGCTTGATCCCTTATGCTGAAACAGCGCATCTGAGGCTAAGGCATATTCATTTATTTTAGCAGGCTTTCAGCTCCTGCAAGGAGATTGATATTAGTATCAGAAGGGAAACAGAGACATTAAATGAGGTCAAGGCAACTGTACATAAGCATTAGATAACGCATTAATTTAAAATAATGAATGAAATAGTTAAAGTATTTTAATGGTGAACTACCGTACAGGCACAGACTGTCCCTTGAGGCACGGGGCCTGTGAAACTGTGCGAGCGTTGTGGCAGCCTGGTGCACGGGAGCTACGAGGGGCAGAAGCAGGTACACAGAGAGAGGAGCTTTTTCACACCCAGTTCAAAGAGATGAAACTCCTGCTGTCCTTGTACGAACCAGTGTGGGCTGGGTGGGGGAGGAAGCCAAAAAATGAGAAATAGGCAGCTTTCACAAAACAAGTGAGAAAAGACAAAGCTAAAAAACAATAGAGTTACATATATGTTTTTAAAACATAATGACTCAGTTAACTGACAACAGCTGGAAAGACAAATATTCAAATAATTTTCTCTCCAGTGTCCATTTGTGATGAATACTTAAGAATAAATTATGCAAGATAATGACAGTTACAGAAGCATGACTTGTATTTAATAGAGCTGCTGCTTGGGCATCAGATCTAGGAAACCAGCGCTCTGAAATAATAGGTACGTGGTTGTTTTATAGCAACTGTAGAGTCTGATTCTGCAAATCCTATGCAAATCCTAAGCCATGTGAGAGTGGAACTACTCTTCTGAACACGATATATTATGTGAGTTCAGCAATATAGATTTAACATGCATAATTATCAGAGCCTTCGTGTTATAATTTCAAATGTTACATCTCCATTTTGGTTTAAAACTGCGGCAAAATACAGAAAAAAATGCATGCACATCTTGGGGCAGAAATAATGATTGTGTTCTGCTGCAATAAAAATAGTTTTTTTCCTTTTATATCTGCAGCTTCATGAGCTTTCATTAAAAAGATCAAAATCTTGTTTTTTGTCAAAGATAGTTTTTAACTTTCCTTTTTAAAATCCATTCAGAAAACCCGATGCCACATAAGACAGAATGCATTAAAGAAAGTCAGTCTTTCTCTTTTCCTTTCCCTCCCTCTCTTTTTTTTTAAAGAAGTAACTTAAAATATGTGTGCTGTGTAAGAACGTGTGCTGAAGTTTCATGTTTCAGGTAATCTTCTTTAAAATAATGGGAGTCTAGATTGCATCAGTTAGTTTAAAAACTGCTATGCTATTGGTAGGGACAAAATGGGATTAGAGCCAAAATTTGACTGTGTTGCTGCCAAAGTCTGTATCAGATTTAAGACACATGCTTCTGCAAGCTTCCATGAAGGTTGTGAAAAAAGTTTTAATACAGAGTTGGATTACAGCTCTCGAGCTCAAAACATTGGCCATTACACTACCATCTTAAAAGCCTGCTGTAACACGGAGCACAGAATAGAGCAGATTTCTTACATTTTCTGGACCACAGATGGATTTTGGATGCCTCTTTGTGTCTTGATGGAAGATATATTAACTTCATTAACTGGAATCTATACCTGATCACTTGTGAGCGTGTATGTTTATACATACAGATATATATCTATTTAAACCCTTATCATGATTTTCTTTCAAGTGTATCTAAAATCGGCTCTAAGAAATGATATTCTCTAGAAGAACTTAAAATTGTTTTGTGCAGTAAAGAGCCAGATATTTACTCTTGGATGTTGGAATCCTTTGTGAGTTTATAAGAGAAATTCTGGAAGCTTTTCTCTTCTGTACTGGTGATAGAGAAATGCATTTTGAAACAGACGCCTCTAGCTGTATGACGACGACTGCGTAGTAACCTGTGGATTTTGAACATCAGAATGTACAAAACGTGGGCAACTGTGAATATATTCATAGTTTCTTTTCTACATCTGCTGCAAGGATCTGACTATGAGAATGGGTCTGTGAAGGTAGGCAATCTTTATTTACTGTCATTCTTAATCCAAATTGCCAGAATTACATACATTTCATATGCAAGGTGGTGGTCTTTTTGCTGTTTTGGTGCTTGGGGTTTTTTTGTGATGGTTTAGTTGCACAGATGTTTAGCAGTCACAGAGAAAAGAATCTATAAAGAAGTTCAATCCATATTCGCTGTTTAATATTTTATGTCTTTTTACTAGTTATTATTAAGTACTTGTTGTATACTTTGTTCTTAAATTAAACTTTTAGGGTCAGTCATGCAAAATAAAAGTGAAATCTAAACAAAAATGCAAGTCAGAGCATCTAGAATACTTGTTAAATACACTTTTTTATTTCAGATATTTATAATCGCAGGAATTAGTATCCTGGCATTGAAAATTCTCCTCTAAAAACACGTGTTCATCAGTTGTTCACTTGTTTGCCAGAAATCAGAGAAATGTTTTTCTTTTGTTTTATTAGGAGATGTTATCCAGGACTTTAAAATAAGCAGCAACTAGTAATAATAGAGCACATTGCCTGAGAATTAACCTGTCTACTGAATGTAATACATGCAACAAAATTTAAGCTGAAGCCTCACCTTGAGAGTAGGATTTTTCAGATCTGACTTTCTGAGACAATGTGAGAACATCCAGGACAATCATTTAGAAGAATCAGAACAAAAACTGGAACAAGTTTCCTTTTTCAGTGTGTCCAAAAATGATTAATTCAGTGTGTGGTCCACAACAAATTATTTGTTTTTCACTAACAGAGCAAAACAAGCTAATACTTTTGTTTTCACTTCAGAAAACCTCCCGCCTGCAAGAGATGACCACACACTAGTCTGTGAACTGCACTGCATGCTGACCTGTGTTTGAGAAAAGAAATGCTAAGTTACGTGCTTAATTGCAGACTGCTGTTGCCAGCATGAGAAGTTAGCAGTGGTGAGCAATGTGTGCCTCAGGATGACTAACAACTAACCCCTTTGCCTGCTCACCCTTCACAGGCTTTTAATTTACAACCTCAGCAATCAGTTCTTTGAAGGCATTAGGACCAGAGTAATCAGTCTTGTATACATTACCTTTATCCACTGCATGACAAATCGCTGGTTTCTTGCATGTAGGAATCGCACTATTTAAACCGGAAAGCATTTTCTAATATAGAATATGAACCATTGTGTAATTGGCAGTGATGATAATTCTGTTCTCACGTGGGACACAAGTTTGTTCAGCACAATAGTAAACCACTAGTTAGTCCTTTAATTAAATTTTGAAACCATATCCACTTTGCCTAGAATAAATGCAAGAGCTTTTCTTGCTAATTTATACTGGTTTATAGTTTATTCACTGTGATAGGATTGCCCATCCAACATACGTACTTCTGTAATTGTTTTCATTGAAATCTGGCTACCACTCTCAAGCAGCCAGTTTAGCCATAGGGTACTGTGTATAATAACAAATCACTGTTAGTTTCCCAAAGGTATTATTGTGTAGATCACACTAAAAAGGGCCGTGTTTCACATGCATTGGCTGCTGATTGCCACATGGAAAAGATTGGTTTTCCTCTTGTTCTGTCTCTTTCTGTGTAGACAGAGATTTTTGGCTAAGCTGTTGATTATTTTTCTTTTAATGTTTTACATAGTATGTTAGATTTCTGGGTTGTTTTAGCATGTATGACCTGTGGACTTTTCTGTGTGTACATAGACCCCACAAAAAGTCCTTCATTTTACAGTGTTTAATTGTACACGGGGTTATGCCTATTCTTACCAATTGCATCTCAAATTGAATTTGCAGAACACAGAAACGATGTATTGCATTCACCTACCATACCGTATTTTTTTTGAAGTTCTTTAAGATCAATGGTAGTATTGCCCGGAAAAAAACCACAAGCTCAGGATGCAGGTAACGTGCAATTAATGAGACCCAGGAAGGGTTAATACCAGCAACCTGCTCTCCTCCCGTTATACGTTATATGTGTTCACATAGCTGAGCTTTGCCCAGGACACCTGAAGTTTTAAATCTGTTGATGCTGTAAACAATCACGTGGTGTCCGTGTGGTGTCAGGCGATAGAGTTTCAGGGGGCTAAGGATTAAACAGTCTCTTACCCCCCCTTCCGCAAATATCCTAACTAATGCCGTGGACGTTAAAAAGCTTACATACAAGCTGCCATGATTCAGCAAGTATCGCCACTGTGCTTGGCTTTTCCCAACGCTGCAGGAACGCCGTACTCTTCTGGATACAGGGCTCCCTTTTCCCCCCATGTGCACACCAAGGCCGGTTGTCCCCTGCCCATCAGGCCCAGCTCCTCCTTCCCCTCTCCATTCCTGACCCGTTCCAGTCCCAGCGTTTCACCTGTGTTCCCTCACCTCCAGGACTCAGGGTCTTGGTTTCCCTACCGGGCTCCCGTTCGTGGTCTCCGCGTGCCGCCCTCCTTCCCGCTTGCTTCCTCCTGGGTGGGGATGTCCTGCTTCTCTCTCAGACCCTCGGGAGGTCCGTCCAAGTTCCTCAGAGACAGCCCTACCAGACCCTTTTGCTTTCCAGTCATGTCTGACCATGGTCCCCCCCTTCCCTCCTCCATCCCTAGCTTCTTGCTTTGCCTCCGTGGTCACGACTTGCCGGTTTTCCTTTTCCTGACCCCAGTTTCTAGTCCTGGTCTCCCCGACTGCTCTCGGCCTCCTCGGGCAGGTCTTGCCCTCGTCCGTCAGTGTTCATCTCCTTCCCCTTCCACAGGCAAATCTGGCAGCTTCCCGTCACTGGCTGCCCAGTCTGAGGGAGAGGAAGGCCAGCTCCTCTGCTGTCAGCCCCATGGGCCGGACCGGCGGTGGCCTGCACCCTCATCCTGCTCCGCTCCCAAATGGAGTTGGGGTCAGCACAGACCCCATCTGCTGAGCTGCTAAACTCTGGCAGGTCTCTGCCGTTGCTCTCGGAGGTTTTTACGTTTGGGTGGATTTTTGCAGCGACAGCAGTAGACGTATCTGGGCCAACAAAGGTTCCTCAGGTGTCAAAACTTCACATCTGTGACCCGCAGCAGGGAAACGCCAGACTTTTGCAGAGACGGGATTGCCAGGAAATGTTTTTGTGTGGATAAAGAAGGAGCTTCATCCTCAACTGCAGTCAAACCGTTTTGACAGAGGAAGCAAAAAAAATTATTAAAATCGTTTTGAGGCAGACATCTGGCGTGGAAAGTTTCAGCCTGAACATCTAACGTCTGGCAGTGTTATAAACAAGTGGAAAACAGTCTCATGATGGGAAGCGGTGGGCAGCCCCAGACTGGGACAGCGCAGCCGTGCAGGTGTCCGGCAGGGCTCCTTAGCTGAGCTCACATCAAGGCTGGCAGCAAGCCCTCTGCCTTGCGCGCCAGTTGCTTGGTTCGTGATGCCAGCCTGACATATGAAGTCCTCATTGAACAATTAGATTTCCACATGGGTTTTCTGAAGACTGAGCTTTTTTTTTTTTTTTTTTTTCATCAGGAAGTGCTTTAAAAATTCCATGTTATAGTTTTCTCCTGACAGTCTCTTACGTTTTGGAACTCCTCAGCTAGGGAACCGCAAACTTCACCGTCTCTTTTCCTGTCTCTCCCCCACACATTTTTCCTCTCCTACAGCAATGACAGACATAGGCTACTTTTTCCAGAATTTTAAAATTAGATGCTAAGAGCTATGTCCTGTATTCACCAGAGCTGAGCGAATTTTTTGCCAAGAAAAGCCAAAGATCTGTCAGAGCTGCTTCTGTCTTCCAGCACTAAAACTGCCTCTCTAATGAGGCTGCAAGGTCTTGATCTCTGAGAATTTGAGTCTCATTGCTCTCTGCCCTATTGTGCCCCTTACGTTGTTGATAAAGCGTTAGGGGGAAGGCAAGAGAAAGGGACAATTGGTAATGCCCAAGGTATAAACAGACTCACAGCCTTTTCTTTTTGCAGAGGTCTTCTCCCCATGGTGAACTCTCCTTTGGTTCCTTAGAGAGAAACCCACAACTGATAGGCCTGAGGAGTATCACTGAACTAGAAATCTGCTTTCTGATCAGAAGACCGATGGGTTAGACATGCTTATCCCAGGAGGCTAACGTGGCTGCTCTCGTGTTACATGCACTCCTTTTCCACAGCTAAACCTTTTTGACTTCTGCACTAAACATCGGTACAGCCTTGAGTGGTCATTTTTGCTCTAACAGATCTTAGATTCAGCGACCTCATATTGCCACCGTGAAGTGGACAGAGGTGGAAGCCAGTTTCCAAACACAGCTGGTACGTAGTCCTTGTCCGCTGGTGAGAGTGAAACAGCGCTTCCCCATGATCCTCAGGCCCTGGACCACCTGAGTGGAGAATGCCGTGCCCTTGGGAAGGCATGGAGATACTGGAGAGCCATCACACCATGAGTGGAAGGAATCGGGAAGCTCTTTGCATCTCTCCCTTCTCAGAGCCAGCTGCAGTCTGTCTGTCTGTACAACCAAAACAGAGCTCTGCAAAGAAACCTGAGCAGCAGAGCCGGGTGTAAGCTTTTGTCTCTTTAATTACCACTGACACTGTTTTTCAGACAGATCTACATAGCTCTCTAATAACTGCTTGCAAATGTTGTTCAGTTTCTAGACAAGAGAGATTCTAACAAATCTTCTATCTCATGGGTTATCTTCCTCAAAGGTAACTGCTGAAAGTACAGCACACTGCTCAACAGCTAGAAAAAGCAACTCTAAAGGTTGTTGGAAACAATTTGTCTGTTTAAACTAGGTTTTTCATCCTCACATCTAGCTTCCTTTCAAAGTTGACAAACTCTTTTAAATAAAGATTATGAAATTGTGCTTTTCAGCAGTATTTTATTATCCCAGCTTTGTCACTGCTGCTTTTGATTCTCTGTGATTACCATCTCTGGTAGGCACGATGAGCCAAAAACGTGTGAAAATGTACTTGCCGCACTCCTGCAGAAATGATTGTTTGTGCTTTTCCTTCAGGAGTGGGAAGCTATCAGCCAATTTGTCCTGACTTATCTGCTACTGCCTTGACAAGGTACAGTGAAGGATAAGAGAACAATTCTGTATTGTTGCCACGCCACACGGCATCTGTCCTTGGCTCTTATCAGTTTGGAAAGGGAACAACTAACACACTGCTATTTTATCAAGAGCAGTTCTCGCTCATAAGAAATAGCAAAAAAATCGCTCCCAGTCCAGTCCATCTCAGCTAGGATTGTAAAGTCTGAGGATAAAGCAGAGCTCTGAAAAGTACATAAGGCTGTTTAGATTAACAAGGTGCAGCACTTGAGAAATTCATTCTAATAGTCAGCTGTTTGAAATGAAGACAGTGCTAATTAAACTTTGACATCGGTGGCTCACATCTGAAACTCTGAAATCGAGGGGGGGCAGGAAGGCATGTTCAGAGGGCAGCGGAGCAACTTTCTCTTAATTCGTGGTCACAAGGCAGCCAAAACAAGCAATCGGCTCAGGCTAAGCGAGTGTTGCTTGTCTCTGTTATCTGCAGCCTACTTGTGCTTTCTCCCTCACAGGCATTTGCGTTGTTTCTAACCGCTGGTGTGGCGGTATTGATGCAGGGTCCTACAGGAGGCAAACAGAAATAGTCTGCTTGAAAATGGAAAAAAAACCTGGTGCAAACTGGCTTGTGAGACCTCTGCCATTGTGTCTGCAAATTTTGTTCTGATCAAGACTGTCCCTGCTCCAGACTAGATCTGAGTAAGGTTTACTTCTGTCTTATCTGCTGTGGACACCATATTGGTATTTGGGAAAAATAAATAAGGTACAGTTGTTGTAGGTGACAACTCATTCATTCTTATTCCCATTAAAAACCTTGTACAGTAGTTTTTATAGTTATCACTAAATGACTGGAACCTGTGTTTCTTTTAGACCTTTCTCTCAGGGCAAGTAAGTCCAGTTACAAAACTGGCCATTGCTGTTTCTTGGGCTTGGCTTTGAGATGTAGTCCCAAAATGACTGTATTGCTCAGCTTTGCTGGGGGGTGGGAAATGACCTCAGATACTTTGCTGCAGGGAAGTAAATCCAATATGATACCTTTCCTACAGAAACCCTTACTCCTTAGGAATTCCTTATTCCTCCTGCTATGTGCTTATCTACTTCTCCACCTCCTCCTTACCTCCCCAGCATGTTTTGCAAATCTTCATAATTCTTGTTGGGATTTGAGGAATGGAGACAAAATGCTGTGTGCCCCCACAAGAGCTGCAGAGACCCCATTTGACCATGGGAAGACCAAGCAGAATTTGCTCTTTTTTTGATGTCCTTGTGAAAGAGCTGTATATATGGGCTTCTGTATCAATGAACAGCGGAACCATTGAGCAGGGTACTTTAGTTTGCTCGCATTGAGAAAAATTCAGCTTCCTGAAGGACAGCTGCATAGTTTTTTCTATTTTCCCCCCAAATGTGACTTAAAGTGTGTGACCACTCAGCTAGTGGTAGAACGCCATCTAGGGTCCTTGCTGCTTCAGCAGAGTCATACCGAGTACAACAGATGTGCAGTTGAACATACGAGATTTGGCAATCCAACGTGGGTGCCACAGGCATTTGGAAACAGGCGAGCGCTCTCCTTATTATCAGGATGTCAGGATGGCTTTGTCTGAGCCGTGCTTTTGGATGGGAAGCGTGCTGGGTTAGTTTTGAGAATTCATTGTCGCCGATTGCAGTGTGGTTACTATTTGCGTGCAGTTGGGGAGGGAATTCTATTTGAGTCAGGTTTAATTGCAAAAAAGTTGCATCATGTTACTGTATCATATGTCCCATTGCACATAGAGAATGTGCCATACTAACAGGCAAAACTTTTCACTTTAATTAGCAATGTGACTCAGAAACCATGTTAGGATACTTTCCTGAACTGCTAGGGAAATATTACTTAAGAAAAATTACAATTCCAGGAAAATGTGTGCATGTGATTGGGGTAACATAAGTTCATTCAGTACTGGCAATGACTTTGCTTTGTGAAGTGACATTTTGAAACCTGGCTATCCAATTGGCTAGTCACACTTCCAAAACATTTATTAAAGTGTCTTGGGGCAAACCCAGAAACCAATGAAAGCACTAACCGAAGGAACCTTCATCACATCAAAAAATATTTTCAAGTATTAAAAGAATACATAGTCATCTGATTTCATTCAGGTCTCTGCTACTGAGCAATTCCAAAATCACTGTCCAAACCCCAGTGACTTCCAAGGAATGGAAAAATATAAAAAGAAAGTGACTACAGTCTGGACATGCTCTTTGTAAACACATATAATATGATATTTTTGACATGTGTACCCTGTCACAGTGTTAGACTAGCACCTAACATTGTGTATGATGAAGTAAGTACTACGTAATGTTTCTAGCTGTGCTCTGTACTGAGCATCACAGCTGCCCGAACAGCTTGCAGCAATGCAAGACAATACGAACAAGCATACAAGTAGAAGCCCCGAAAACATACTGTAAGACTCCCAAAGCTGTCAGTAGCATTTGGGATGTATCAATGAGATACCACCCTGGACATTTATGACAAGCTGTCTGTGTCCTTTCACTGACCAAGCAAATATACTTTGCATGATCACCATAGGAGAGACCTAGAGGTGAACTCTCACCGTAGATGACTAGGCTTCTACAGAAAGAAACTCCATACCATAGTAGACCTACTCTTTTATTCCATCTGCCCGTCTGGCGTTTCCATCACTGCCAACAAAATGATGCACAGTGAATGTTGTTACCTTCAAAATCACACTTCAGCTGCTGCGAGGATGTTTCCCATGAGAACCAAAAGACCTGGCTGTGGGAAGAAATATTTGTTTAATGAGAGTTGTAGCTGATTCTCGAAATGTTTCCTGGCTAGGAAAAAACCTCCCTCATTTTGGTGTAAAGATCTAGCTGGCTAAAATTTTATAGTTGTGACGGGTATTCTGATAAAATATTATCAGTCTCTTGCTTTGGATATGACAAATATGAAATATTCTGAGATTTATGCTTTCACAAAATCATGCACAATTCTGATATTTTCAGTTCTTTGCTTTGAGTATCTTTCTTCATTCAAACCAAAAATACAGCAACTGAAATGTCTTGTCTCTGAGGATTTTGATAATGTAAGCATGCTACTAAAGTGCAAGAAGTCTGATTTGTTTGCTGTAGCACCACAAAAGATCTATTCTAGTTCAAAAGGCCATTCAAAATATGAAACAGCTGTTCTCTTGAAGCCATAGGATAGCTAATATGATTTACTTGTGAAAACATATCATCTTCAGCTAAAGTAGAAGCTGTTTTATCACCACCTTGACCACTAAGTTTAGGAAATGGGTAATTAAGTCTCCTGTCTTCACTGCCAGTAATGCTGGAGCCCAAGGAGACAGACTCCCAGGGAGAGGAGTCTGGAGCGAACTTTTTACCACACTGAGCATCAGAGGTGGAGCAGTCTAGAAGTTGCTTCTCCTCCAGTTTTTGGTCTTGGTCAGACGATATACTGACAAGGTTTTAGCAGAAGAGGCCTTCAAACATCACTTCTGTATCAGTGAGAGATGTGACAGTCTCAGGTGAATGTCTCCTGTCAGCCCCCTGCCCCCTCATACAACACCTGGTCAAAGTATCAGTTTTACCTTTCCACATTCCTCCCAAACCCACAAGTAACATCTGTCAGTCCTTCTTTCTGTGCTCTGGCACTGCTCCACTGCTCTTCTTACAGGACAGGGCTCTATGCAGGTTCTCTTTCAGCAGCGACGACACAGAGACTTCAGGATGAAGTGGTGTGATCACACAGTCACCCTGTCCTCAGAGGATGCATGGCCAAGGCCAACACTCTTTAACTCTTGAGGCAGACAAGGGAGAGGTTTCACATAGGCTGTGGGTGGGGGAAGCAAAAGTTTTTTTTCCCGTGCCTGCTCTTCAGTCCTTGAGCTTTTTCTGGGCAAGCAGGCACTGATGAGGGTAGAGAGGTGACCTTCAGGCTTTCCACTCAGAGTACCATTTCCTCCTGCACAGGCACAGCAGCAGCAGCTGTCTGGGCATTACAGCCAGGCGACACGTCTGACACATGCATTTGCTGGTGAGCATTATTCAGAGACTCCCTTTGATGCAGTTGCAGAAAATGCTGTAGTAGTGGGTGCAGCTGAAAATATTAGCAGGCAAATCAAGGTATCAATTATCTGAGAGGGCTTTGGAAAACAAAAAGTGCTGCCCTGGTACTTCCCCGAGCCCCCAAACGCTGACTTCTTTGATGACCATATGTCTAATGCAACCCTAAGGTGTTTCAACTGTAACACCATCCTTACTAATTTTATATTCAGGAATACAATGTGGAAGCCATTTTCAACCTCTTAAAGAAGAAATTCAGCCCAGTTACACATTTTTTGCTATATACTTGGACAACATAGCTGTAAGCTTTTAATACAATTCTCACTGGAGAAAGCACCCTTTTAAAAATGTGACAGCTGGAAATCTGCCTCACAGGGCCAAGTCTTCTCCCCACCATAAGCAGCATGTCCCGCCAGGTTATTAATGCTGTAACTCTGATGATCAAGTGAATGAAAAGGCAGTGCACTCAGAGAGCCTCACCTTTTTGCTAAGTATTAGAATGGATTTGAGTATTTGTTTAAACAGTCACCATTTGAAGGTGGAATGAAGTACTGTATACTCCTGAAACTTTATTCATGCTTCTGATAATGATGGCAAAGACTGTAATAGTCACTGAAAAATCCCATGACAAGCCCATCTGTTTCAGAGAACAATATTAGGAAGAAGTCAAAATATCTCATTGTTTTGTCTCTCTGTGGTCATGTTCACTATAATTAAAAAGAGCTTATTTTTGCACTAATAATGCATAGATAATCATGCTTCCAGAGGGGATACAGTCAGGGATGGGACTTCATACATCAGAAGTTCACAGCTGACAGAGAATCAAAATTCTGATTTTACCGGAGCTGTTGAAATGTAGATGTTCTTCCTCTCCTCAGAAATGAAATACAATGGTGATGATAAAAGTAGTGTAAACTAGTATGTGTTAGACATGTGGTAGAGTTAGATGCCTCATGCTAGATGTTTATAGGGTGGTGCAGTTGCTTGTTGATAAGGTAGTAAGTCCCTCCTTCAAGCCTGATGTTTTCAAGCTGCAGAAGATTCCCTTACTATTTTATTACCCATTACGCAACACCCCAAGGATACAAGATGCTGTATTAGAGACAACATTTGTTATAAAATTCAGCAATGGTTGAGTCCTTGCTATCTCAAAATCACGGCCAATCACTCTGAGCAATATCTTCTTTTGTTTCCTTGGTAATCCCTTTGGATGAATGCCTTCCTCTGTTTCTCTCATCTTTTACTTTGGTTGTAGACACCAGGTTATGGATCGTCTCTTTATTTTGTGTTTGTACCTGACCCCATACTCCTAGGAGCCACAACAATGCTAAAGATACTACTAATAATGATGAAAATACTCAAAAGGAGTTCCTCTTACTGCACAGACTCCACACAAGCTTGTCATCCTCACCAGGAAAAAGGTCAAACATGAGACCTTGTGCTGGTTTTGGCTGGGGTAGAGTTAATCTTCTTCATAGTAGCCAGTATGGGGCTATGGTTTGGATTTGTGCTGAAAATGCCACGATAGACCTTCAGACACCATGTAGATCTTTGTCTTGGCCTCACAATAGCAGGAGCTGCCCTGTTTTCCTGCCAAGAGAAAACAAGACTTTTCCACAGGAACTCCCTTGCAGTTCCCTGGCCACATCAGCTCACAGTCTGCGTGCTGCGAGCCACAGCACGGCTGGGCAACTACCCCATGGCTTTGAGGCAATCAGCCAGTCCCAGGTCCTTCAGACCTTCGTGCCATTGCACATCCTGGTTGTTTATATTTGTGTATCTGAGAAAAATTGACCACTGTCCCTCATAAATTGCTTATGCTTTGGATAAGGAGAGGGGATTTCATGTCATTTGAGTGCTCTCAGTTGGGTGGGATTCAGGTCACCTGCCTACAGCTGAGCTAGTGACCTGCCGACTCCTCCTTCAGCGTCAGTGGGGAGAAAGAGGCAGTTTGGAGGCACAGTTTATCCAACAGACTTTAGAATGAGATTAACATGCACTCAATGGACCTGTTTTTCTCATAGGAGTCTCAGATAACTAGTTCATATTCATACAGGTGAATGACCCATAGGCTCAGATTTTTTTAAATTTTAATGGTCATGTGGTGGCAGGGAGCTGTAGGCACTCTCTCTTTGCAAGGTGAGCCCTTAACTATGATCGGCTCATACACTGTCATAAAAACACCTTGGGGAATGCATCACTGAAGAAAAGGAGGTTATTTTCAGGCATAGCATACATAGCAGCAAAGTTCCTTGGTATTTTCATGTGGCGATGAATCATCTACCTAGCATTTAAACTGGTTTGAGTGTAGTTCTGAGAACAGCCTTTGGGCAGGACTGGAACAGGGGAGTTCAACTTCTGGTTGCACAAAGTCTTTGCCTTCTACATGCCTTCTCTTGAACTGAATGCAGCTGCTACTGCTGCATTAAGCACAGAATACTCACATAAAGGTTCAAAATGTCCTCACATGCTGCCAGCACTCTTTGTTGATGTCCAAGTGCCCTCACTTTGTGATGAAACTCCCCCCCCCAGACTGGTTAATTTTGAAAGATTTAGTCTGAACTTAGCTTAAACCTGTTTGGCCATGTTTGTGATACAATGGCATTAAGAGAATCATCACTCTGTGTTACGCAGCTACAATCTGCTTTCCCTGGCAAGATAAGGCCGTTACCTTCTTTTTATTGCTTAACTGCTGAGAGGATGGATCATGAAACAGTGCAAGGTTATTAAGAGGTTCCTTAATCATTTGTCCTGGCCCCAGATGCAGTGATAATGTTGAAGAGTTCCATCAGTATTTATGCAGCCCTTGCCACAATAATATCTGTGACCCTAACTCAGAAAAACATTCCTTTTCAGAAGAGCTCTTACACATGTTTAGCTTTTAGCAGAGGTTTATGTCCCACTATGGATAAAGACTGTGAGGCTGGGCCTTAAGGAAGGTAGTCAGCTGTGTAAGCTTTCAGGATATGTTTCCTGGGTCATGGGTGTGCTTGAGTACAGTCTAAAATGCAAGTAGGACTTTCCTCAGGCTGAGCAAAATCTGGATTTCAGTCAACCTTTATTTTTGCCTTTTCATGTACCCAAAATATTATTCACCATGCATCTGTTTTCTTAATAAAAATACTGATAGTTACTGATGGCCTTGAAAAGAATTAATTTGGGGTCCTAGGCATGTGTTTGTGCTGTAGGCCCTCAAATAAATTTAGGACTTTAGTGGGCCTTTCTTTTACTATTGTATTCTACACATCTTTCCTCCGTTGTTCAAAATACCTCCAAGAGATCCTGAAACACAGCATTAATACAAAGACCATCTGTGTCAGGCTGGCAAGAGCAGCACGTGCAAAAAAAAGGGGTTCCACAAACATGGGTTCTGCTGACTCACTCAGGCATCAGTTTGAAAAGGGTAGGGTATTTTTTCTTAGGCAAGAAACCTAGGTGCTTGTCAAGCATGGAGAAACGGTGCAAACTGCTGAGCTGCAGCACCTGATAGGAGATTGTCAATACTGATTCTCAAGAAGGGGCCCAGTTTGAACAATGTAGACTATGTGTGGGTGGGATTGTGCATCTGTATGACATGATGCATAAGCCAAATATTTGACTAGCATAAATCAAGGGGGTAATGAACTCACTGTCTGATTTAAGCCAGCATCCAAGGTGGGAAAGGCCACTGAATGTATCACGGCTTTTTCTCTTGTTCCTTTCCAATGGTAACTACTTTTAGGGTTTTTCTGGCATCTGAGATTGCTAGGAAGAAGATAGATAGCCCATTATGGTTTCTTTTGGAAGGACTAAAGTTGTAATTATCCAAAAATCACAATATTAACCCATGTTATCATTTCCTGATGTCAGTGATGTTGCTCATAGCCCAAATAGAGGAAAATAGATATTCCTCTTTGAATTGAAGAATAGTTTTGGAACATATGAGCGATCAGCGTTATGAAAAACATACAACTTCATTTAAATATGAATCTGATTTTTATCTCTGGGTATGGGATCCATTCTTAGATAAGTTACTTCTTAGAAAAATGATATTAAGAGCAGCAGTAAGCTGAAGAGATAAGAATGAACTACTTAAACCTACTACTTTGATATTTGTTATTGATGAGTTCTACACAAACATTTCTTGTGGGCAATAGCATTATGTGTTTGGTTGACTACAGGGTGTACATTTACAGGTACTGAAAGTTTAGGACATTTGGAGCTTTCCAGTGATATGGCTTCAAAGATAATTTGTTCATTTTGCGACCATGTAAAGGACATTGCCCTGGCCCTTTGCCAATGGCTCCTTCTCTAATTTCTTTCTCTCTCAAGCCTTAATGTATATTTAAAGCTTTCTGAGGCCAGAGATCATCATTTTGCTACCTATGTGAACCACGCCAAGTGCAGTGAAGTCCTGCTGCATATCTAGGTTGCAGCCGTTACAACCAACAGCTCCCACAATGGCGCCAGCTCACCCCAGCTGACTACTAAAATCTGGGTCAATGTAAGGGAAGTGCAGTGAGGGCATGGCAGGGAGAAAAATGAATGTTCCTCTGCACCAGGAGGCTGAACAGCTCAGCCTGAGGTAGGTCTTAGTAGACTCCCATGTGGCAGAATATGGGGAAAGGAGTAAAAAGAAACAGCATAAAAGCATAGTGGAATCCAAGCAGTACAAGATGATGAGAGCAGAGTGAAGAATGGGAGTGGAACCTGGAAGGAAGGACTGTGGTTATTAGAGAAAGACTAAAAAAGGGAGCTAAGGAGTATCTGAAAAGTAGGAAATAGCATGTGCGGATGACTACAGTCAGGAGAAGCAGACAGATAGTGGTTCTGTTCCTCTTGCTTTTTGTGAGGAGCTGGATCTCCCAAAAATGTCAGTGGAGGTTTGACCTCTCTGCATGCTTCCCCCTGCTCTGTGGCTGAGTGGGGAGCTCCCCTCCTGTTCAAATGCTGATTTTAACTGCTGTCCACTCGATATCACTGTGAGAGGGGATAAAGTCCTTGATCACCACATGAGGGGTAGGTTTGGGATGCTGTTGAACCTAACACCTTCCTCCAATTTCACATTTTGAAACATTTATTCACCTTTCCCCGCAAAGCTGCACTCTTTTAAGTGGGGCTTTTCAGTCAGCCAGATTATGCTTGTCTGTATCTAAAGAGGGCTTGAATTTAAACTGCAGTATGTGAAAGAAGTCTCCACATCTGTGTGGTGCTAGCAGCCCTATGGCACATCATCTGTGGCATTATCTGAGACCATAAGGGCGTCTGTGTTTTCATTTTATGATGTCCTTTTCAAAATAGGATGACCAGAAAAGAATGCTTTGGAAAGATTTCATGACGACACGCTATTCAGTGCTGCTGTGCCGTAGCAAGAGGATGCCTGTCAGAAGTGGTTCAGTCTGTGGTGTCTGAGGCCATAGAGCTGTGCCCAGCTGGTGGGGCTGGTGCACCTTCCCCACTCTTTTCATTTTTTAAGCTTTTAGTTTTGAATGGTTTTAAGTGGTAGATAGCTACCTCTATGGTCAAAGTGTATAAGGATGAGGGATGTCCTTGTAGATGTTGAACAGTCTGTCCATGCTCTAGCAAGTGTTTAGAAGAACATTTTAGGTGAGAGTGTTGTAGTAGTCTCAAAGGAGACAAACCAAACACATAAGGTGATATTCACTGTTCCTGTTTTGGCACTGTCATGGTTTAAGCCCAGCTGGTAACAAAGAACCATGAAGCCACTTGCTCACTCTTGCCCGCCCCAGCCCCAGTGGGATGAGGAGAAAATATAAAGAAAAGTTCATGGGTCGAGACGAGGACAGGAAGGGATCACTCCCCACTTATGGTCATGGGCAAAAGACAGACTCAGCTTGGGAAAGGAACAAAATCAATTTAATTTACTACCAATCAAATCAAAACAAGGATATTAGGACGTAAAACCAGACCTTGGAACCCCTTCCCCCCAGTCCTCCTGCCTTCCCGCCTCAACCCCCCTCCTGGTTCTCTCCCCCTCCTCCCCCCGGCGGCGCAGGGCAGCAGGGGACGGGGTCAGTCCCTCACACCTGGTCTCTGCCGCTCCTTCCTCCTCAGGGGGAGGAGGACTCCGCACTCGG
The DNA here is from genome assembly GCA_025311575.1 of Elanoides forficatus. Classification (NCBI taxonomy): domain Eukaryota; kingdom Metazoa; phylum Chordata; class Aves; order Accipitriformes; family Accipitridae; genus Elanoides; species Elanoides forficatus. The sequence continues at coordinate 19,364,945 of JAOBAS010000056.1, read as the reverse complement.
CCCCTGCT
>JAOBAS010000056.1:19340376-19364631 GCA_025311575.1 Elanoides forficatus | reverse complement strand
GTCCGGCTGGGAGCCGGGGAAGCTTCCAGCAGCTTCTCACAGGAGCCGGCCCTGCGGGACCTCCCCTGCTACCAAAAACTGTGCCACACAAACCCAAAACAGGCAGTAAAGTAGATTGGAACACAATTAGGTGCTTCTCTTCAGAAGTTTTATACCCCAAATAGCTGTGGTGAGATTTGTTTGACCAAAGATCCACCACACTGATATCTCTTGTGATGTGGTGACCCTGGGCTTGCTGGGCAGCCAGCAGAAAGACTTTCTATGGGATTTCAAATGAATCATGCTCTGAAAGTGTCTTTATTTCTCTCTTTTGGCTATAGAGGGAGCTGAGAGTGACTAGCTCACAGACAAACGTCCACGCTGTAAAAACCTACAACTACTTGGGATTCAGCCCTCCCTTAAAAGCTAGCAGTGCCTTCAGCTCACCACCTTGCCTGGTGTCAGGAATGCTCAGAGGGAGAGACCGTCCTTTATCTCAACGCTGTTGTTACAGGAAAGGGCATCAGGAAATTCTGTACTGGATAGGGACTCCTGTGAAGAAGTTACAAAGTAAGTCAGCTGTAAAATCCGTTCCATCCAGGAAGATGTCAAATATAAGAAGGAAGACAATTATTCTGCCATTGTGATGGTGGGCAACTGATAATCCTGTCAAACTGCAAAGCTTGGATAGGCGTTAGGAAAGATGAAGAGAGTAAAGGCAATAGATTCACTGCAGGGTTGAATAGCCCAAGCAATGCTGAGCGGGGCTGGAGCTGTCAGAGAAGTGATAACTCAGTTCCAAGGGCTCTGTGTGAATTTTGGATGATCATGGTTTAGTTAATTAGGATACATTTCTGATGACTGCAGGGGTAATTCTGTAATGTGAACTACTCCTTCCATTTCCTTTGACTGTACTTCTCCAGTTTCCAATATATGAAAACCAGTAAGAGAAGGAACAACCTGCACACATAGGCAGGCTTCGTCAATGCCACTATGACGCATCAATATCAGAGTTACCCTTTTTTTAATTACCAAATTCAAATCCTACTGGAGATGCATATTTTTGGTGTAAAAATGACTTCTACTCATGTAACTTGTTCCTCTTTCTATACAATAGTACTTGTGAAGGCACAAAGTTAGTTAATTTCAGTGTATTCAGTCCTCATTAAGGAACTTGTATAGCTTTAAAAATAAAAAAATCCTTACAAATTCTTGCTTTAGATAAACCCAGAGATCTTTGCTTACCATGAAGAGGCATGTATACTTTTTCTGTACTCTTTCATCTTAGGTTCAAAACTTATTTTCCTCATATAATAATCATTAATAAAAACTCGTGATATTTAACTAAAAGAAATGGAGAAGCTAGTCCCAAACTACGGACTCCTACAAGAAGTGCAAGCATACGTCTTCTAACTTACAGAACACCATCATCTCATTTTACAGGTTGTCTGTAAATTCAGTCTAGTTTAGAAGTCTTGGATGTTGATTCAGCTAGAGCATCTTTTTACTGCAATGAGAGAAAAAAAGTCTTGTTAATGGTTAATAGAGTTCGGTTTTAGTATCCTTGTTCCCATTATCATGCCAGTGCTGGTCCTACACTCACATGTTTTGCAAGGTCAAGGACACAGTTTGTGAATGGGAGTGAATATAAGCTGCGGTTCTTAGAACAAATAAGTCTTGACGCATTGGCCTCAAGCTGAATTTCAGATTTCCTAGATCAGCAAAATTCTAGGTAGCTTGTTTGTAAAACTGTCTTGAAATTCAGTTACTGGTGCTAAGTATTCACATTCCTTCTGAGCTATTTGTCCATAAGTATCAAGATGGGCTTTCCAATTTTCACCACATATGAAATGTATGAGAAATCATTCACCTATGAAAAACAGCCATCTCCATAATGAAACATGGCAGCTTGCTAGAGCACAATGTAGTGTTCTGTATGGGCATAAAAGAAGAGTAAATAACTTGTTCTGAGTTAACTACATAGGGAATTTTAGGCCAGTGGAAGGTAATTACCCAAAAACGAACTTGGCCCATATGTACAGGCTAACATCTGTATCATTGCAAAATAAATGCCACAGATGTTTTAATAACAAATAACAGATGCGCTCAGCGCCCGAGTTTCAGATCTCATCTAAAAATGTTCCTGTTATAGGTGACCCTTTCCCTTACCCCTTCCCCAGTCCTATACAGAGCACTCGCTACTGGTTCAGACGGCAATCTGCTAGTCTTCAGCATCACCAGCTACCTATACTTCAGCTTTGCTTTTAAGAACTGGCATTTGATTTATGACAGTTGGCACTGGCACTGCAGCCCTTTATTTGCCAGTCAAAAAGTACAGTCAACTGCATGACTAGAGAGTACAGCTGAGAACACCAGCCCAGTGCAACACAGACATTTACAAAGATAACCTTTTACTTGAGTTAGAGGCAACAGTTTTCAGCAGATCTGGTGAGTCAGTGGCAATAAATACTCAATGCCTCGATAAAGGCACAAACACAGATGTTGGAAAGCAGCAGCAGCCAAAGAAACCAGTATTGTTATGGGCTGCTGTGCAATATTAAGTTTCTGTTAAACGGCTGTTTTTTAAGTGAGTCACAACCTTAAACCGATGGGGTAGGCCTTTGTAGGGAGTGTTCTGCCGTGGGAGCGGATGACGGTCACGTACGTCACGCAGGTGGAAAACGCAATGGCTGTGCTAACACTGCTGCACAGCCACAGCGCTGAGGCTGGCCTTGAGGCCACTTTGGCTGACTTGGGCATGAGCCAGACGGTAGTCGGGATGGCAGATGGCAGATGCATCCTGCACTTTGCAGCGCGTCGGATGTGGTGTTTGCCCGCCATGCGGATGGGCCCGCGCGTTCGGGGCAGCTTCCAGCTGTATTCGCCTGTCCCTGCAGTGCTGTCTCATGGCTGGCAGCGGAGTTCTGGCACCCGAGGTGGCCTGCTGCAGAGGCACGTGGGTTGTGCTCACCAGCTGAACTCATTCGGGTTGTCTGTCGGGGTGACCCGGGATTCACGCTGGCATGGCTGGCCAGCTCAGGCACAGCAGCGATGCGACCGGTGTCTGCCAGGTTCCCTGGGGACCGGGGATACACTAAAAGTCCGCGTTTGTCAAATAGCTCTGAGGGCTGTGATGGAAAGGGTGAGGAAGTGGGTATCTCCCCTTCCCAATTTAGACGGGCACAAATCCTGGAGGTCAGCCTGGTGCCAGGTACTGTCAAAGCCCAAGACATCTCTGTGTGCTCCTGTTTTCCCAGGTACTGTTGGCTGTCCTCAGTAATGTGCTGCCTTTTTGTGTAAGTGCTCCATGTGCTACACTGGGGACAGGCTGTAAAGGTACTGGCTTTCTGACTTGCCCCTTCCCTTCCAGAGGACATCTCTGTCAGCATTGGAGCGGTCAGAACAGCAGATCAGGAGAGCATCCAGCCTGGAAGAGCTGCTTCGCATCACTCACTCTGAGGACTGGAAGCTGTGGAAATGCAGGCTAAAACTCAAGAGTCTGGCCAGTTTAGACTCCCGCTCTGCATCACATCGCTCCACCAGATTTGCTGCTGCTTTCTATGATATCGATACACTGAAAGGTAGGTGCAAGTTTGCGGCTGAGTCTGATCTCAGCTTCAGGACCACCAATTCTTGTGCAGTAAAAACGTGAAGTACCAGGGGTTCCCTAGAATACATCCGTACTGGAAACAACAGGACAGTCACAGAAAATGACTTTGTATAAAAAAATGTCAGGCAACAGCCTAAGTACACCTCCCTGTTTTGTGGCCAAATCAGGCTTATTGTTCTCTGTATACTCTCCAAAGGGAAGATGTATTATGTATGGGTTTGTCAGTCCGCAGAAAGGAGGGGAAGTCAATGTGCAAAGAACAGGACAGAATGACTGGCCAAGGGGCCGGCCGGCAGCATTGTGCTAAACCTCAGAGTTTGCTTGCAGGCAGAAACAAATCAGCTTTACTGCAGGCATAGAAATCCCTTTTTTTATTAGGTGTGCTCTGATATAAGGCATTGCATCAGCAGCAGCATCTGGGTGGGAATTGCAGAGGAAGGAGGTATTGCCCTAATCTCAATCTGTTTGAGGAAGTCTCTCCGGAGAGAAGTAGATCTTGAAACAACCACCCAACACCTGAATGCCGGGAATCACAATCTATTCCCTCATCTGGAGCAAAAATGAATATCTTGCCTTGTAGGTGAGAGCCTCAAGAGGCATTTTATGTTCATAGATGTAAAATAAAGGATCAGTTACTATACTTTGGTCGAGTAAATGGATATCCTACAGCAGAGCTACACTGTAGCCTAACGAAGGACAGACTGAGCCTTCTGTTCAGTCTTTACCCTGAAGTGATATGATCGTATCGCTTTCCTTTTGGGAAATCAGATATTGCTGATCCTGTTCCAATACCACTTTTACAATAACCACAGCCACATTTGCACACCATTACTCAGCTAAATTATGGCTGAGCAAAGGCCGTAATTTGCTTTTCTGAGCCACAGCACAGAAATGCAGACATGAGTGCCAGTCTGAAAAGGGTTTGCGTATCACAGGCATGGTTTTAAACTTCTTATAGAAATTTTGTACAGAAAGAAGCTAAATCCAATACACACTGGAAGAACAATTAAGAGGGCTTTAATTAATGATAAACATTTTGTGTACATACCTTTACAAGTCTACACAGCAACACTAACAATCCATAGAGTTATTAGAAGTAGTACCCAGTGTCAAATGCTGTAATTCTCTACTCACTATTGCTCACTTAGTGAGCACCAGCATTTCTGAAAAAGTAAAACACTTCTTTTATCAAAACAGCAAGACAACAGAGGATGTTGTCAAGTGTCACTGAGACAGTGCATATTGATATGGGCTTTTTTCAATGGCAGAATAATGTAACTGTTCAGGTAATAAAGTCATATAGATGTAATTTTCTGCTTGGAACAGCTGTTAGGTCACTTCCTACTTTACCTTTAGAAGTCTAACTCTAGACACAGAGATGTCAGCTTTCTCATTCAAAGGCAAGCCACTGAAATTTAAGTTAAAAAAAGCCTGTTGGGTCATCCTCTCCATTCTTCCATCCAAAGTGGAATTATTCCAGGACAGAAACTACTTTTGTTCTAATATCTTAATATGTTCAAGGCACTAAAGTGCCTTTTAAAAAAACCAGGCCTATAAACATGTATTTCTTTCCCACACCCTTTCCAGTCATTAAGCATTGACCTTTTTGCCAAGGGCATCTGTTTTGTTTTAATAAAGTGTTTTGATGAGAAGGCTGGGTCAAGGCTCCTCGTCGTTTCACTGCTAGACCATCTTCCATAGCACTCCGAACTCCAAGCAGGGTGAACTCAGGACTTTGTTCCTCCTTTCAAGAGCTTTAACAATTAATTCACTGAAAGCTCGTGTCACCTCGTCTAACCACAGGCCCCTCGGAGCCGCTCAGCTCACCGAGGACTGCAGCACTTTCAAGTTGGAGTCTGTGTCAGAGCCAAATTTCTCAGCAGCTGCCCTGTGCTTGCTCACAGAGCAGATCGGGGTGACCACGGTGCTTCTGAACAAAATGTGACACCCGCTTCTTTGACTGGCCCCTTCCTATAACAGCCCTTCTGCTAAAGAAGTGGTTAAAAAAGTGAGGATGTGTGCAGTTGGAAAGGTCATCACCGCTTACACTCATTGAAGTGACCTCTGAAGCGATTACACGCACATACCTTAAAGAGTTTGGCAAACGCTTTATTTTCTATTTCAAGGCCTAGGATTAGATTGCTGTTTTGATAGACTAACATTACTCCAGAAAATTCTATTTATTTTAGTGATTCTTCTCTTAATTTATGCTGTAAAATCAGAATTCGGACACCAAGCTCTTATTTCTTGTACTTTTTGCATGACTGGGAAGTGGAGTGAATCAACCCTGGGGAAGGACTTTGCAGGAATAAACAAACTGATTTAAATATACACAGTCAGTTGAAGAAAAAGTTAAAAATAATAAAGAGAAAGTCAGGTAGGAAAGAGAAATAAATGCTCATCTGAAGACAAAGTATAGCACGTAGATTAAAAGTATTCCAGATTATTTTTTTTTCTTTCAGAACTTCACTTTAAATGTATGCACTGCTTGCACAATAGTAGGGACGTGGACTGCATTGGAAAAGAGAGCAATTTTCTTTATAGTATAGAAGTTACTTTTAATCTTTCAGAAGCCTGCTGGAGGGGGGCAGACAGAAAAAATGTTTTTCATAATTTTAAGGAGGACTTAAAGCATAAGCATTGATGACTCTTGAGTAATTCCGTAACTTGAATCAGGCAAGCAAAAGCCAAAAAAAGCAGGGTCACCTCTTAACAAGACTCGAGGTAATATTATGTAAATGTCATTTTTTTCTCCCTCTGCTTCAGTTAGTTAAAGCATTATTCCTTCTCACAGTCAGAATTTGACAGATCAGTCTAAAATAAATTACTAGTCTACAACAATTCAGTATTTGAAAGATGCCACAGCACTTTGAATAGATAAATCATGCTTGAATTCATATTCCTGTTATTCAAACTTGAACCCCCTGATGGTACTGAGGTGTGAGAGTGTTTGTCTTGGATTTCATTAGGCATTTTGAAATGGTGCTCGCTGGCTGACATCCAGTAGGAGTATTAATACCCTCTGACCAGAATCTGTTAATCATTAATGTGCTTTTGCAGTCAGGCCCAGGCTTTACTGAGTCTGCGGTGGGGTACGCACAAAGAGAGGATTAAATGACAATAAGGAGGTCTACCCTGGAGAAAAGGAGAACATGGTGTGGGTCAGCTTTCTCAGATAGACACCATGGAGCTGACTCTCAGCTAGGAGAAATCAATGCGGCTCTACTTAACCCACTGGAATTAACGGAGATTTTGGTCATCCATGTTGAAAGCTAAAGGCGGATAAATGTAACAACCTCTCTGCCAGTGCAGCTGGTTAAGTTACTGGGATAATTTTGCTCTCAGACTCTCTCTGGTCCTTAGATCAATCCAAGCAAGTGCAGACTGGTCCAAGTAAGTGCAAATGGCCTGCCAGCACTTCATTTTTATTTATATAACGCTTCTGCCTCACTAATCAGAAGTTTAACTTTGCCACGATTGCTCATAAAAATGGTGTTTTCTCCAGTCATAGATGAGGAATGGCAAAAGACTCAATGCGTGCCACGGGAAACCTGCGTGGAAGTGGCCAAAGAGCTGGGTACAACAACCAACAAATTTTTCAAGCCTCCCTGTGTGAATGTGTTCAGATGCGGAGGCTGCTGCAACGAGGAGAGTCTGAGTTGCATGAATACAAGTACAACTTATGTGTCGAAAACGGTAAGTGAGGCTATTCATCTGCTTTCTTTTTACCCTGGCTCTCCAAGAAGGGAGGGGAAAGAGGATGTTTGGTTTCTGAGATCCTGTTACGAAACATCTGTCTGCATTACCATAACAAATAGAAGAATTAATTTTTTATCCATGCAGAGTGAATGCAGGCACATGCAATAGCATTTTATGTTCATGTTGCATTATTAAAAACGGGTATCTGTGTGTAGAGATGGAAAATCAGGCCCTGAGAAAGTGACTGCAGGCTCATGTGATGTTAGGGAGTTTAACCCTTCTTTAATGTGTTGCTACTTGGACCTGGGACCTCTTGAGAGTATTGGCTCATGGGAATCCTCTGCACCAAAGGATTAAGAGCAACTCCAGGAAATTTTGCTGTGTGAGGCCAGGAGTCCAAAAGCTGCATTTTCAAAATTGCCATCAGTGGCAAAAAGGCTGGCTAATGATTTTGGATATGCAGTTTTGTGAGCGTAAAAAGGAGACATTTTCAGCAGGAGAATCCAGATGGTCTCAATTTGAATGCCTCAGGGTCTGAATATCCCAAATCACAAGTCACTTTGGAAAAGAAAGGCTTAAACCAGGAGTCAATTACTGCTCAGGTGCAACAGGCGACAAATATCTGGGTTTTAAGGACGAGTGCCAAAAAAATAAGCATGAAGAGAGCAGCTAGAGAGCTTCTTTTTGTAGACTCCCTCTAGTGTCTCTGTACAGAGATATCTTGCTCCAGTGGGTGACTGAGCAGAGCTCTAAGTTTAGTACTTTCAATCAGCTCTATGGATGAAACCATCTGTGTTCACACCTGCAGAAGGAGCACAGGAGACTGCTCCTGCTTGATTAATCTTAACCTTGTGCAGCCCTACTTATAGTTGATAACATCTTTTGACTTGGAGTAATATATTAAATTCTACTTATGAGAAAGGCTTTTCTTTAAATCAAAACAAAGATTGAGGGCAGTTGTTTTAATAAGAAAACTGAAGTCCTCATGGGGAGCAGGTCCAATTCACTTCTGTATTTGTTTCAGGTTTGTTGGTATGTAATTCCACTATGTCTGGTTGTACTGGAATATAGCTGGAGTAAAATAAATCAGGGCCCGTCCTTCTTGCGTCAATGTTCATTAATTGCTTTCATTCCACAGCACAGAAGGATAAAGCTGTTATGAGCTGTTGGCCACACACATGAGACATCTGATCAGCTCAGGGAGCTAGGTCAAGCTAAAAAGTGTTTATTTATTTATGTGTTTTTGGAGCAGCAGTTCATAAGTTTGTTGAAAAACTGCAGTTTTCCAGAGTGTAACATTCCTTTAGCATCCTTCAAAATAACCATTCCCTCAAAAGCCCCCAGCTAAGTTCCACTCCTGGATACACCACAGTCAGTCCAGATTTACTCCTCTAAAATGAATGGAATTACTGCCATATTAGTCAGAGCATTTTTTTTTCCCCTTGGTATAAAATATCCACTGAAGGATATTCATTCCACCTCAGGTTAGACCCTGCGACACCTAAATCTACTTGTCTAAGCAGTTTGGCTTAGGAATACTTCTCAGTCCCCGCATGTGGATGCAGCATTAAGCCGAGATGTGCTGGCACACAGAGACGTGCCCTGTGCTCTGGTTTCCACGGGAAGGGAGCTGGCTTGGGGGGAAGAGGGGGTGTGGGTCACTTCAACAGCTCCCACACGTAGCTGCCCAAGGAACCAGGGCTTCCACAAGGCTACTCAGATCATGCTAAACAATTTGGAGTCACTGAAGGTAGGCTGCTTGGTTCCTTAGGCTCCTGCTGTAGTCAAGAGAGTGACGTTTCCAGGATGATTCCTTGCAGGAACCCAGCTGAAGCGGAACGAACTCTCCTCTATTTACTCCTCTTTATTCCCTCTCTGAGGAGGTTAAGTTAGGCCCCTAAAGATGCATGCTGTGATTATACCCTAGGACAGTTAAACAGCCGTCTCCATAAGCGGTTGAGATTCAACTGATAGAACTGAGGACAAAGTTCCCAACACCTATATCTTTTCCATTTGGCCCTAGCATCCAGAAGAGGCTTTTGAATGTGTTTGCAAATCATTTTGAATGGTGTTGGGTATTTAATAGCTGGTAATACAGCATTGGAACCACTGTTTTGGCAATTTCCTACCTTGGTGGGCATTGCTTACTCTTCAAAACCCTCAGTGCCTACCTGCTCATTTATACCTATGGTAACTATCTCTAGAAAAGAGCAAGGGTGGGAATAATCGTGGCAAAGAATAAGAGGTTTTGATTTAAAACTCCAAATATTAACTGTATAATGGAAACTGAAAAATAAATGTAATTTCACCCACCTAGCTCTTTGAGATCTCGGTTCCCTTGACAAGTGTTCCTGAGCCCGTGCCAATCAAAATTGCCAATCACACAGGCTGTAAGTGTCTATCAAATACCCAGCGCCATCAGTATGCCATCATACGAAGATCTGTCCAGTACCCAGAAGAAGATGGGTAAGTTCCCTCATTTACAAACTTCTATACGTGTTTTGTTGTCCAAAGTATGAAAATTATTTTGTTCTGATTTGGTCATTATAATGGTCCATTCACTTTTGTTATCCCAACAGTTTTTCCAAATAACTTGATCATCACTCAGGGATAGAAAGCTTCAGCTAAACCTTGTGAATTATAAGTGAATGGACACCAGAATCCACCAAACAGCAGGCTGGCTCAGCAGCATCTGGAGTCACTAAGTCATTTAGGTGCTTGAGCGGGGACTCAAAGTGCACATACTAGCACTGTGCTGCACTGGAGCTATTTGGGTATGCTTGCACAGACTTTTTTAACCTGACACGAGCAACTCTGCTCACGCACATTATTTAGCCAGGGCACACAGAGTGCTGTGCTCAAGGCTAAAGCCCTGTGCCATACCTCATGGCACGTTGGGTCAGAATGAATGTGAATCATGGCTTTTAACTTTCTGGTCCAGTCCTGGTTTGCATCTGTCAGGCTCATTGGCTGGAGAAAAGTGATCTCACATCTAACTCCAAAATATGGTATAAAATAACCTGTAGTCGTGGTGAGAACAGGCTATATTAATTTAGCAAAGACTCTAGAAACAGATAGCTTGAGTGACTCATTGGAAGTCAGCTCAGATGCCTCTGTTGAGCCCTGCGGGTAGGCTTGCCCCCATACCTGCCCTTCGGTCACACATCTGATCTGGGGGAGAGGTGGCATTTCAGCAAAGCCACTCCAGCCCACACTCAGCCTGCTAGCCACTCTGAATTCTCTTCCTACAGAAATACAGAAGAACCTCGGCCTTCTTCCAGTTTGTGAGTTCCCCTCCCAGAGCTGAGTGCCTACAAGTCAAACTGGCCCCTCTCACCCTGAAAACAGTCCACTGTACCTCCCTAAGCATGAGCAAATTTAAACTGGAGCTGCACTTTCTGGCAGCATGGCAAAACTGAATACAGTTACATGGCATGAATGCTGTAAGACAAAGACTACCCTGGGTAGCGTAGAGCTGTTTTACAGAAAAGTGGAGCTACGAAATTGTAGCTGTTTCCTAAGGATGTAATCTGAAATACATGCTGTACTTGCTCTGTCTAGTTGCTGGGAGCCAGACAGCTCAGCCCTATCAGCAAAGCCACCCAGTCCCAAGGTTTCTGTTTGCAGCAGTAATGCACACAGATGCCGTACCTTCACGTAGTACAAGTGGCAGACCCAGCATAATAGCAGGCTCATTTTATCAAATGACTACACTAATGATCCTTTTTTTTTTTTTTTAATTCCTATCTTTTTTTTTTTCATCTAGATGCCCCTTTACCAACAAACTGTGCCATAATGGATGGATCTGGGATAGTGACAAATGTGAATGTGTTGTAGATGTACAGCACCCCAACAGACGAGAAGGTAAAGGTGAAATTACAAATGGACACTTTTGCTTATTATCTCCAGGCTGCTTGTGTTTCATTTTGGTTTTGTCCCATTTTTTCATTGAGAGAGTTACAGTTTTGATTTCACATCCCTAGATAGATTTGGCTTATGATGTAGAAACTCACCTGAAAATAAACACTTGTTTGTGCTTATCCCCATCTCATGTTTTTTCCTTGGATGTTTTACTCCCTCTATATTAGCAACCTGAATAGGAAATAGGAAAGTATCAAAAAGAGTTAGTGGAGTAGGCACCCTGGATAAATTTTTATTTTACATGGGCCTTAAATTGTATAATGAGAATTAGGGAAAACTTTTTAATTGTAGAAAAAAATATGCCCTGGAATATATTGCATGGGGAAGGTGCTGAATCCTTACTGTGAGAGTTTATTAAGAACAGACATATCAGGAATAAGATTATTAGCTGTATTCAGTGCAAAAGATTATATGACCTTTCAAAGTATTTTACTATTGTTTATGATAATACTGAGGTATTTAGAAAGTTTTCAAATTGGTATGCCTTACATGCTCAGGTGTATGTAAGCATACCCCTTTCAGGTCTGTGGAAGGAAATGGAAGAGGGTAAAATTAGAAGTGTAAACTACTTCCTTTTTCCTTCTGTTTTCCTGGAAAACTTTAATCTGTCAATGAAATTTGCAGGAAATATTCTGGGGGGCGGGGGGGTAACTGTGTAAGTCTAAAGATACTTGCTAGCAATAAACATTACAAGAAGTTACAATTTCTCCAAGCCCTGTCTAAGATTTTTTTAAAATTGTTTTTCTCAGGAAATTGTACTGGTCAAAATAAAAGTATCATAGCACTAGAGCAGACGGACACAGAAGGAAGCCCTGCCTTTGTGGTTTAACCTACATGCAGCAAGCAAAAGAATAAACCATCCAAGGCAACAATTAAAGCAAGCTGGCAAGCAATTCCAAGACTAGCAAGCTAAAATAAAACAAAATAACCTCATAAACTGGTGTGTTGATTACAATCTCCTGATGTTAATAAGCAAGAGATCAGTTGCGTAGAGGCTTCTGTAGGATCTGTTCTCATTCTGGATCAGATCATTTGACTATCAGGTTAGGTAGTTAAGCTCAAGTTAGACTTTTCACTCAAGAAAGGATTAGTACTCTGTATTTCAGAGGATGTCCAAAGGACTGTGAATAGCCAGAGTCCTCCTAACTCTGAGCCTTTTGTAAGGTCAGCTTGGAGCATTAAAAAGTGTGGCTTGTTGAATTACAGCTTTTGTTGACATAGACTCAATACTTCCTCAGATAAAATAGCATTCTCTGAAGTACATTGTGTTTGGCAGTGGCTGGGACAAAATAACTTCAAAACTGTCTTTGAGGCTGAAACAAAGTGAGACTGAAATATTCTACCCACTTCACACATGCCAAGCTTTATCACCCCAAGGAAGGGGTTTGTCTTCCAAGAATTCAGGGCAGATTCCTTCCTCGCTTCCAATAGGACTTGGGTTTTATTCTGTCTGGATATTGGTTTTCCGTCATTAAGTAAATAATACCGATGGTTTCTTTCAAGTAATGTGCAAGCCTTTTCTGGCCACTGAGATCAGAGCTGAGGCTGCAGAGGTCACGGACGCAGGTTACATTCCACATTCCATAGATTAAATCCAAGAGCTAATTGTAAAACTACAGGAAATTACCTTCCCAATGACACATTATATGCCATGACCTTTAACCAGGGATGTGCTGCTAGCATTTTAATAAAGCTTTCACAAAATGTTTTCCCTTTTTGCTAGGATTAGCCTCATATTGTACTCCAGATGTGTATTTTGAGGGAAGATAGATGAGACAGTGCCTTCACTTGGCTGGGGTTTTGTTTCTGAAGCAGAGTATTTTCTTCTTCCTTGAACTCACAAGTGTACATATGTGCCTCATCAAAGTGCTATACCAGCTTGCACGTTACCAGACTCCATATTACTTTTTGCAAAAATTTCCAAAGTATATGGATAATGAAGTTCGTTGCCTAGTGAGTGTGATAGTTTGTGTGAATGTGCATTTTTGTCATGGGTATAGACTAAATCCTTTTTGAAATTTTATTTTAAAAATCTGCTGTCCAGTAAAGATTTGTGCATTCCATAACCTAACACTAGGCTCTTTTAATATACAGCCCCCAAAGTATTTTTATGCAGGGTTCAACCCCCAAGAAATAGCAGTATTAGAGTAAGTGAAATAATCAGCCCAATCCTCTCAAGTCCTTTTCTGCACTGTAAGTTACAAGAGAAATTCTGAAGATCAGAATCTATCAGAGAGTACATGTTGTGAGCCCTAGTGATTGCAAAGAAAGAGTCAGTCTCTTCAAAAGCAGGATTCAGACATGTAAAGCTTACCACTAAAAGATGTATGTGCTCTTGCAGGACTCCCTCCTCTTGCTGAGCTGGCTATGTGTGGACAACATATGGAATTTGATGAAGAAAATTGTGAATGCATCTGTAGACAGAAGTGTCCCACAGACTTCTTTCAAAGTAAAGAGAACTGCAGCTGCTATTTGTGTAGGGAGAGCCAGGAGAGCTGTGCTTTAAAACACAAGATATTTCATGCTGAAACCTGCAGGTAAGTGTTCCTTGTCATTCAGTGTCTATGCTGCAAGATCTGAATTAGCTTGTGTAGATGCTGGAGGTGCAAGTGCTGAATTAGCTAGGAGGTCCACCCGGGATTAAATACCTTGCTGCAGTTAGGGAGACAATAATAATAAGAGATGATATTTACAACACTTACCTCATAGGAGGAGTCTAAGGTTTATTTGATTAACATGTTTTAAGGAAATCTGGACAAGGATGCTATTTAACTACCAATATTTATTACTTTTTATTCCCTAATCTTAATGGAATGATTGTTAAAACTGTGCTACAACTGAAATTACTGTACGAGACGGGATTTACAGTGAGAAACCGAGTCTTGCATTTGTACGTAGGTAGAACCCACCCTGTGTTCTCTGCGACAGCTGAATGCAGTCTCATGGACGTCTAGGGACAAAGGCTCCCTAAGTTGGCACCCACAACATATAGCTCATTCCTTATTCAGTTTGTCCTCAGAGCAAGTGATTTTCTAGAGCTAATGCAATTTTGTACACATACAAACCCACTCAATCAGCTCTGATTCCACTGAGAAGCAGGAAAATTGTTCTGGGGCTGTTATACTCCAGGCATTTCCCTAATCCTTTTGTGTAACTAGTTTTGAGGTTTCTTTGCCAAAACTTAGATAGAAAATTCCCTCTCAAAATACCCATTTTCATGCATTAGTTTATTTTTTAAATTTCTCAGAAAGCCTTGGTCCTGTGTAGAGACCCAGGAGCATGCAGTAACTCGGTCTGAAAGTTTACGTAAGGACAGTCAGCATCCATTTTTCTTGGGTACCTCAGCAGAGCTGCAGTTCACTGAATGGTCACCCACAGGATCCATTCTCATAGACTTCACAGGTTCATTCAGGGAGAAGCAGCTGTGGAAGAAGTAACCTTTGCATCTTTAGGTTCAGCTTTGAAAATACAGACAAGCATAAAATAGTTGACAAGTATAAAAACAGCTAAAACAATCCACAGAGCTGAAAGTGAGTATGAGAGATTTGGTCACTTAGGTGTTTCAGACGGGTGGGAGGGGATCAAAGCAATCATTTGTTCGCGTGGGTCTGGCTTCTAGAAGTTACTATAATCTCAACACAGGACTTCTCTGCCAGACTTTCATGCCCAGTATTGCTGGAGGACCAAAGCTGAAGCATCAGGTGGGCTAAGGTACTTTGCAGAATTTGAGGGCAGCACTATCCAGTGCTGACACTCTGGACTTCACTGCTCTCAAGAAATGAAAGCATTATTTAGGCCATGACCGTCGACAAGTGGACAACAGCAGGACACATTGCTGTAGACAAGAACTGTCATGAAAGCTGAGGACTGTGACAATAAAGAATTATCATATTACAATACTTCTCTTTTTGCTTTTTTCTCCTTTATCAAACAGCTGTGAGGACAGATGTCCGTCACAACCCAGAACATGCCCAACTGCAAAACCGATGTGTTCCAGGCATTGTCGCTGTCCGAAGGAGAAGAGAGGATCTCATGGGTCCCAAAGCAAAGAAACTCCTTGACTGAGCTTCCCCTATTCTCCGAAAATCCACTGCTTTGCAAAGTAGCTGTCACTGACTTTCAAACAATAGTAAACATGAACATCTTTCACATTAATAGCAGAAGAATGAATCCAGTCTGCATTTATTTATTAGAGTAATCACTAACTGCAGGTGAATCCTCGGGGACATTGATAATTGTTCTCTAAGAGGTAACAACAACCAATGAATTGCTGGCTGCGTGGAAGAAAGAGCGGAAAGAGCCAGTTCAATGTTATGGAAGATGAAGCTGGTATATTGGTAACAGAGTCACAGTCACCAGCCAGTGTTTGAGAAATTGAGACTGGGTAATCTTAGCCTCTGAATCCTTAGCTAATGCAGCTCCTGGGTGAAAGTTTCTTCAGAAATTCAGTGTACAGGATTTGGCTTCTAATAGGTTCAGCACTGAGTTATTTGATCTACTGTCCAGCTTTGATTATCATTTTGAGTTTATTGTACAACTACTGTCAGATGTGCCATATTTAATTGTATATAAGAAAATAAATACATCAGTTATTCGAGTGGTTTTGATTTTTCTCTGTTATTTTAAAACTCTGCCCAACAAAAAGAAAATAAGCAAAAACCCAAAGCCATCTCAAGTACAGCCTTCTTATGTTTGTCCCACTGGGACTGGCTTCTGCCCAAACCCAGGTCGAAACAAGGTCACTTGATCCAATAGTTTCAGTAAAGAAGAATCATTTTTCCCACGTCTGCCCGACAGCCATGTGTGATTTATTTATTTGTTCCTGGCGTAGCGTGTTAATGTCCCTAAGGGGATAACAGCCACACTAGTACTAACTCTTCGGTGATTTTTGGAAAGGCGTGGTTCTCTAAAAGATGCTTTTCCTTTTAGCTTACCATGCTATGAAAATATCTCCTTTGCACTGAAATTCCTTTCACCAGTGTGAGGCCTGAGTAACAGTGTCTTAATGAAATCAAATACAAGGACAGCATTATTTTCTGAGCCACTGAAGTCTGGACCGAGCCAGTCCAGAGAAAATATTGTGAGCAATAATCCTGAACTGGAAGTGATAGTCCCGACGAGTGAATAATTTTCTTCCCCTTTGCTGAATTCTGCAGTTCTATACTGGACTGTGAATGAAAGGAATAGAGCAAATGAAACAACTGCTACAGAGGTGGAAAGCTTGACACAACACAGGGAATAGAAAATGGCTTTTTGATGGGCATCTCAGATTTTTTTTATATTTATATAGGGAAAAAATAGATTGCTTAAAATAAAACTAGAGCCAAATCCTGTAAGATTGATTGAATCGTTGGACAAAGCACCAAACAATTCAATGTGTCTTTTGCCTGAGCAAGGCATTTAGGATTCGCCCCTGGACGACCGCTCCGGGCGCTTCCTAAGCCGCCCGTGATCTAGGTCCGTGCAAACATACCGGCAGGCTGTTTTTGTTATCTGTGCCGGCAACCGGCCTGGGCTCCTCCGACCAAGGAACGCAGTCTGACCTGTGAGCGTGCTGGCCGGAGCCCCCGCTGCAGGGTTACCCACCGGTCTGTACTGGGCTGGCCTGCTGAGGGTTCTCCTCCAGAGCGAAGGGCTCGGGCACCCAGCAAGCACTCCGCGTGGGCGAGAAGGGGAACGTGACCCCAGCGCAAAAGCAGGCGAACCACCTGGGCAGCAGCACCACGCTCTCACATCTCCCTCGCTCCTCTGAGAGGCTCTGCCTTCAGACATGTGCACACGGCGGGTGAAGCCCCTGAGCTATACGGGGGTCCGTAAAAGGCACGAACTGCCCCATCGCTTCTCGCCCAGCTCAGTCGGGGGCACCCCAGCCTCGCGGTTGGCTTGCCGATAGGCTACGCCATTAGCACTTTCCTCAGAAAGCCAGGGAGCTGCAGAGGCAAACCAGGCACTTAACTGGTGGCACCAGAAGCATATGGAGTGAAAATGCACCATTGTGCGAAACTACAGCAGTATTTGCACAGCTAAATTTTGTGGAAAGAGTTTAAGCTTTCACACTTCCTCGCTTTTCTTAAATTGAAGTTTAGAAACTGGAACCCTATATTAATTATATCTGAGTCTCATCAGTGTTGACCTGTAGAGGCTTCCTCAGTTTTCTGTCCTGACCTGTGAATATATTAAATCTTTTTTACAAAACAGAACTGCTCCAACCTGAGAGACAAGTAAGTCTGCTTCAGCTCCAGGAGGCTCTTAGGTAAAGCAGTCACTGAGGGGCCGAAACCATGTTCAAAATCTTTTCTCAGTGAGGCAGAGAGGGATTTGAACACGAGCAACCTAACCCCCAGGAGAGTGCAATAGCCATGAGGATACCCAGGCTAGCAAGGTGCCATCACCGACTGCCACCGCGAACCCTGCTCTGAGGTTTTCACACCTTCGTAGACCACTGGAAAAGAGACCTGTGCCTGCAGGTCCAGCTCAGGACTGAAGATCCCAACGGGAAGGAGTGAGATGTTGCCATGTCCACGGCCGAAACCTCTGGGTGAATTTAACCCTTACCCTCACTGACGCTGTGGCACACCCATAAATCCTCTGCTTGGAAAACCAGGACTGAAAGGAGGCTCTGGGTGGAGACGGAAACATGAGCAGACAATTGGGATTTGATGAGGATTTATAAAAACTCATAATGTTATTTTACTTGAGAAATTCTGGATTCTTCAATCCATTTAAAAATATCCAACAAACTTTAAAATAGAAATGCTTTACGTTATCTTTCATATCGATACATCAGAATTTAATAACAGAGTTTTAATATGACAATTCAGAAGACTTAAATGAGGTATGTAAAATTCGTAGCAGATCTGTTTTTTGACTGGTGTCATTAGCTCTTAACCTATGACTAAATGACCTTCTCAGAAGGAAGGTTATTGAGCAGAGAAATGTTCTCTTTGAAGTCTGAAATGCCTTTTATTACTGTGTTCAGCGTGACTTGCTTTTTAAGCATATGGACATGATTTACAGATTTCATAGCCAGAATAATAATGCTAAAACTTCCTGTTATGGTGTGTCTTAATTTTTATATAGCGAGGAAGATCTTTAATGTGTTATTTGCATTATTGCCTCTACATATTCATGTGTATAATAGGAGTGAGAATACTTAAATAATAATTGTTAATTCTAAACAAAAACACACGAAGTTTCTAAAACCACCAGGTTTTATGAGTGGCTAGCTTTCACTTGCATATTCTTTTTGAAGTGAGGGGGCAAGGGAAGAGACTGAATGAGAATAATAGCAAAATATGCACACTGCATTTGAAAGAGTCAAGAAATTTTATCTACTTGCAAAAAATGTACTTGAATTCTAGAAGGACAGAGGTATGTGTGATCTTAAAAAATGCCAGTGACACTGAAGAAATTCAAGCAAATCTTGAAAGTACTGCTATCATTTACTTCGAAAGCCATCCTAAGTCATGTACTGTGACATTGCTTATAGCAAGCATTATTCATAGGAAGGCTGACAGACCATATATAAATCCTGTCATACTCATATACATTGCAAACATATAAATCTATATGTATCCTTTGGCCATCAACTCCAGCTGACACTTAAGGTCCCTTCCGGTTTTCCAGGAAAAAAAAAAAAAAAAGTGAATCTGCTTGTTGGGGTTTTTTTTCCTCTTTGTTTTCTTGTACCACTGTAAGCTAGGAGTTATGCTATTTAAATCGAGAGTTATTTTGCTTTACAGTATTGTAAAAAAAGGAAAGGGAAACCTTGAAAACCCAAAACAAAATTTGTGGAAACTCCTTCAGCTGCCAGTTTCCTTTGTATTTTCTAAATAACTGACAAAAACGTTTGAACTTTAAAATATCAAAGAGATTGTCACCTTCTAATTTTGGACTCCTGGAGTGAATTTGTCTTTCTGGAACTACAAGGTGGTTACCAGGACAAGTGAATCTATGTTCTCATTTATTACAGTCTACATTAAAAAACAAACAAGTCAGGGGTTACGAATGATGTACTGCCATTCATTTTATTTCTGTCAGACTCCTACATCAGCAGTTACTCAAAAACTTCAATAAAAACTTTTCACTCAGGGGGGAGAAAGTCTTGTTTTAAACCAAGTTAAAAGTAAATTTGCCAATAAAGCAAAATGAGTACATAAAAGGATGCTGTCAGGGCTTGGTCTGTATTTTGACTTCTATGTCATTAACACTCTGCTTTGTTTCTACTTCTGTCATACTTTACAATACTACTCAGTGTGAAAGGTCCTCCCAGGTTAAGAGCACTGAGGATCCATGACTTAGTGTGAACTGCTTCATTTCTTAAACACCAAAAAATTACCTTTAAAATGTTTATGGATGAATAATCAATGATTTAATTCTAGTCTGCATTAGTATATGCTATATATTTAAAAATATAACAGTGGTTATATAAAAAAAACCCAGTTATTGAGTATGATTACAAATTAAGCATCAAGAAAAGAAGGTAACAAAATAGGAAGCATTCCACCTAGTCTTCTGCCCCACTTGTTTTGCTAAGTGGTATTTTTAATTGGTGAAGACTGTATCTCTAATATGTGGCCTAGTATCACAGGTCCAGCTGAAATGGTAATGCAAGATACCCAGACTAACCCATCAGTTTCTTGAGGTGACTCACTGGCAAAGCATTTATCCAAAACATTCCCTTGACTGCGGATCCCACTGTCTAAGCCCACTTGTGTGCCTCCTTTGCTTTTCTTTTTTTCTTGGGAAAGCGATTCTTGCTCCCTATGAACGGGCTAACTGTTCAGTATTGTGTTTGAACACCCAAATATGGTTGCATAGTGGTTATTTAGCTTCACTCCTCAGAATAAAATAACCAATTCCAGTGATTAAACACAAGGAAAAGCTCAACATTTTCATGAGAACTATGCAACACTTTTAATCAATATTGTCTCCATAATAAACTGCAATATTTTCCTGTAGCTCAGTTATGAAGGCATATTGTGAAAATCCTTTTGAAGTCATCCGGTCTCTCTGATCTGCCATTTCCCTGTGCATCCCATTTTAAAACTACCCACAGCTCACTCCTGAAGTGTTCATAGGTGATAATGCCTACGCCTCTCTACCTGTCCCCTAGAGGCCAATCACCTTATCACCTTGCTCTGATCCACATTAATTAAATTAAACTCAGAGCACTAGTTTCCAACCCGCACAAAGCTGGAACTCTGTGGTTTCCGTTTCAAACCTCAAGAAGGGTTTGCATGCCTGGAAGCCTCTCTGAGTCTTGCCAATTCTAACAGTCAAATAAAACATACTGCTTCCTCTGTGGACCTTATCTTGTTTTTATCTTTAGATATTCAAGGCTGCAATAACACTATCAACTTAAAGAAACCCTTGTTTCGTTTCGTGGATTTTAAAGTATAATTACAATGAATTATTCTTGCTTTGCAGTTTAAATCTGGATATAAACTATCAAAATATTGGGTAGTTCATGGTTAGTTTTCATAAGAAACTCAGTTTTCTTTTAATGCAAACTATAGAAAGCACGCAGGTACTACACTAATGGGTGTCATGAACAAAGAGAACAGCGCTGATAATGTTCTAGAGCATACTTGTGGTAGGAGCATTAGTAGCTGGAAATAACACATACCAGGTGCAGGTTCTTCAGCTTTACACTGAGAACATTTTGTATCTCCACCAGGAAAAACGTGTTTTAAGTTTCCAACAGCTCCATCTGCTGTTGTCACTGCACCTTTTTTTTTTTTTTTTTTTTTCCTCCGCTAAGAAGTCCTTACACTTGTTTAACTTTCAGTTAAACCCATTTTGTCAGCATTTTAATACTGAAACCCATCTGAGAGTTCTGGCACTTAAGTTTGTATTGACTCTATGACATAAATTCCCAGGATTTTTTAAACGAGTTCATCAAGTACAGTCTTAAAGGTACAAACAGGAGACCTCTAAGACAGGCCTTCTCTTCTAATGCAGCTGATGCATGAATGCCAAAGCACTTTGATGTGGCCTCAGGGCTGCAGAAACAGAGATTTAGATCTGCAACTAAACAGACAGTAAAACCTAGTAAAGCTGAGAAAAAGAAGTAAAACCAAGTCTAGTCTGGTCAACAGGCTGAGGCTTCATAATAAATGATACCAGATCTGTGTGTTATTGTACCTCATCTGATCCAGATCAGATACAGGCAGAATTGCATTTCTGTCAAATTAGTCAGATGACTTGTTAGAGCTGATGCTGGTGGTACGCTGGCTGCTGGACGGATATCCCTTAGGTCTGCCAGTACAAAGGTAACCCGTCCTTCTGATGGATTTCAAATGTCAGGGAGAGCACAGCCATCACTTTGCATTATGTACCCAGGAATGTTCTCTGCCCCATTTGGGGAGCCCTTAAGCTGGATCCCTGACTCGGCTGAGAAGGCAGAAGACAGCCAGCACCCAGGTTTTGTTTGTGACGACTGCTCCTGCTAGGGACCGGGAAGGACTCTGAGACCAGGCCCTCGTAAATAAATGCATTAATTTAATACACCAGCTTATTACACACAGCAAAGCCACTTCACCAAATAGTGATAGGTTTTGCTATCAAAACCTCAAGACAGACATGCAATAGAGGAAACGTCGTCCACCAGGCTGAGGACAGAGTAGCAAATTCAGCCTGAGAGGAGGCTGAGAGGGAGATGATAGAGCACAGTACCCAGCAGAAAGTTTTCCTGCATTTTCAAGAACACCGAAGTGTTCTCATGAGGCAAGACGCCATCTGCTACCAGAACAAAGCCACAGGAGTCTCTTTAAGTGTCGTCCATCTTCTCTCTCCATTAACTCGATTTATGAGGGTGCTTTAGGGAGCATTCAAGGACCAGGCTTGGAAGCAATAATTACTTTGCTGTCACTGGTTTAACATCTTTACTCTCTACTTTACATATCCCATGGTCTCACTCTGACCTTGTACGTGCTCTAAATGAGGGAGTGAATGCATCGAGTTCAGGCATTTAGAAAGGAAGAAAATTTGATTCTCTCTTCAGGCGTTGGTCCCTCCACAAAGGCTTCACCTCAGATCAGGGCAGGACGGACTCTGGACCTGCCCAGGATCAGCGACAATTTTATGAATAAACAACAGAACACCACAGCCAGCAAAAAGTGGGTGATACCCCATCCTTGTGAACCAGCCATGGACAGAAAATTTAGCAGCACCTTTGCCAGCTTCGCAGTGGCAAAGACTCCTTTCCTCTCCATTAAGCTCTTTCCTAGGCTCCTTGGTAGACAAATTTTTCAAGGTCATTTGAACGTGACAATGGGAGGAGGCTGCTGATATAGGAGGATTGAGTTGGACCGACAGGTATGACATTAAGCACAACTAGACACACTTAATGAAGAACACAGATGTCAGGCCACCACAGATAACATGCCAGGCCAAAGGCAGGAAGGCTTGGCCGCAATACTCTTCCTGACCTCTTTCAGAAAGACATTCAGAGCCTATGGCCAGCTGCTGCTGCAAAAAAGTGCCAAGTCCTCTCCAAAGTTCAGATAAACATAGAAGGACAAAAAAATCACAACTGCTGTGGCATAAAAAGAGGTTTCTGACATTAAGTGGATCTGTCCTGCAGAAGGTTTTGTGGGTCGGTGCCAGTATTCTAGATTTGCACAGTGGTTGGTCAGCATCAGCTTATGGAACACTTCAAATCCCACTTCTTTCACTGAAGAGAGGGGCTGCTATGTTGTATACCAGTTACAGTTTCTCTTTGGATTTTTTAAGCTTGCATACCTAGAATTACAACTTCTCTAGATAGCATACAAGAAGAACTAGTCTAAAAAAAATAAATAAATTTTCCAAACAATTTCTGAGAGCTAAAATTGGAGTGACTAGTACAGCTTGATTCTTCAGGGCAGTCTGACACCAAGGGAGGTCACCACCGTCATTTACCAGGGATTTACCAGGATTACCACATCATGGGGTGCTGCAGCTGAGAACCTCCAAGTGCTTTCCTCCTTCTCCTGGCACTACTTTGGTTTTTTTTTTTTCCTAGATGTAATTCAAGGCAACTGCTTTACACCCAGGCTGCAGTTTCTTCTGAGAACTAGGATCCCTATGGCCCCCTGGTTCCTGGTCTCTTCTTCTTTCACAGCAGGATACGTGCTGCTGCAGGTGAGAAACCTCCCCCCGTCTGGCCTCATCTCAGCTTCTCATCCTGAAATTCAGGTTCTTGCCACCCCACCCCGGAGGAGCACCTGATGATGAAGTCAGATTTGCCAATACCGGTCTCACCTTTCTGAACACGAGAAAAATCCAAACAATGAGCAATGTTTTTTTCTTATTCAGCACACTAACATCTTTCTAAGCCTTTCAGTCCCCAGAATGAAGTGCCTGATGCCCTTCTTGGTCCTTCCCGGGATCAGCCCCTCCAAACCACGTCTGTCCAAGCTTCAACCTAACCAGGAATCCAGCCAGCGCCGCAGCCTCGGTCAGCTTGTACGGTCACTCGCCACACACGTATTTGCGTAGGAGTGACGACAGAATCAAATCTGACAAAATTTGTATCAGAAATCTTGGCCAGAAGTAGCTGCCAAAGATAATTCGGGGAACCTCGAAGAGGGGCATGAACAACCCTAGCCTGGCGAGGTAACGTCTTTCTTGTCGGGCCGGCGCGGGAGCTGCCGGCAGCGGATTGCGAAGCTCCTTGAGAAAACCAGAAATACACAGCCACGCGGTGCCAGCCTGGGGCGTCAGAGCACGACTGACACAACCCGGCCGCCCTTCTCAGAGCTCAAGCTCCCAGGCTGTCTGTGAAAATCACGGTATTTTTATCGTCCTTTAGAGAGACCAAACCTTCCAGCACTGGTGGCAAAAGACTCGAGACCATTTCCAGAGCCCCAGCTGTGACTGAGCCAAACAGCGCGCGGCAAGAGGGCCTCCGCCGAGGGCAGGGCAAAGCCTCTGGCGTTTTCAGGCAATTTTATGGCTTTACAGCACGTAGTTCGCTTTTTTCATCCCTTTGGACCACACTTTTTTTTTTTTTTTTTTTTTTGCGCCCAAGTTTTTTGGTTTGGTGTTGCGGGGGGGGTTGG
>JAOBAS010000056.1:19303201-19332487 GCA_025311575.1 Elanoides forficatus | reverse complement strand
CCCCCCCCCTCCCCTTTTTTTTTTTTTTTTTTTTTTTTTTCTTTTTTTTTTTCCTTCCCCTAGGTTATGACCAAAATGGCATTTCAGTCCATCTCTGGGAGGGACAGACAATGTTTAGTATGCGTGATTTCACCTAGACCACATCAGAGGTCTAGTGATGCAAGTGAAATCTTGGGAAGGTATCCTTTAAATGGAAATAACCAATAGGTATGCTTTTCATGGAGAGGAAAAAAAACAAAAAGAAGTGGCTCCTTGCATCTCTTAGTAGTCCTGAGTAACGTATACCTGGGCCAAAAGGCAGCACAACATACCAGTGCGAGAGGAGGCATTTATCTCATTCGTGTCACCCACCTCTAAACCCCACCCCTGCCTAATACACTGGCTTAATTTCTTTCTCAAGCATCACTAAAGACTGAAAATCGTACGATTTTATGGCTCTGAGTATTATGTAGTGTTGGACACTGTATTAATATTAAAACTGTGCAATATGAAAATACTGTTCCCAAACCTTTGAAGGGCAGTATTTAAAACACAACTTCTGTCAATATCACCTTGTTTGTGTACAGACATAGTTACCCCAACATCTGACATTTTATAATTTCACTGAACATATTTTCATGAAACAGAGAAAGGTAATGTGAAATAAACGCCATAGACAAAGTCTATTTTCTTTTACTAGAATTTTTAGCCTTTGATATGTAATGTACAATATGCATTGTATTGGAATTCGAATTTTTCAAACTCTACAAGTGGAGGTCAGCTAAAATGGTGCCACACAGATTATGGCTAAGTGGGTGGAATTAAGGTAATATTTTACTTTTCAAAGTTACTTTTTCTTTTTTCCAAACGTTCAAGTTTATAACAGCTTTGAAAAAATACTGATTATCATTCCAGGGAAAAGTTTTATATATTTTTTTTTAAATAATGTTTTGTTGATTCTGCTTTATTTCTTTTTGGTTTCCTGCAACATCTAGAAACACAAATCAAATTTTCAACAGGATTGTAAGAATTTATTCAAAATACTTCTCTCTTTTCTTTTGTGGAACATGGTTTACTTATGAATAATAGAATAAAACCTTGTTATAATCTTGTTTACAAGACAAATTTACAGTTTATCTAAAACTTTATTTACCTTTCCATAAAGAATGGATATTTTTCATTAATATCTGGTGGTTGGACTTCTTATGAGAAAGATTATTATTAAAAACTTCTGCACAAGCTGCCACAAAAATTTAACCCATAACTGGTTTAACTACAAATATGCTGTTTCTCAAGTGATGCAACTTGTATTACGCATAACTCTTTGCGGGACTGATTCACTTACCGGCCTTGTGCAGTGGAGTAAGGGCTGATGTCACTGAACCATTTAGTTTTAAAAAGCATCAGTGGGTGAAATGGAAAAGTTTAAATAAAATAATCAGAATAATAAAAGAACAGACATAACGAGTATATTTAGAAATGAATAAAATAACTATTAAAAAAATCTAAATTCTTTCAGTTGTGCCTGTGGGTAACATTTGATCATTGTGAAATACTAGGGAAATGTTACCAAAGAGAGAGCGGTGCCAACCGAGGAATGTCTTGCACAGAGCAGAGCCTCCAGCGCGGAGGGGGAGGGAGCACTCCCAGACTTTCTGTGTAGAAGGTCCCCCCTTTCACAGAAGGGACTGTTCACCTGCGATGAAATTCCATCCTGCAGGCACAAGGAGCAATTGTGTTTCCAATACATCATATGCAGACACTGTGAATTAAGGTATAGATGGCGTGTTGATAATTGAAAATTGTATGTTAAATCAGAGCAAGTATCAAGAAAAGTATGAATGTAAGATTCATCTTTCAGAGTGTGTTTTAGTGGATGTGGATAGATCTGTAAGAAGGTAAATACACTGTAATGTACTTATTTTTGTGGTCAAGTTTTTCTGCATCTTTTTAAAATAAACTTATTTTTTCTCCTTTTGATACTTATTTCTCTTTGCTAGCCCTTGTTTTCATACACGCTTAGGCTTATAAACAAATAATTGTAAAAGCGCATCTTTTTGATGCTCCAGTAAAATACAGACTTTATGCAAATAGATACAAGAACAATCAGTCTCAAAAGAAAATGGTTTTACAAACTTTTTTATATTAAAAAAAATTTAGATATTTTTAATGTTTGATTTGCTATCATTAAGCTACTCTCATCATATTTGCTGTACATCTTTTATGACACTCAGTAGTATGTTGACTTCCACAGTTTTTCCTAATTATTTTTTGACACAGTCAGATAAAAGGTGGGTATTTTTTGTTAAGGGAACAAAACTAGAGGTGAGATGCGGTTACACATCCGACTTTACATTTGTGCTGAAGTTATGCGTTTTTCTTGTGAACTTAACAGATTGGATCGTTTTCAGATTCCGACTTGCTTCAACACTGGCGTAACTCTGGAGATCGTATTTGCGCGGGATTCGTTGAACTTTAACCGCGCGGAAGCTGGTTGTCTGGTACCTGCGGTTCTCTAAGCTGGTGGTTGAAGCAGGAGGGACGGATGCCGCGCGGGTGGAGAAGGAGTCAGCCCCTTGCTAGCCTGGGTGTTGGAGGCGGCGGGGGGGATTAACTCTCTGCTGGAATTTGCCGTCTTGTCAGCAGCAGGAGTTTCGACGACCAGACCTTACGTGGTGCCATGGCTGGCGGACAGGTGGGATGAATCCCACATCTGCGTGTTTGAGAGCAACCAGGGAGTTGCTACGTACATCCCTTTTTAAAAGCAGGAGTGTTGCAAGTGTGCTGACCTAAGGATGCAAATGAGGCGAGGCTTGTACGGGAATTAGCGTCTTTTATTAGGTCACACTGATAGAAAAGAAATAGGTAGGCTCTCCGTACGTCTTTATCCTGATCTCTTCCCTGCGAGATAAAGGGTTTCTGTCTCCTCTTTTCCCCCGTTGTCTTATTTTGACTGAACGTATTTGATATTCAAACTCTCAACTATATACATGAGAAGTACACTGCTGTAATTCAAAGAGCGTCTAGCATAAGAATAGACTGATACCTCTTTTAATTTCTTTGAGAAGAGGTCCCCTCATCTTTTATTTCCTTGCCAAATTCTTCAGGTCACGTCTGACATTTCTCACTGTTGGCTGAAGTTTAAGGTGAACCATAGTGAAAATGAGTTGTCTTCTAAGCTGGACTGCCTTTTCTTTTGTGCTTATTCCTTGCATGTTTGTAAACTAAGGATACATAAACATTAGCTTTCCAGTTCTTTGGAGGATCTAGCTAAACTACTTCTATTCATTCACCATCTCGTGACAATTTTTTTGAAGGATTAATGTATTTTCTGCATATTTTGATTTGACAATTTAGTAATTGCTCTAGCTGAAAGCTAGAGTGATTCATGGAGTAGTTTGGGCATCTTGCAGAAGTTCTCAATAAAGGCATGGCTTTTTTTCTATGGAGGGCTGACGTGTTCACTCCAGTCTATGGAGCTGCAAAATCCACCTCATTCAACTCGCAGCGATGTTGCCCAAAACGGCGAGGGAGGAAAGATGAGGTTCCTGTTTCTGCGTTGTCATTGCTCTTCCACTGTGTTCTGTCTGTTCTCGTGCCTACATTATGTTGCTCACCTCCATTTAGTTTCAGAAATAACAGACGTTCCTGAGTGTTCGCACCAGGTCATGCTACGGCTCACCTGACTACCCTCTTCACAGGTACGAATACTTCCCACCGTGCTGTTCAGCCATCCTCCCACTGGTGATTTTTTTTAATCCGCTGGAGTAATTTTCCTAGTGATCTTGTACACTAAGAGCGGATTAAGAGATCACGTGAGCTTTTCTCAGATGACTCCTTCATTTAACTAAAAATCTTCACTTGTCTTGTTCTGAAGCCAGGAGGGTGATTTTGCTGCTACGCAAATGGAGCTTGTCCTTCTGGAAGAGTCACGTTCCTGTGACTGCTTCCAAGTGGTCAAACTTCCTCATGGTTTTTTTAGACCACTTGGAGAGTTCTTCAGTATTATTGGAATTTCACCTTCCTTTAGGGATAAGAGAATTTCAGTGGAAATCACCTGATCTCTAGTTTCTTGTATTTTTCTGAGGGTTGTGGACTTGTACAATTCTACCTACTACCTGGCAGGCTGGTTGTGAAAGAGGATCAGTGGATCTCCTTCGCAACCAAAAGTCTGGGTTTTGGTCTTTCTCTTAAAAGGTGCTGTTCTTTCTTGCTTACATCCTATTGAGTGCCAGTTTTGTAGAACCTACACGAGAAAGATTTCTCCATCATTTAGACTGACCTTTTCTTTGTAATGATCTTAATATTCTTCTGTTTGTTCTTTTTATCTGCATCGTATCTTCTGTTCTTTATGCCGTTTGCTATTCCTCTGGCTTTAGGAGGAGTGTTTTCATTATCTTATTTTTTTCTAGGGCTAACTGATCATCCTTTTTTTGGTCCACTTTTGTTAGCTAATTTCGCCTTTTTGTTTCCCAGTGGAGCAAACTTAACTGCTTTTCTCTGATTCCTTAACTGAATTTCTTTTGCCATGTAATCTGTGTCTTCAGCTGTCTTGTCCTGTGGCAAACGGTATTAAAGTGACTAAAAATAGGCAATTTTTCCTCTTTTGGATTCATAGGCCTTACAGGTTCTACAGGTATATTACTGTGGAAGGAAAGGTATACGTAATAGTTATGTAAGGTGTTAAGTTATTGGTAAAAATGTAATATCTTGGTTTAATTCAAAATTTTAGAAAAACTGCTTCACTTGAAAAATGAAAAAATGGCTTG
This sequence comes from Elanoides forficatus, assembly GCA_025311575.1. Classification (NCBI taxonomy): domain Eukaryota; kingdom Metazoa; phylum Chordata; class Aves; order Accipitriformes; family Accipitridae; genus Elanoides; species Elanoides forficatus. The sequence goes on along the minus strand of JAOBAS010000056.1, from coordinate 19,327,739 downwards.
GGGTGTTTTTTTTTCCATCTGTCCACATGTATTTTATATAGCATTCTAGTGCATCTCAGAGGGCAGAGTGCTGAAGACAGCAAGGTACTAAGCCAGCTGTTTTGCTACATAGCAAAACAAATTGTGTCTAAAATGTCCTGAGAAACAGTTTGCTGTAAAATTTCCTTCTGCATATCCACCATCTCCTTGGGATCTCTAAGAGAGGAGAGTCATCCTGCTCTTTCCCTTGACAGGTGTGTAAATTGAAGGATAAGAGAACCTGGGCATGGAGGGGATTCAAAGAAAGAAAGAAATCTCCCTCCTGCTGTGCATGTGGGAAAATGAGAATTAAGAAAAGTTTAAATGAAGAGGAGATGGGGTATTCTACACAGATTCAATTAATTCCATGCAGAAAAAATACTCTGTTCTCTATGGAAGCCATGGGCCTTCAGAAAGAAAAAAGGGCAGTTAAAGAATGGGTACATCTTCTTCAGTTTCAAATATTACACCTTTGAATCAATGATGGATAATGTAAAAATAATTCCATTCTTTCAAAACAGTAAGATGCTGTTTGCAAGAGATATTAATAGACACCATTCTTTATCCCTGAGTGATGGAAAATACCAGTGTGTTATCATGTGTTTCTGATTACACACTTTCAAGGTATCTTTTCCCTCCTAGAACAACTGTAACTTCTTAGCCTTGGCTTTGAAAATATGTGGTTTTATTTCAGTTTCTTTCATGATAATGCTTTTCTTTGATATGCTTGCCTTTGTTCTGTATCTGAGTACCAGCAAGGCCTGTTACCAAGACGAGAAAGATGGAAAAGTATTCTTTTTGCAGTATCTCTGAACAACTTCTGCAACTTTACCTATGCAGCCTTTGTAAATGAAACTGCTACATCAAAGAAGGAATATAATGTGGATGTATAGGCTTTCAGGTGATACGGACATCATCTATCTGAAAAATTTTTCCAATTCTTGTGGGTTTGGAAAGGATTTTCTGTTTGTTTCCTGTATGGCAGGGGATGTTGAAACTATCTTATCCTTGGTATTGTTATTTAGTATCAAATAGCCCATACCAAATAAAACCAGAATGTATTCTTGGTAACTGAGGAACAGCAGGTTCTGGAGGGTTTAAAATAGATGACATACGATATCAAGAATAGCCCGGTGCAACTTAGCCGACCTGAGAAACTATTCAAAGAGCAAACCAAAATGGAGGGCAGCTCTATACTCCATGCTTTCACTAACATTTATTTTGCCATTTTTGCTTTGTTTTGCTTCAAGCTTTTAATTAAGATTTCCTTGGCTTTGCTGACCCATTTCTATATTGTTAAAGGCAACAGAAAAGAGGCTGCCAGGATAGCAGAAGAGATCTATGGAATAGTCCCAGGTAAAGTATAAATACGGACCCTCTAACATTTAAGTGTGTATTTGCTACATTTTTGTAACTTGAGGATTTAAATCACTGAGTTGCCATGAAATGAGGAATCTGTTGCTGAATGCATGGGTGAATGTTTTAACCTGAAGTGCCTGCCATTTCTGGGGTCTTTGCAGTGTCAGTATGTGTTGGCATGATTTAGGTGTGCAAAATATGAGACTCCAACAATTACCCAGCTAGAACCAGGACAACACTTGCTCAAGGCACTATGGTAAATAAAAAGATTGTTCTCGGAAGCAAGGCATTCTTTAGTGGGCTTAACAGATGATTTTATTAAATAGCTAGCTTTACTGCCAGAGAATATTTAGGGAGAAGTTTTAGCATGTTGATTTTCTGAAAGGAGATACTAGGAGGATATAACTAATGACTTTATGAATCCAAGCCAAGAACCCCTGTTTTGTTAAATCGGATGATAAAAATGAATACAGCTAAAATTATTCTGAAAAATATATGGCACGGGAATATATCGTATTTAGTAGGCTATTTAATAGGTCTCTCTGTTTGTTTGTTTGTTTTTCCAAGTGATTTTACTCCTTCACATCACCGCCATAATAATGAGTAGACACGCATTTGCATGCCTGGCAATTCCACTAATTAAAATGACAGTATTTTAAATTTACCAAGGCTGAGGACATATTTTCCTACTTGAAGATTCTTATCAGCGTTGTGACATCACAGGTTTTTGTGTGACTCATTTGTTGGGCACTTGCTTCACGATGAACAGGGCCGCCCTGGACAGTGCGCAGAACATGGGTGGTGCGAGGTTGCCACCCAAAGCAGAGAGATTAAGATCTGGCCAAGAAAAATACTGCAGCAAAGCATTTTTTAGAAAGCCTTTATACACAGGCATGTCTGGGTTATTAATTTATTTGTTATTCTCCAGAACATAATTCCAATAACTTATTACTGTCATTTTTTCCCAAGCGCCTTCATGCAATTGTAGTCAGACACGTGGCAAACAGCAGTTTTTCCGTCATGTGGGTTCTCGTTGAAGCGCCTTGAAGTTTAGCAGACCACAACATATTTTTATCTGCAAGTTGCCATTTGCAAAAAGCCATTAAGGATAATCTTACAAAACCTAAGATCATGTGATGCTGGGGCTGGGGCACTATATTGGATTACAGGCAGAGCTTCACAGCCTTTTCTCTTTGCAGTGAAGGAGCGCAGCAGCAGCAGGGCTGCTTTGATTTCTCTGTAGACTTTTAAAAAGACACAGTGTTTTCAGACATGTCACTCACAACTGTGAAGGGAAGATGTGCCCCATATGGGAACTATATTTGCCACACGTTCCAGGGAGGTAGGTCGCTGTGGCTAGCGTGGAAGGATGCAGCAGCGTGTGTTTTCATGGCGAGGCATGTGTGTGCATCCACATGCGTTGTAAATGCATGTGACATGCACTGGCACATGCTGTACTTTATGCATAAAAGGTTAAATAAGGCACTGCAGCTCTGTCGTCTGAGTTGCTTCTGAATCCTCCTGCTGTCTAAGGGCCCTGGGTTTTGTCACTTGCAGTGTCTTCTGACTTTCTGAGCTGAGCTTGCCTATTTCCCTCTCCGGCATGATGAGGGATGTGGGGGTTTGGGGATGTTTTCAGGAGGACGTTCCTCAGTCCCTACCCGGTTCCTGTTTCCATCATTTTGCCTGGTGTGTCCCACGTGGTCCTTAGGAGCCCGGCTGTATATTGTGCTGGCTGGTCTTTCCGTGCCAGCTTCCTGCCTTAGGAGCCCCGGCACAGCTCCTTAAATAAATGGAAAGAAAAGCAGTAACCAAAGCTAAAGCCCTGACCCCATGGGCTGAAGCGCATCCCGGTTCTCGGGTAACGAAAGGAGACTCCCTTGGCCAAGGCTGAAACCTCTGCTGTGTCCTTGGCCTCAGGTCCCCAGGGATGCGTCTGTGTTGATTTCTCCCTGCCTTGGGTTAACACCTGAAATGGAGATAAATCACCCTTTCCATTCCCTCCGGCGTGCGCCGTAGCTGAAAAAATTAAACAAGACAAGGGTTTCAAATACAGTGCTCATGGGGCTGCTGTACAACAGAGCATGAATGCAGACGCTGGTATTGCTTCCGTCCTGTGGCACTGTAAATGCAGCTGGCCTTTGGAGAAATACTTACTACACACCGTGTTGTGGTACGGCTATAAATTTTAATATAGGGCAAGTAAATTTGCTCTCTACTTGAGTTGCAGGCATTTAACCTGGGCTGACTGACTATGCCTGTAGGTAGTAGCTAGGCTAAGGAAATTTTTTTCGTGGCACATGAATAGATTAAGATAAGAAAAAGGGCAAGCTAGCCTACATGAAGGAGTCTGAACAGTTCAACAACTCAAAATTATTAAGGAAGAGAAGTAAAGCCTCAGGCAGAATTTATTTTTCCATGTCTTTTCTGAAACCTTCCAGTGAGGAGGAGGATGAAACCTGTTACCTGGTAGTCTGAGCTGGAGGATATTATTTATGAAATTGTCAGTTCAGGAAATAAAACTGCCAGGGACATGCCAGAATTCATTTGATGGACAAGTCATCCCTGCGTCTCCCTGCAATGAGTCTCTTAATGAAGTGCAAGAGAAGCTGGAATATGATTTGTGACAGCAGCTCCCTAGGAAAGACGGAGGCCGATACGCTTTTCAGGAGGAGAATTGCAGGGCTCTGAAGGCGCCGGGTGAGTCCCAGCAGCACTAAACTCGTGGTCTTTGCTGAAGCATGTTTTTAGCTCTTCTAAAAAGCTCTGCCGAGGAGCTTTTGTTTAGGTCCCTTAGCGAGCGGCCAGCTTTCTCAGGAGTGCTGAGCCCTCAGCTGCTCTGCTGAAATCAGTTTATCAAACAGTTTCTCCGCTGACCCGCACATTGAATCATAGAATCATTTAGGTTGGAAGGGACCTACAAGATCATCGAGTCCAACCGTCACGCAAGTTGGATGCAGCCAGTTTGGAGCACAGAACGGAATCACTAAGTGTATTCTGAAGACCAGATCAGACAAAAGGCCTTTTAGTAATTAAGGAAAGCTGGGGTTTTTTGTTTTGTTGGGTTTTTTTTTTTCCTTTTTTCTTTTAAAGCAAAGTAGGCACCATTGTTGCATCCCTACTTTGAGAAGAAGGGAAGAAGTGGCAAAAAGTAAAGACAAATTACAAAAGTCCTGAAATAATTTTTTTCTGGAGATCCACTGTCATCTATACACTTTTGCAACTTGCAAAACCCTTTGTAATTTAGAAGAATTTCAAATAAATAGGTCTACAGAAACTACTAAGTCAATATTTATCTTGCTCAATGTGGAGTAAAACTTAAAAAGTCATGTGATTTCAGTCCCAATCTGCGTTTACACACAGCTGTGTTTTTCCCTGTCCTCCCAGGATCTGCTTTTGCTGCTTACCTGAATTAAATTCTATGCATTTGGTATTTCAGGCAGCTGGGCAGACCGATCCCCTCTCCACGACGCTGCCTTCCAAGGACGTCTCCTGTCTTTGAAAACCTTGATTGCACAGGTAAAAGCCCACAGGTAAAGAAAAGGTTGGGAAGCAGCGTAGTTTCTGTTGAATTGCATCTGTGTGTTGGTGAGCTGGTAATAGACCGCAGCAGAGCACAAGAAATGCAGTTGTATAAATAATAGATTTGCGTGTATGCCTTTGGGCATGTATTAGTTTGCTTAGTTAGGATGCTGGGGACAAAGACTGTTACAGCTTGTAGCTTGCTCTATGACAAACAATGATCCCTGGGCTCTTTCTCAGTGATAAACCATGCAAACTGGGCTTGGGAATAGGGGCAATATTTATATATCAGCTATTTTAAAAAAATTGGCAGAAAGCTGTAACAGTACATCTTGCTTTATAAAACAGCAAGCGTGGTCTCCCTGAAGAGAGAGCTGTCGGCCTTAAACCCTCTGCTCCAAATGAAACCAAAAGTTCAGGCAAAAGAAACAGAGGAGGAAAGAATATTCTAGAAAGGACAAGAAGCTGGATCTGAAAGTGGGCAGCTGCAAAGAGGCAGCTTGTGGCTCTTCACGCTTTGCCAACCGTCTTCCTTACCACCTTCGCTTAAACTCAATGCCCTCATCTGGCATGGAGGAGCAACTGCCCCCCACAGCCCACCCAGCCAAGACAACTGCAGGGAAATCAATTCCCTGAGTGTACACTCTGTGGCTTGGCCATCAGACCTTTTATGTTCAAGGTCAATAATTTTTACCAGTGAGGCCACAGCTTGAATGGACAACGTCCTCAGGGAGTGGAGCCGCTGGTGTGAAAGCCTCCGCTCTAGACACGTATCGAGGCATGGCTGCAGCTAAAAGAGCCAGTATTCCCCCTCTCATTCCCTGACCCCTCTTTCCTTCACCTGCTGATATCAAATGATTTTATGGAAAAGGAAGTGATGGAAGTTAGAGATAATAAGGAAGGGGGCTTATTCATTCAGGGCTTTGCTGGTTTTCTGACCCCCTCTATCTCCATTTGTGCTGACCTTACACCATCTTACTAGTGGGGCTATTGTGGTTACACACTAGATGCCCCAGTTATACACTGGTCATGGTTATACACTAGAGAAGCAGCCGGTGTTGCGGCTATACATTATTTAGCTAATCTACCCTTTCTTCTTCTCCTGAAGACATTTAATTTTGGGAGTGAAGGATGAGGGTCCTTACCGATGAAAAGAGATCAAGGGAGCAATGTCTGCAGAGACTGAATTGGAGCTGATTCACCACAGCGTGATAAATGTAGGGATGAAGCTGTTCATGGGGCAGCGTAATCATTGCTCATTGCTTCAAATATACTCACACTACCAGCCTAAACTTAAATATGGAGCTGTACTTTAGAGTGTATGTGGGACACTGAGAAGTCTCTGCCGTGGGACCATAGCTTTCTAGAAAGCCAGTGAGGCTTCTGCTCCCCAGGGGATGCCTGGACATAAGGGAGCAATGGTGCGCTGGAGTTTTAAAAGAGCTCAAAAACTCACCAATGCCTGTTCTAGCACCGAAAGATTTTTCAGATACACTGGGAAAAGTTTATAACCATCTGAAAACAAAGTTTAACATGAGCAGTGTTTGGCAAACAGCTATAGTGAGATCTACAACTTGATCTCCATTTTGTAATGGAAGGGATTGCTGGTTTGCCTTTCACTTGCAATGACTGAGTTTCATTTAAAAAAATTATATATATATATATATATGAATAATGATTGTGAATATGATTCTATGAATAGGTCTCCTCTTCTTATCAGGACTATCTAGAAGTCCACATTCCTCTTGAAGGAATATGCTGCTCGTTAAGTATAAAACATCTACACAATTAGAAAATGGAATGATCTCACCATTTTTTCAAGGTTTTATCCACTCCCCTGGCACTGATGTAATGTACGGGAAATTTTTAGTGACAGCCTTTACATTAATAATGCTTTCACGCGACTGAAAAACGATTGTTTTTCTATCCTAGAATTTCTATCTCAAAGAGGTTACGGTGGTTGCTTTTAATGCTCATTGCACGGGGGCTGGTGAGTTTTGCAGCATTACGTTGCTCGCAGATATACCGATTTCTGCCCACGGCGTTTGCCGTTGCCCACCAAGAAGTGCACTGCTGCCATCTCGTGAGCTGCCGAGTTTGTAGCGCATCAGGTGGAGACCAAGTGTGTTACAGAGCACCAGACATCAAGGGGAAAAGGGAGCTGCTTCCAGGCCTGTTCTCACACGTGGCTGTGAAATCTTCATTACCAGGAGGTTTAGCTGCATTCTGGGGGAAACACACATGCCAATTGCCTTCTCCTTTGTGAATATGCCTGGTTTCTGCTTGTGCAGGAGTAGATGTAAGAACTGTCATTTAGGGAAATACCTGTAATAAGGCATTTGCAAATCACAGTTCTTTCTTCAGTGTAAAACATTTCCTGGGTGGTCAAATAAGAGGAACTGATTCATGGGTGGGATTTCTCTCACCTATGTTATGGGTGTACCAGGTTTTCTATGGGTTGCTACCTCCGAGTGAAACGCATTGGGCACCCCCTAAAGTCAGCAGGAGTATTTTTAGGACACAATTCATCCCACCTACTAGAAACAGCTGGTTTCGCCTGGGATGAATCGTATCCTAGGGCAGCCTGTTTCTGCCCACTGAAGGAGCCGAGGGCTCCGCCGAGCTGCCGATGCCTGTGCCAGAGGTGTCCCCGTTCGGGGAGGTGAATCCCACCAGCTGTAGCTCCTGGTGCTGGACTTAACAGGGAAGGTAATGCCGCCTTTGTAAGTTAGAGAAACACGATGTCTGTGATTGACCGTGCATTGTCAAGAACTAGAAATAGAAGGCGCAGCTTGTCCTTGCTTCCTCTTTAACCCCGTCCCCAGCTGCCGTCTTCGGGGACGAGCACCGAACCACTGAACGGCATTAACCCAACCCATTTGCCTTCCCCGGACACACGGCCAGAGACGTGGCTCTCCCCGGCCGTGGCCCGACCACCCTTTGCACCCGCGCCGGCCTCGGGGGAGCCGCGCGGTTGGGGCAGGGTTCCCCTCTCACGCCCCCCGCCCCGCGTTGCAGGGTTTCAACGTGAACCTAATGACGACAGACCGTGTGTCGGCTCTCCACGAGGCCTGCCTGGGCGGCCACGTCGCCTGCGCCAAGGTGCTGCTGGAGAACGGCGCTCAGGTGAGTCCCGGGGACGCCGGCGGGGACGCGGGCGCCTGGACCACGGATGCTCCCTGCACCGGCGGGGGTGTCGGATGGGCTGCCCGCCTGGCAGGGCCAGGCTGCAGGCGGACGGGAGCATCTCAGGCAGAACCGGGGGAAAATAAAAGGGTGCTTTGTTTCCACGGGTGATGGATTTGCCTTCCCCCAGTGGCTGCGTGGATCGTCCCGTTATTCTGTTTTGTTGTCCCTCTGCATGTGAAACGTAGTCGCGATTGATGGAAAAGGAATGAGAGGTGCCAGGTGAAAATAACCTTGAAGAAAATTACTTTCGCCCCTCCCATAACAATCACTGGGATTGCCTCTGGTTTTCTGTGGGATGGTTTGGGAGTCTCATGTAAGTAAAAAGATGTGCTTGAAGCAATGAAACATTTTATCTGCTAATAAAATAACTTTTCCCCCAGTTGGACCTAAGGTACAATACATGTTAGCAATGGAGATACAGGAATGGATGAACTATTTAAGAATATATTTCATTCAGCTGGGTTTTCAAGTACAATTTATATGGCAAGAAATTGAGCAACACCAAAACAGGCAATCAAGCTATCCTCTGCAGAAGAAAATGCATTTGTTAACTTCCTGAAATGAATGCCAAATTTCAATCCCTTAGAAAGATGAAAGGAAACCCCCCTTCTGCTCAGTTTTACTTGATTTTGGTGTATTAATGGCATTGCCTTTTGATAACTCAGAGAATCATCTCTGAACTACCTGTTGCTTTCCTAAGAAATCAGCCTATTCCTGGTACAATACATCATTCTGATGGTTTTTGGTTTTTGCTTTCACCCCACTCTGTTCATAAATAAAGTCAATGGGCTGTTGTCTAACTTCTGGGAGAAAATGTGCCATTCTGCCGCTCTCCTTTCTTGCTGTGCTCTTTATTTCCTTTTTTTACCAACTCATGTACTCCACAATGGCTGTCTTACCGTTCTTTCCTCTTTTACCAGTTAAACCAATGCCCAGCAGAGAGGGAAACCAGAGAGGTCATTTTCCTTCTTCACTTATCTCCTTGCTTACCCTTGGTTTTCAGCTTGCTTGAATCGCCGGCCCTGTTGTGAAGTGATGCTGATAGACCCCCAGTGCCTGCAGCAGCTCCAGCCACATCTCGCTGAGACTGTGGGGAGGTGGGATGCAGTGCTGGGCTGCAGGGCTCCGGCACGTAAGCTGTCTGAAATACAGATACCCCCAAGGCAGATCTATTTCTTACTTTTTTGCTGGTTTTGAAGCTGTGCAGGATGAGGGGTAGTTTAGCTCAGCAATTAGCAGGTGGGGAAGAAGATCAAGGAAGAGTCTGGGATCCGTAGTGACGATGCTGTTGAAACAGAGTGTTAGTCGGAGCTTTGTGATTTCACAAGAGCAAGCGGCATTTGGGGCTCCGAAACCTGGGCAGACACAGGTCCCCCGTGCTGTGGTACCTGGCATCTCCCCATAGCGTGCTGGCTTGCCCACCTCCTGGCCCTGTCGCGGTTGTTTTCCAGCCACAACTGTTCCTGCCACCGGTTTTCCAGGAAGGTGAGGGAGCAGAGGAGGCTGCAAGGGGCAGGGGCTGCCTCCTCCGGCGTACCTGCCTGACCTGCGAGCGCAGCTTCAGGTGGGGGAGCCTGGCCTCACGCCGGCCGCTGCACGGTGGGAGCCTGCTGAAGACGGCAAGGACTGAAACGCTGGAAATGGCAAGGACTGGCTTGTAATTGCGGGAGAAGCACCCTGTGGGAAAAGGAGTTAACTCACACAGCATCGTAAACAAGTTGGTAGCTCAAATGAAAAAGGACAAGTGATATCCCGGAAGGTATCAACTGCAGATGGTCCGCTGCCAAATTACCCAGAAAAAACCAATAGGTCCTTAAACATCACTGCCTTTCTCTGCTTTAAAGGCAAAATATCCAAAATAACAATTAGTTAAATTGTGTGAGCTAAGGTATTTCTACCCTGGTGCTCCATCCCCTTGGCAATGCAGGGGATTGAAGATACTCAAGCCGTCTACATAAAAAAAATTAAAATCTGCATTTTCTGAGCAACTCTAGGAGGAGCATTCATAGTAGGCAGTGTTGCTGCCTTACGGCACTAGCTGTCTGGGAAAGCAGGGAGACCTCGAAGGAGAATGTTATATATGTTGTGCCACAACATAGAACTCCGAAAGTTGTTAACAAAATGCATTCTGAAATTAAACAAGACACGCATCTTTTTCTGGTGCTTTTCTGGCGTGCAAATGAGGCATGCTGCAAGGGTGTTCCTCTTAAATCGGATTATCCTGAGTGTGTCTTGCTGTTCCAGGTCAACGCAGTCACCATTGATGGGATCACTCCTCTGTTTAATGCCTGCTGCAGTGGCAGCGTGGCCTGTGTCAACATGCTGCTCGAATTCGGAGCCAAGCCGCAGCTCAGGAACCACCTTGCATCGCCCATTCACGAAGCGGTCAAGAGAGGTAACGTTCAGGCTGCGAGTGAAGCTAACAATGAGTGAAGAATACATCTTTCATTGATGTTAAATTTTTTTTTTATTTTTTTTTTTTTTTTTCAAAAAACCCCTTGTCTGTACTGGTCTGGATAAATAGGTTTGGCTTATTCCCAGCCCTTGTGCCTCACTGGTGGTATCTGCAGCACTTCAGTAGCGGCTCTTCTTCTCTCCACAGGCCACAGGGAGTGCATGGAGATCCTTCTGGCCCATGAGGTTGACATTGACCAAGAAGACCTGCAGCACGGGACCCCGCTCTACGTGGCTTGCACCTACCAGAGGACAGACTGTGTCAAGAAGCTTTTGGAGCTAGGTACACCTGGAAAAGGGGCCGGGGGAGAGCTGTGGTGGTGTGAGCCTGCACGGCTGGTCTCTCCAGGCTGCCTCTCCACTGCAGACTTCATGGGTTATTTCCACAAAGGGTGTTTGGGCAGCCCGAGTCTGTGAGACTCATTTGAGGCTATTACAAATTTCACCTGCATTCATGGAGACTTTATGATTTTTTCAGTAAAAAAAGCCCTAATTACAGAGACGTCCCTGAGACTGTCTGAATGTGAAAATAAAATACTTTTATTTTTCTCGAATGGTGACAGGAAGCACAGAACATGCTGGCTAATATTGGTGAGCAAAATCAACTCTTGATTGTGATAAACTGCCATACTAAGCATTAACTTCACCTGCTTCTCAGTGGATGATGAAGACTGCAGTAAAGCTGTTTGAAGGAATAATCACCGCAGGTCCAGGAGCAGCTGATGAGCTAGCATAAATTTTTGCTGTCGGTGTACATTAGCTGACTTACGGCTGCTCAAAGTGCGGCCCTGCTGCGCCTGGTGACCCTGGGGCAAGCATTTCCCCTGCTGTGCTCCCAGAGTTATTACAGTGAGATACCTAAAGGGTCGTCGTCCGTCCCCCACCCCGTTAATTAGATTAACATAATGTATGTTACATTTTATGCTATTAACAAATTTACAGAGCGTATGGTAGGCTTTGAACATCTGTTGGGCTGAAGGTCAAGCCGCTCAGTTCTGTCCACTGCAGGCAGGGTTCGGTGGCTCAGAGGACTTTTACACGGCAGGAATTTGACCTGCTGAGTTCTGCACTGCTGCTATTGAGAGAAACGAGGAAGGCCTGCATGCCAGCCATCCCCATCATTTATTGAGGCTACTGGTGGAAACCAGCCTGCGTGATGCAGGTTCGGACAGTTCCTGCTGCTTCCCGGATCTAACCGTGTCCTCTTGTTCACTCAAGGAGCCAATGTGAACATGGGGAAGCGACTAGACACCCCCCTTCACGCGGCAGCAAGAAAATCCAGCGTGGAGGTAGTTGTCCTGCTGACAGACTATGGTGCTAACCCGAAATGCAGAAATGCTGAACTCAGATGTGCCCTGGATCTTGCCATACCCAACAGCAAAGTGGAGCAGGTGCTTCTGCTGCGGGAAGGTAGTGGTTTCCTTTCTTCTCCTCTCTTTTTAAGTAGAACAGTATTTATTTCCTTTACCTAAGTACATTTTCTTAACTGCTTTTATAAGTAATGCTCTATATAAGTTCTCTTCTCTACCGATTTCAAGCCTGCAGCACATGACACGCAAATGAGTAAGAGATCTTTGTTTTCTTGCTAGATCTACTACCAATTTTAGGGTTTTAGTGGGTAAATTGGTCAGTTACTCTGTGCTTTCTTTTCCTGTCTACTGATGGAAAATTATACATATTTACCTATCAGGACCCTTAAGGATTAAAAACTGCCGTGAGAGTTTATTCACAGATAATATTTTAGTACCACCATCTTGTGTTCAACCTAGCACGGTGGCTCAATGTCCTGTTTCCCACAGGAAAAGCAATATGTGTGTGCGTGCCCCCCGGTCGCCAGGAGAAAGCAGAGCTGTTTGCCGGGCGGCTCTTCAGCTTCACGGCACACAGCTCTCCCGTGCGGTTCGTGCAGCTGCAACCCCAGCACGAACCAGCAGTGCCCTTTGCAGCTTACTTTCAGCCTTCCTACAATTAATTATCTTTCCAGTCTACGGGAAGAAACTCCTGAGCAGAAATTAATCTCGATCCTCTTGTGCTATTTTCACCTGCACCACATACAGCCAGAACTTGATGCACCCAACAGCAATATCCCCGGGATATGGACATGCCGAATTAAGTCTCCCCCCCCACCTCCTTTAACCTCCGTGCTTCCCAGCTCACTGGTACCCTCTTAGTTGGTCTGTGCCCCCCCCGGGGCTTTGCCAGCCTGGAGGGTGAATGGTGCTCCCCCGTGCAGGCAGCCTGCCCCCTCCCTTAGCCTGCTCGCTCGCCCCCGAGGAGCAAAGCACGATGTGCGGGGAGAGCCTGCTTCCAGCTGCTGAATAGCTCTTGGATGGAAAATTAATATTGTCAATGTTGCACGTAGGCGTTGTGCCGACCCTCCGCACACAGGTGGGTTTTGCGGAGGAAACGAAACATTGGCTTAATACCCTTCTGTCCTGCTCCATTTCTTCACGGCTTTTCATGCAGAGCTTTAGTCTGCCATGTCTAAAACCTTCTGGGAGGACTTTTGCTTGAATGCTGCTCACCTCTTGTGACTTCTGTCCCCGTATCTGAGACGTTCAGGGCTCAGCAACGTCAGGCAGCGCCAGCAAAGGCAGTACTTGCAGTTGTCCGGCTCCAGTTGCCCTGTGTGAAAGAGAGTTTGTGTAGATAAAGGAATATCCCAATATTAATAATTTCCTCTTCCTGAATTTTCTCTTTGATTTCCACTTTCAGCTTGTCGCCCTCTCCTCCCTTACAGTCAGAGGCACTATAGGGGCACTTCAGCTCCTGCTGGCTCTTCACTTTTCAGAAACGAAGTTTCCTCAGTTTCCTCACCTTTCCCTTCAGTCCCGCTTTCAGATACTTTGCTGTATCTAACATCTGCAGCTGCCCTTTTCCCCTGCTTCTGTGTTTTCTGAGGTCCTTCTGTTTGAAACAAGTACTATCATTTTCTTTCTACCCCCTGACTTTGCTGCTGCGGTTACTTAGATTGCTCCCTTTAACTGCTCCTCTTCCTAGCTATTAAGTGATGTGAAGTATAAAATGTTTCTGTTTTCCTAACTGCTTTGGGAGATGGTAGCTTCTTCACACCAGTGACAGTAGTAGAAGTGCTCTTTTCTATATATCCCATATTTTTCTATTAATTTCTTCTCAGAGGGGGCATTATCAGCCTCTTTAGGCTCCTAAATTTTCCTGTAGTAAAAGCCCAGGTTATGAAACTTACCTGGAAGATATAAGGACAGGCTTTTAAGCACACACCCCTACCCGTTGCTTGCCAAACGCTGCTGTGATCGCTACTGTTTGGCCAGCAACTGGAGGGGAAGGGCTGAGCCACGGCTTGAAAACTGCGCACCTCCGAGCAGGCGCAAAGCTTCAGCCTGGAGCAGCTCCAGCGAGAGGAGCGCGGAGGAGCAGCAGAGGCAAATTCACTGTCAAGTTGCGTTTGCAGGGGTGGGCTGGGGGCACCTGCCCGGTCGCCCCGTGGGGAAGCTGCCAGGGCAGCACCGCTGTGTCCAGTGCCCGGCAAGCCACTGCCCACGCGGCCTCGCCGCAGTCCCGGCGAGTCCTCCGACAGCTTTCCTACCGGTGGATGGTTAACAAGAGTTTTTCACATGCAGCAACCTTTCCCCCAAGGCAAGGGAAGGGCAAAAAGGCTTCTCATCTTTTTTTTTTTTAATTCTTTTTTACATTATTTTTGTTAAATTTTTTTTACCCTCAATGCCTTTTTGCACAAAGCTTTTGGAGACTTTCTATCTTCGCGATGTGTTCCTTTCAGTCAGACTTAATTAAAATTGGATGACACATTAAGCAATTATTTTGAGGAGCACTGATTGACTGACTGACATACACAAATATTCAGAGAGAGTGTGGTCATGTAAAAAGCCGAAGTTGTAGTTACTACTTGTGCAGGCACCCGCTGAGACACCAGCGGCTGGAGGAAGCATGTTCTGTATATATGAACAACTAACTGTATTTGCCATACCCATCCAATTATGGCTGGTCTACACTGAGCACCTCTGCAGTTCCCCATCATTCCTCTTGTCCTTATCCTCACAACACCGCTGGGCCTTGTCCTGTATCCTGAGCAAAGGCTATGCATCCTGGCGCTCTCTCTCCAGGGCAGTCACCTTAATGGTATTTTAAATATTTGCTCAAGAAAAGATGCAGGAAAGCCTAGCCATGCATGCAGAAAAAGGTTTTTAGTGCTTATGGTTTTCAAATCACTGAACCAACTTTGACAACATAAATTAAATATGAACAATAATGTATTTAGCTCTCCCTGACTTCAGCAAGTCATTGTGCAGTGCTTGATCTGATTTTCAAATCTTGCTAGTGTTTGTTGCTTTCTGACTTATACAGTTGGTGGGGTTGGGGGTTCTTGTTCTTGCCTTTTTTTTTTCCAGGTCCTGCCAGCCTTGCCCAGCTGTGCCGGTTGTGTATCAGAAAGCATCTGGGTCGGTCGTGCCTATATGCAGTCCACAAGCTGCACCTACCTGAGCCACTTGAGAACTTTCTCCTTTATCGATAAGTCTGTGACTATCTTTACCCTGGAAAAGAAAGAGGAACAAATGGTTGTTTACTCCAAAACTATTATATCAAAGAAAAAAATCAAAGGCATCATTTACTGTCTGCTGTGGATACCAAACATTAGCTGCTACATGACAGTGCAAATTGAAAACACCTTTTCACAGTGAGTGATAGTATGGGTACAGTTCCCTCACAGTCCATTGCCGCATCCAGTTATGCCAGCCTGAGATGTTGTAGTACATGAACAATGCACTTGACGTGTTCGTAGATGCACATGCACACATCCACCCACCCACAGACGCACACAGAGATTTCCCCTGCATTTAGTGTTATATTTATTCATACAGTGTCTGTGCATTTTCCTCACCTTGCCTATCCAACCTCACTGTCAAAATCAAGGTAGTGGCTGTTATTCTTCCACTAGTGTGAGAATGAAAGCCTCCAGTGCCCAACGTCAGCCGTATATAATATATTGCACATCTTTTGTTCGCATTCTGCCATCTCTTTCCTACAGTCTAGTGGAGCCGCAGGAACTCCCAGCAGGCTCTGGCTGTCCAGCCACTGCACATGCTCTCGTCCTGAGCCCGGCTGCCCCCAGCGCTAACACATCTTGTCCTCCGAAGTGCAAGTGATGTTACCAAAGCAGGTGGGGGTGTTTGGAATAAGCCCACAGAAATGTGTGAAAGTCTTAAAAAACCCTTTCTCTCTTCTAAAAAAAATCCCTCCTAAGCTATATCACCTGAGATCTGGCTGCATTCATTACATGAATAATTTTTCTTAGCTTAATTCCAGGATGGAATTGCAAATGTTTTCATAGGCACAGCCGGTCAGCTTTCAAGGTCTGTCCTTTGCAAGGTTTAAAGAAAAGCAAAGGAATGAGTTGCTGCTCTTCTGAGCTTTGCGTGCTTTGATGTTTCTCAAGATAAGTGCTCAGACTGTAGAGCAAGAGAGAAGCAGGGTCCCTAAGGATGATTGTGCATCACCCAGATGTTCTCCTTGTTGGATATTGCTCAGCAGGAGGAGAAGTTTGCAGGCTTGTCTGCTCCCTCGTCCCCTACTCCACAGGTTTTCATTACCTCCCTGGGAAAAGGGATTTTTGAGGTCTTACGACTTTGCCCATTGTGGTATTAGTTTAAATATTGTCAGGGTTAGTAGACTGGACAAAGCAGAGCTAAAAAGGTGCATCTCTTTGAGCCGAGAAATGCGGAATCCAGTGGCTGGTGCAATGCCTGCATTGCTCTGTAAAGTTTTGTTTATTTTTCTTGTGGAGGTTGTTCTGAGGGGAGAAATGTTTCTTCAGACCTGAGTCTAGGTAAAATTCTGCCGTGAGACAGGTGATGGTGTTTCACTAGTTGTAGTAAAATGGGAATTTGGAGAGTCTGTCTCCATTTTGCTCAACTTCACAGGTTCAAGAGGCTGATGACACATTTTCAGGCTATGAGATATAGTGGTTTCATTACGACCTATGCCTGCTGGTATCAATTGGCACTGCCCATACGTCTTAAGTCGGGGGAATTGGCCTGCTGGAGCCTGAATACGGGACTGGCTTCCAGCAGCCTTTGAGACCCTGTCCCTGCTCCAGCAGCAGCAGCCTCTCTGGGTCCATGCTAATCCCTTAACTTCACCCTGACAGTCTCCCTCTCTGAGACATAGGTCTAACATTTCCCGTACTTTCTTATGATTAATTCAGCAAAAATAAGATAAATTGTGCTCCCAGCAGTTCATGAGACTGGACCTGCAATTTTACAGCCAAAAATGAATGTAGTTTTCAGTCTGTGTTTGCACATATTGAATGCTATCTGACAGCAAGAGCTATTGCCCATAAAGGTGTCAGTGACATGAACGACCTTGTATAGTACAGTATATCATGAATCTCAGAGATTTGAACTCTAAATTCTCAAGGGCCTCTGAAAATCAAATACTATCAAGAAAGAAGTGTCTATATTAATCTGATGTCAGCAGGTCTCTCTCAGTCTTATCTTTCCTGCCAGCTCACCTACTCTGTTTATAAGGTGGCAGTCAGAATACCATCCGCTATCTAAATAGAGAGACAGGGCCTCAGCTGTGCGGGTTGTCAGACTCGCATTGCAATCAAGGAGCTAAAGCAATTCATGGAATCTATTTCGGCATGCGTAATACTGAATTGATTTTCTACTGTGATCATCGATGAAAACAGTATTTCACTTTCATAGGATTTTAAATTGAAAAAATGTATCTCCATTAAGGAAATGCAAAGTCTATTCAGCCTCTCAGGAAGGTTTATGTTAAGAAGCAGCAGAAGCTGCCCTATATTTATTGCTGATATTAGCTTCCCATCAAAAAATCACCTCACCTTTGCTTCCTCCTGGAGACATCATTCTTCCTGAAATTCTGTATATCAGAGACTCTGGAGGGAACACAGCCTTAATAAATCAGAAGAGAAGCTCAGAAGTCCTGACATTAAGAAATTTCCTTAGAAACTTTACCTAGACTTTTTTGCTCTTATTTCAAATGACTGAGTTACCCATTTAATTCTCATTGACTGTGCTTTGTGTTGTAACAATACATGGAAATATTACTGAGGAAATAGCTGGAGGAGGTATTTCATTTTTTTGCAAATATGCCATCTCATGTGAGAATAGGGAAGGACTGGGACAATTTTCTAGGATGCTACTGAACCTTGTTGGTGATTTTTCAGAATGAGTTTGAACAATGTCTGTTAGGTGCTTTTCCTCCAGCAGGAGAAGGGCTAACTAACCTCACAAGTTCTCTTTCCTTCAAAACAGGTGGTGTCTTCTCTGTCATTCTATGTGCATTGACAGAAACCAGTTATTTGGGTAACATATGGTTTTCCTGGCAACACAGACATTTTTCTGTGCTGCGATGTCCACTGCTATACCACATCCCTCTGACTTTACCCCCAACAACTGCCAGTACTATCTGCTTCAGTGAAAAGTGCTGCATATCTCAACAGGAATGATTACACAATATGCTGACCATTGGAAAAGTTTTTCGGAACCACAAACACTTACTGATTCTGAGTACAGACACTGACTTGCATTGTAAACACGAGCTTGCACTATGGATGATCTCTAGCCATAAAGTCTCTGGTCCTGAGTGTATTTTGTAGGAGTGGCTTAAATAGGTTACTGATGTGCAATATAATCCCCAAAGACTTCCTTTTATTGTTCTCAATCTGTTGGGCCACTTTTCAGTTTTCTTATCCATCTGTTAGGAGAGATCCAGTGTGGACTCAGAAATGCCAACGATGAGGACCTCACAGATCATAACCTAATCAGGTGTTGACTTCAAGCCATCATTCCTTACTCAGTGTATGTCTATCATTGCTCATGATCCAAAGCAAAACAAAATTAAATGGACTTTGTATCAGCCCTGTCTTTATCTTTAAAATAAGCAGTCTTCATAACTATGTTCTTTCTACCAGTAGACTCATTCCCATGTTTCCAAACATCTTTACAATCCTTTTTTTCCCACCACTGTATCTTTTCTCACACCACTAAGCTCTTGTTCATAAGCATGTCTTTCCTGATCAGCTTCTCCTGGATTCATGTATTTCACCTCTGTCACTAAGAAAATAGTTTTTAGTTTCCTCCTTGAGGAGTCTCACTCTTCAACAGCAGGCATTTTAGCCAAGGCCAACCTGTCTCCTTGTCTGATGTGTTATTTCTCTCGCTCACCAGGCTGCTGCGTTGGGGTCCCCCCCTCCCAACCTGCACATCTCAGCCCTCCCTAGCCCTGGGGGAGGGCACTGGTGTTCAGAGAGCCGTCGCCCCTTGGGACATGTCCTGCTCACAGGCTTTTCAGCTGGCACATCCTTGTGGGAGCAGGACCGTCCTACCCACCGTGTTCATGCAGAGCTGGGGCAAGTCATCTTGCCGTGCTGGCTGCTGTGGGGGCTAACTCCAGGCATGGCTCCCCTACTTGCTGTCCTGCTGGCTGCACATAAGTGGTTTTCTCTGTGTCTGATCGCAGCAGGAGACATGCCGCTGTTGTTCACAGTTTGCATGAATTTGTAAAGACAGATGCGGTGATGCTCTTCTCGCTGTCCCCTTGTTGCTATCTCGGTACCCCGGCCCAAAACCTGGCTCCACAGGTTTCCTTGTAGCTTGAGAGCACTTTTTCCCAGAGTCTCATCTGCAAGCAGTCTGGCTAATGGGCCACCTCCTCAGGGACATACAACAGTGAAAAATAGACCAGCACATTTTGAAAAGGTTTAATGAACAATGTTTCTCATGGTAGGAAAAGAAAAAATACATTCTAATTTGGCTCCTAAAAGATCCTTGCTTTGGTCTCCTCACCAACCTGTTGGATTCAAGCTGCTTCCAGGAAATCCTGTCTCAACATTTCGTAGCAGATGTCCCTGGTTTTCTGTCTGACCAACAGAATCTCCTATTCACAGAGTGAAATTGAAAAGGTGGGGGTAGGGGGGGGGGAATGCTAAACTGCTGAAACTTGTGGTCATACTCTACGAGCTGAAATTCCCCACATCTGCCTTGAGGTGCCGACACCTTACCTTCCCAGGCAGATGCAGGCTCTGAGGGAGGCTGTCCATCCATCCATCCATCCATCCATTCATCCATCCATCCATCCATCCATGTGCTCCCTCTTCTTGTGACGGGACATGCCCGTGCCACTTTGGACAGCGAGACCGGGGGCTCATCTCCTCCCAACTCTGTCTTCCCCCAGGGAAACATCCACCTCATTGCATTTAGACTTCTCGCCACTCATGCTAGAAATTACTGTTGTGCTGCCCCTGTGCAAACCCACGTGAAGGGGATCGGCGGCCCCTCCGTGCCACTCTCTGTCCTCTGTCTGCTCTGCAGGGCAGGAGGTGCAGGGGCTGCCCGACACCCTCCTGTCCCAAACCTGACCTCTGTGTCCCGCAGCACGGCTCTGCTATTGGCATTTAACAACCCTCCAGTCCTCACTGGATTGAAAACTCTGGTGCTGTGTCCCAGCAGGGCGGTAGGGCAAGACTGGTACTAATGAAAATGAAACACATTCACTGACTCTCAGTTGAAAAATCTGGCTGACCTATATGCTGGGCTGGCAGTTCATGATGCCTTTGTATATTTTTTTCAGAAATTAACATTTTTCACACACCAATTGCTCCTCACTGTGATTTTTTTAATGTTCTGCAAGAGATGTGTAATATGTTAATGTCAAATATAGATTATTCCACACAGATCTTCTGTCTAATTTGATTTCTATTTCTTGAAAATTCCTTTACCCTTAAATTTTGTACCATATGTAGAAACTCATGAAGCAAATTGCAAGCAAACGGAAAAGGGTGTCAGCTTTGGAATTGAAAAATCTTCAATAAAAGGTACCAGGAACTGTGGAAGAAAGCATAATTCACCTATTCATTTGGGAATAACATCTGCAAGGGGGAGAGAGATGAATCAGCAGAGCATGTCATTCTAGCATTTTAACAAGTCAGCCAAAGCAACACGTTAGTCAGCAAACCATTGCAACTAATACGTACACTGACTACCAACGGATAAAGTTTCACATGTGAAAGATTTTGAACTTATTTTTCAGTGAATTAAATGTATATATCCAGAACTTTGATTCACAGCAATTAGAACGAAACTATTATAAATACCAAAACCCAGCACAGAGTCAATGTAGCAATTCTTGTCACTATGCACCAAGTCTGTGATATTATCTTCTACAAATTTGGGTTATCAGAATTGCAAACGCTAATTTGGCTCATTTCCATTCAAGTGCAAAACTGAAGTCTGAGAAACACAATTATGTTCCAGCTATGTAAAAAAATAAAGTGATTTTGGTGTTTATGGTGAGGTATTTAATGCTTTTAGCTAGAAGATGTACCAAACTCTGTGGTGACTGGAAACTGGGGAAAAAATGAAACTCCCAAACCAGTCTTTGTGGGGAAGGGAGAGTTTGGGTTTAAATCCATGTTTTCTTGAAACAATCTAATGATCTAATATACAGGGCTTTCTGGTATTGGCCTTTCTCCCAGGTCGAGAGATTCAGTGGAAAAGGTCTGAAGATGATGAGAGAAGAAACATCCTGCCCTTTAACAGCTTTCCAGGCCTGGAGGCTGCGGCTATTTCATCCGATCCAATCTCCTCTGTAACGCAAGCCGCAGGACCTCACCCAGTAACCATGCTAACCAAGACTGTGCTTTGGGCTACAGCATGTTTTACAAAAGGTGGAGGTCCAGCAGGCTGCCCTGCGCCACCGGCCTCCCCGGAGCCGCTCCTCTGCTGTTCCAGCCCCAGCCCTGGGGAGGTGGTGGGATAAGGGTTGTCTTCTCCTTTGCATACATCTCTTCTTGCCCGGAGCCAGGAGCTACTGCCACCGCCACCGCCAGCGAGATGGCGTGCCATGCCGGAGGGGGGTGCCTGGCCGAAGCCTGCTTTTAGTGCCTGACGTTCTCGTAACCCACACTTGGAGAAAATAAGATGAAAAAAATAAGGTCGGTAAGGGCAAAAATTGCTATATTGAGTATGCGCTGGGTTTTCTGGTGTTTGGTAGGTGAATTCTGCAGCATCCTGCCATATTTTTAGCTATATGTTACTGGGGACTTGCTGGCAGTAAGTTTTTGTGGTGGATGGTTCATTTTCTGCCAGGTTTACCTGCTGGCTATAAAGGTTAACATGCCGTAACAGTGTAGAAATTAGACAGGATGGGAAGGGAGGGAGATTTAGAGATTTCCAGAGATAACTTGTTCTAACGTATATTTTCTGTCCCAGGAATGTTTGTGAATAAAATGTGCTTTTTTGTCCTAGGAAGAGAAGAATTAACAAGTCCACAGGCCTTATGACTTACCCAGTGTATGATGCCCATGTCGTGCTCCACCAACTTCACAAACATTATTCCAACTTCTTTTTTTTCCTAAGGTGGTGAGGAACACGCTTTACGCTTTGTATTTGGAGAAGGGAGATGTATGAACTTACTGAATCCTGGAGAAAGTTAGTTTAGAGCTAGGATGTTAACAATCTTTGTTCGCTGCACTTTTCTTGCACTAGGTGCTGACTAAATACGTATTTTACTCCAGTCACAGTGAACAAATGGTTACAGGTAGTGACAATGGCCCTGTGTTTCTCTGAAGGCTGGTGTAGCAATCCCCATGAAGGTGGTAGAGTTTATTAACATTAGGAACAAGGTGTATTTTTTTCACATTTTATGCATTAACAAAAAAACCAGTATACCGACTAGTTATGGCAACTGGAAGAGTATTAAAGAAGAATTAAATAAAGAATATTAATAGTAGTGTAACACTGGCTGAGGACAGGGCACATGATGGGGGTATACAACAGGCTGTGTCTAAAAGGTTCAGCATTATACTGTATTTTCAAATATTAAATCAGGGTATATCTATCCCCAAATATTTTTAAAAGAATATGCCCACTTTTCAGATGGACCTTTATGAATTGCTACCTGCTTAAAGATCATCCTCAAACTCTGTGTAAACACTACTGTTCCCTTTTCATGTTGTCTCCATCACAATGTAAACGGAAATATTTTTAAGGACACTGGCCCAGAGGCACATCCTTTGTTTATTATTTGTACCTCATTTTCCCCCAGAGGGATGCTTGCTTTTAACAGTTTCAGGAGGTGAGTTCCTGCTGCCTGAAGCCTGAGATGTGTATAAAGGTATTTTGGCTTTGGCCCGGGAGCTTTGTGCCTTTCATCACTGAGTACCTGTTGAAGCCCACTCGTCCCCAGATATCCCAGAATGCCTCCTAATTAATGAGTGAGATAATTTTGGTTTGCTACTTGTGCTTTCAGGGTCACTACAGATTTACAGCAAGGCACATATATGAAACAAGGCATCCTGAATAACTGCAGTGACTGAGGAACAGATTTTTGGGGTTGGGGTTTTCCGAGACTTCAGTGAAAACTTTCCTCTAAAACGATGCCAACGAGTAATGCCAGCTTGTTTCCACAAGCAGGTTCCCACAGGCTGTCGGTGTAGAGAGGGCAAGAAATTTCACCCGGAGCCTGACACTGCTTTTTTGCTAGAAGTGCTTTCCAGTTCTGCCCCCAAAGCGCTCCCCTCCCACCCACTGTGGGCAGCCACAGTAGCAAGGAACCACAGCTGCTCTACTGGGTGTCCAGGGGGACCCCAGCTCACTTGAAATTTATTAAAATCTTTGAGCTGAAATAACTCATTCTGTGGAGAAAATTTCTGCTATTCATCCATTGTAAATGGATGAGAAATACCTAGAATTTTCAGGCTTGCAGCAGCTCAGGAAAAAATATGTTTTTGACACTGACCATGAAATCACTTTTTAGGGATTTTGTTTCTTTTTTTTTTTTTTTTTTTTTACTTTCTTTCCTTTTTTTGGATGTGTCTTGGGCACAGCAACTAAAAAGGCTCATCCTTGGCACATTTCAACAGGTAATTCTCTTTGCCAGTATAAATCTCTAGCAAATTTTGTCATCAGAAGAAACGGTAAGCTGAGCGAGGGGGTTGCTCCAGATCTTCAGATGCCTGCCCCGATGCTGTCATAAGGAGAGGTGATGCAAAAATAACATCTGGGCACAACATGCTCACTTTTTCAAGATAGAGAAGTCTTGTGGTCTGCTGAGTGCCTAATTTGGGGTGGAATTGTTGCTAAGACTATTAACAGCTGAAGAAATTCTGCTTGTGCCAAAAAAATGGGATGGCTACATCCCAGGTAAGGGTCACTTTTCTCCAGTTTGTTAGCAGACTGTAGGGGTTTGTAACATAAGACATTTCAAGATTGGAACAAAGATGGGGGAATCATCACAGGAACTGAAGATGCTCTGACTAAGCAAAGCCTTCAGGACCAGCCCAAGGGACAGATGTCTAGTTATTTGGGACTATACCATGACTCAAAGGAGAAATCATGCCCAAAGAGTGAAATTACAGAGTGTGGTCCTGTAGTCCTGACTGGAGCCCCAGTTCTGAGGAATGGATGTGGCAACTGGATCCTGTACTTCTTGTGGCTTCGCCCTAGTCTCTGCCTCTCTGGTGCTGGCAGAAGACATGTGTGATCAAACCAGAAACTCCTTTTGCGAACCCTGTGTCGATTTACTCCATGAGCTACAAATACATGTGGACCAGGACACCAACAGCCCAGGATAAAGTATGCCTGTGGGCTACCAAGCTGCTGTGGGGATCTCAGAGGCCCCCTTTCAGAAAGGGTGGTGGAAGGCAGGGATGTCTACCCCCATGGGGAGGCCTGCAGGCTCATCGGCCCCATTAGGTCCTCTGTGCAACCTTACCAGCTTCCAGGAAGACCAGTCTACAGCTCACCTGTCAAGGCAGAGGTTTGTATAACGCAACGTGACCAAAATATGTGCAACCAATAACAGACTATTCAAACGATGACACTATCAGTCAGCAGGTCTCTTGCTCAAAGGACAAACGGCCAAAGCCTCTCTGTCTGTGGGTGACTAGGGACTAAAGGATTTCTGTCTCGTAGGCTCCTTCTTATTACGGTTGAATTTAAAGCTCTTAGATAATGCTTCTTCACTTATAACCCTT
>JAOBAS010000056.1:19245983-19283032 GCA_025311575.1 Elanoides forficatus | reverse complement strand
AATGGTAGTCAAGCCACAGTTGCATAGGATATTTGCTCAAAAATAAATGATTTATACACTTTTTTTTGATTGTCATTAATTTTTTAATTGATAGCACTAATTTTGTGGATTGTCTGATACTGTGGAATTTTGGACTGAACTCTATTTGTTTGCAATCCTGCCTACAGATGGGTAGCGTACAGAATAATTCCTTCAAATAGACCTATAGTAAAGATAAGACTAAAATGCAAATACTGTGCAAATCTTGCCTTTTGCTGACGTTTTAAGGTAGAGTTGGACTCTTGCAATTCTTTTTCTACTCACTTGAGGGTTAGTGAGAAGGAGCTGGAGATTTCACAAAGTAGGAAACAATGTAAATTAAGATGGTCACTGTCTTTAGTTTTTGGCTGGTTTTTGTTTTGTTTTGTTTTACCAATTTGCATCAGTTTGTTTCTCCTGTCTCCTCAGCAAGAGGCACCTGTAATGATCTGGGTGCCCTTGTCTGTGCCTACACAACAAGAACCCTTTACTGGAAGTGAGCATGTGGAGACCCTCGTATGGTCAGACGTCCAAGGGGTATCTGCCAGCATCCAGGGGGTACACTGCAGGGCTGGGGAGACATGGGAGGGCAGTAATTCCCTCTGCGTGAGACGCATCTCTGAAAGAGAGAAGGCAATGCCAGCAAATTGCTTTACAAGGTGTTGTTTCTGCTGGATACAGGGCTGCTTATGAAAACTGTGGAACTAAACAACCAACACCTCAACAAAAGAAGACAACTTATTTAAGCAAGAAAATTCTGATTTATTGAAAGATTTCTGACACAACAAATCCTTGCAAAGTTGTTTTGGCTCTACAGCAGTTGCTAGGTGGGATCAGCCGTGTCCCAGGACTCAGTTCTTCATTCTGCAGTTGTGTGCAAAGGTCCAGAGCTGCCCTGCCCATTTCTCGCTATTTCATTTTTTTCTCTTAACTGGAAACCACAGACATCTCAATCTAGTAAATGTAATATACAGCTTTGGAGCATATGCAGAGAATGTCCTCTTACCTCTCCACTGACATGAATTCATTTCAAGATGAGTAAGAAGGAGATAAATTTTACTTTACTAGCTTAGCAAAATGAGACAAACCAGCTGCAAAATAGCAGATTAGTGGTGCTAGAAGAGAGAAAAGAGAGTGCTTGTGTCCCTAAATTGGGATACACTCAATTCCCCTCAGACTCATGTTCTTGAGAGCCACAGGTCCAGGACTTTGTGCTCCTGAAGCCACTTTTTCTTGCTTAACACATGCACTTTATCTGTCAAAAGGGAGACTGCCTTGCCCTGCAGTCCCAGCCTGAAGCCTGCTGGCTTTGGATAAAACTTCCCCAGAGTTATTTCTCTGCATATCGAACAATGATTTGTCGTTCCTTGATCCATCGCTCAGCTCACTGCTCCAAGGGATACTCACTTTCATGCACACAGGCATTTGATGCAGAAGTGCTCTCTAGGATGCCTCGAGGAGTCCACTTTTCTGTAAAATGACAGCAGTGAACTATTGCTGGGAAGAGAAATATTTCAAATTCTTACATCCCCATTCAACACAGTACCCCTCATTCCAGCCCTACCTGAGTGCTCGGGTGGCACACCTGGACAATACCTGGCTCATGTCACCATGCAACAAAGTCTTGTTTCTTTTCTGTGCCAGGTGAAGCCTTTCCTTTCTGAACTACTGCCCTTTGCATTTTTAAAGGGCTTGAAACTCATTAATCATCACGGATTCAAGAGACACAGGACTAGATTCACGGCTTTAGCGCCTGTGAAGTAAAATTGAGTTTCTAATCTGTCAGTTGTCTCACTTCACAAATTAAACTGTGGAGTCTCTGCCGAGTCTGGGGCTTTTGAAATCCCCAGAGCTTTTCTTTCTGTGGTCTGAAAAATACAGTGGTAGCAGTTAAAGCGGCTCTTTGTTTCATGAAAGCACGCTGACTCTGAATCCTGAAGGTTCATGCAGACCCGAGAAAGATGTTATGACTATGACAAATATAGGGTTGTCTCATTGTCATTGAAACTGCACTTTTCATTAACTTATTTTGAGGAACAGGAATCATCTTGGCTTTGTCTTGATTAAATAATTGTCGCAAAAGAGGAACTCTTGGTGGTGTGAGCTTCTGTGTGGAGCGAAGCTCCCAGCGGCTGCTTTGCTCTCCCCAGTCCTCCCCGAAAGTGTGTCACCCCTGTCCACGACTCCCCTTTTGCACCCTCCTGACAAGCATGAGGGCTGAGGCTGGCAAAATCTTTGTCCCTTCCAACTGTTTCTATGTCATTTTCCCTGTAAGCTGGCAGGCAGCACCTCTGCCTTTCCAAGTCTCTTGATGAGAACTATAGACATGCCTTTCCAAAATAACTCCGTTCATATTCACGAATTCAGAATAGGTGACAAGTGTATTTCTGCTCCTCCGCTAATCAGACCTTGGCGAGCACAAGGTGTGAGCATATCCCGACTTCCTTGGAGTTAAGTCTATTGATTCATCCCATAGAAAAGGCGAAGCACTCCCCCGGCCCTGGGAGTACCAGCTTACTCTCTTTGTCCACTGACCGCTGGAGGGGGGAACAGCTTTGCTCACAGCTCCTGGTCATTTTTTTGGTCAGCCAGACACCCTACCTAAAACCTTTTTCTCATAGAGCAAAGGTTAAGAAGTAGCTTTTTCTCTCTTTCAAGCTATAATTAATTTACTATTTCTGAGGCTAGAAAATAAACAAAACCAACCCCAAAGATTTCAATCCAAATGAAGCAAATTGCTCATTTTTCTTGCAGGAGAAGAACAAAACACATGAAAAATATTATCCACCATTTGAGCTATTGGGACATTCTATTCTTTAGAGGTGGCGGAAGCAAATGCAAATCCCCTCCTAGAATGAAATAGCGCCAATCTCTATCTTTGCTATCCCTGGCACTTTGGAGATAGATCCTCCTCGGTTTTGGTGAATCTAAGCTTCTCTCTCACCCAATTTATCCAGCAAGACTGTCTGACTTGAATTCACTACTAGTTTCTCACCGATAGCACCCCAGTACATAAAAGCGTAAGACTAGACGTTTGGATTAGGGCATCCCTGGGGCAGGGACTGGCGGCCCGGGGGGCTGACACGGGGTCCTGGGCCATGGGCAGGGTGGGGGGAGCCCCGGGGGGCTGCCATGGGGCAGTAAGTGCTGGTGATGCCCTCAGGGCCTGGACGTCTGGGTAGCCAGGTGAATTCTCAGCATCCCTGGCATCCTATAAAGAGGAGATCCATAGCTTCATCCACATATTTTGTGTATGGCTAATTCCCCCCATTTGTTCTGCAAGAGTTTTCAGCTAATTTTATCTGAGAAGATGAACAACTGTTTCTTACTCTCTCCTCAGTACTCCCTTCATAGTCCTCTATCTCATCCCTCACTCATGGCCTCTTTTTTCCCAGACCAGAGACTCCCAGCCTCTTTAGCCACTCATCAGACAGAAGCTGGGTGACAGAAATATTGTGATTCTATTTGTAAATAAAATATCCCCCCTCCAAAAAAAAAACCCCACCCCAACCCTAAAAAATGGCCAGAGCTATCTAACGCTTCCCAGCTGCTTTCCTTGCGTGCCCTGAAGTGTTTCTCAGATAATTCTCTGTTCCTGGCTCATATAACCAGACAGATTAATCCAAAAGAAATACCTAGCGAAAACACGCTCAGCTCAGTTCCTGAAGGGGTTTTGCACGTGCTTTCTCCTTTCAGTTATCTCATTCCATAAAAATGGTCTTAATTGTTTTGCATGCTTTTCCTGGTTTAAAGGGGGACAGCTACGTGCAAAGCTCTGGCCAAGGGCACAGGACAGAGAGCTCTTCTTTCCCAAGACACGGAAAAAGGATTGCGCCTGATCCCCGCGTACGGTCTGGAGTTTGTGTCGGCTCTTCTGTGACCCCGGGCAGCCGAGTAGAGCGGTGGTCAGGCGAGGCATTTCTTTCCCCTTCAGCGGGATGATTTAAAGCCCCCCCTGGCCCCCAACTCCTATGAAGCCCGAGTGAAAGCCAGAACGTGGAGAGACGCGTGGGAGAGGAGTAACTGAATTCATTTCTGGCTTGAGAGGCTGAGACGGACATTCGCTCCCCGGCGCTGGCTGCCTGCTGCCCCGGGCACGGGAGCCCTCCTGGGGCAGGAGACCGGGGGGGGGCAGAGAATTGGCCACCGTGGGGGCTGTCAGCCCCCGCTGCCTTTGCCCACTGCTGCGGACGGTGCTAGGTTTAGCCAGCAGATGGTATTGCTGGCACACGCCTCTGCAGAAAAGTTTTGCGAGAGGAATAATCCGGGGAAAAAAACCCCCGAGCTAGGAGAGTCATGGTGCTGGGAGCGAATGCAGCCTCAGGCTCACATGAACCAGGGAATCGCCCGTCATTGCCGCTTCCATCCGAAAGCCACGCAGCTGTTTTTTACTGTCCTACTATTGCCCAGCATTTCTGCATTGATTGTCCAAAAGTGGGATTCAGCAGGA
Source organism: Elanoides forficatus (assembly GCA_025311575.1). Lineage (NCBI taxonomy): Eukaryota > Metazoa > Chordata > Aves > Accipitriformes > Accipitridae > Elanoides > Elanoides forficatus. Next base: position 19,278,564 of record JAOBAS010000056.1, on the reverse strand, counting down.
TGCATACAACGCTCAGGGTTTCTCTTAACTAATGGATTAACTGTGCTTTATATTTACCTTCCTTTTATGGTGAAGACTAGTATTTTTGCCATTCATAGATGCTGTGAAGACAGCACTGGAGAACACTGGAAAAAACGAATGCAAACGCTCTCACTTGGTCAGTGGTTGCTAATGACCTGGTAATTAGAGGTATCCTGCAGCACTCCCAGTCTTAGACAGGTCTGATCGTTGACTTAGTTTTTTACATAGCATTTTGCTTAAGATATTTTTTCCCCCAACATCTATTAACACTTGACAGAAAAAACAACAGTTCCAGAAAATGAAACATCCATACCTATTGAAATTACATATAATTAACCAATTAGAGACTGAAATCTGCCTCGGTGTTCAGAATGAGTACTTACCAGAGTATAATACCCTTCAAAACCCCTTCTCTCTTCTAAGGAAATAATTACTACTGCCAGCTTTCTAATTTCACAGGCTGGCTGTTACCGCTTTATAGACAGCAGCTTTAGGCAAGAGTCCTTCCCATAATTTATTTTGCGTGAGAGTGCTCCTTGTAGCTCCTTGGAGCCTTCTGCTAAGAAACATGCAGCACAGGACTTTACAAAGCCATTTGGTGTCACAGCCAGGACTCGTCACTTCTGTGCTCCGCACTGTGCAGTGACTCTGATTTCAGGGAAATGTCTTATTTCCATGTCCTCTCTACAATGTTTTGTTCATACTGCTTTCCACAGTCTGCAGCCCAGATGTATGCATTGCATATGACAATCTAATTCAGCTTCACATGTTAGAAAAAAAAAAAGCCTTCACATACTGACTACATGTAGGCTAGGCCTTTAAATGTAATGTATGCTGTGAATTATTATGGGAGATCTTCACTCACCCTTCTAGGTAAGGTAATTTAGTAAGACTTACAAGTGACTGCCTGAAGAGGTGCGTTTGCCTTGTGCAAACGGAGGCTGTCACTTTGATGGTGGTCTCGTTTCTCTCAGTCTTCTGCAGGAGCTACCTAGAATATTGCAAATATCAGTGAGAAAAAGCTGTGGGGGGCAGGAATGGCATCGCAAACGGTGTGTTTGTGCTGCTTCTGTGCAGCGGACTGCAGCTGGCTGGTGCATATAGGATGCACAGATCCTTCGCCTGTTTCTTCTGGCTCCACAAAAGCCAAAAAGGAAAGGAGACAGGAGCTCTGCTTTGCTCTCTATCACCTGCATGCCTCTGGACTCTCTTTATTAGAAGTCGCCCTTGCAGCCTGAGTCCGTGAGAGGGTAATGCTGTAACCGGCTGGGTAGAAACCATGCACAACAGAGATGTAAGTGCTGGAGAGTTTCTGGTTCATTTAGTATGGGCCCTATCTTAAGCGATGCGTATTTTAAGACTAAGCTCCAGCCGTGGTCATCTTGAGGCTGCTGCTCCCTCAGCGGCAGGGTCTTTTGTGTGCTGGTTGGTAATAGGCGCATGTGGGCTGGAATGAACAACCTGATTTCCAATCACACCTCAGCCTTTGAAGAGACTTTGGCTGACAGTAAAAGCACAGTGGTTTAACTACCATTTTGGCCTCCTCAAACTTCTATTAAAGTGCAAATATTCTAATATAACCAGGAGAAAAAAGAAGATTTCTTGGTGGACTTTTGTACAAATGTCTTCTGTTCTCTTTTCTGATCACTTCAAACAATTTTCTCTCTAAGAACCCATTCTTCCTTTCGCTAATGCACTTATTGACTCATATCTCTGGAAGCACCTTGCCTCCCGGCTCCTTTTGCTGGTTCATTACATGTATTTATTGCTGCATTTCTCTGAAGCAATTTCATTAAATTCTGCTTTATGGTTATCACAGAAATCTACTGTTGGTATACAGTGTCCTTTCATACTCATAGCAAGTGCAAGTTAATTCTGTCTCTTAAATTTTATTAATCTCTTTCAATCATTTAAAAATGAAAAAAACCCAGTTAAGTTACTGCAGGATTTTGCCTCTTTCCATTAACAGCAAAATAAACCTAATTTCCTGCTGCTTTCTGCTTTATAGCTCAAGGCTTTGGTGTGGATTACTTTTCTGAGAGCTATTATGATTGCCCACAGGCAGAACAAGTTCAGTAAAATATCAGCTGCTGAATCTCCAAAGAAACATTCGTTGGGGAAAAACTTGCAGCTCTTTGTTTGCAGCATTTTGTAGTTACTTAAGAGGCATTTCTGTTCCCTTAACCTCATGAAAGGTGACCGTTAGCATTAGTATTTTTAAAGTGCCACAAGTATGAGGCATGAATGTGAACACTGAGGGGTTTGGAGAGCACTTTTGAAAGAGTCCAAAAGGCAAATTTAAAAAAAAACAAAACTTGAGAATTATACATTGACTCAAAGGCACTTTTGCATCCAAATCCAGGTACCCCCCCTCCTCCTCAGAATAGACATCTGTAATTTTTGGTAACTATTGTTCATGCTCAAAACAACACAGTCACACAACTTCCTTTGACATCCAGATCCTCAAAGCTGTTTAGATGCCATAGTACACAAATTTTGCTTGGGCCAGCGTGTGAATGAGAGGTCCGATGGACTCATGGGTTCAGTACCTTATGCAATCCTGTTGCATTTTCAAACGCATCTCAGGAATTAGCTGCAAAGAGATCCCCAAATTCCTGTTACTCCACAGTGCAAGGTGTACAAACGTACCCTCCATCTCCCCAGTAGTTCTTGGATGCCTTTCAGCCAGCTTCCATGACTGCAGGGGACCTCCTTCCTCTGACATGTGGGTTTTAGGTTCTCATATCTGTACTTGCATGGCAGCATTTCATCCATATGCAAATGTAGTACATGATGAGACTGGAATTAAGGATTCCCCTCTGGGGAGTGTTTCATAATTGCTAAAAGGAAGTCCATGGTTGATTTGGCTTCACTGAGGCTGAAGAGTCTCTGGGTGGCACAGCACATCCTGATTTCTGCTCCACCCATTGCCAACATCAGGGACCAGACTGGAGAATGCTTTTGCTTCCTTCAGACCGCTGTGACTGAGTGTCTTTCCCACCAGGAGGAAGGGGGTTAGAAAGCGGAGATAGTATTTACCGGAATCTCACCCACCAAAGAGGCAGAATGATGTTTCGTGCACATCTGAAAGAGCAGTATGGGCAGATGGTCAGATTGTAGATGTTATTCTCAGTACAGCTGAGAATCATAGGATGTTGTTCATAGTCCCTACATATCTGAAGAATTCAAAGGTTTTGTAAGCTTATTTATCTCATAGGTGGGTGACCAAGGAAAGGGTGCCAAGTTGTTAAAGGAATCAGAACAATTTGGCTGGTTTGTTTCATGAAGTATTGGATGTCATGCTTCTCCAGAGAAAAGTGAAAACATGACAAAAAATATTGGTGGAGAAATGAAAAAAGAAAAAAATAAATCTGTCCTACGGCTTTGTTGAGAAGGAAGAATGTCAACAGGGTAATAATCACAATAATCCTACACTTGCCTTGTTCTCCCCCATGTTTATAAAGGGAAACCCTGGAGGCTTTCCTGGTCATTTTTACTTTGCACAAAAGCTTTAGCTATTTCTCCAAAACACATATTTTTACCCAAGATATCTTGACTTCAAGACTGGGGTTTGGATTAATGCACTGTGTAGTACAGTCAGCTGTGTTTGGAGAGTGCTCAAGCTACAGCTGCTGCAAAATCAAGTGACTCAATTGTTCAGCAAAAAATGGACACTGGGAGAACATAGCAGCACTACTTCTGAGGCAGGGCTGGCTCCACCTGATCCCCAGCTGCAGTTCAGGACACCGACTCTGATGTTTAAATCCTTAGGTGCTAAGGCCCCAGCTGCAAAGTTCGCTTGGCATGACTGTTTCCACGAGCACCACTTCTTCTTGGCCACCGAGGATGCTGTGAAGCACGTTCCTGCAGAGCTGAAACTGTGGGGCTTTGTCACACAAGCGCATTACTGGGAGTAAACCACAGTAATACAATAAAAAGAGTGTGATTTAACCCTGGTTTTCTGCATGGATGGTGAACTACTGCTTTGGTGGGGAATATGATACAAACGCTGCCCACAAGCTCTCTCCTTTTTAGCGCGCAGGTCCCTGACCCAAGGATCTCACAGGTCAGAGACCCCAGCTGGAGTTTCTTGTCACCCCTCTAGAGAATGGCTACTAACTTCTCCTGTGTGGATTCTCTGGTGTCTAATAATGGCTAGACAGCAGCCTTGTCTCTGAGCAGACATAGATAAGCTACAGCTGTGCTAACACATGTGCTGGGGCTGTTTGCTGATTCTGAGACCAACAGCAAAGAAACCTGCCAGGTCTCTACCATTAACCTCTTCCCCTCCAAGACAAAGTGTCTGCATCAGCAATTAGGACTGGTCCCTCCTGGCCTGCGCTAACTCCCAAACCAATCCCTTTGAAGAATGCTGGTTTTCTAACAGTGTAACAGTATGGGAAGAGATTTTGAGTTTGTGTTTCTGGGAATGTCATGGTTTAAGCCCAGCCGGTAACTAAGCACCGTGCAGCTGCTCACTCACTCCCCACCACCCAGTGGGATGGAGGAGAGGATCAGGAAAAAAAAAGGTAGACCTCATGGATTGAGAGAAGAACAGTTTATTAGAATAGAAAGGAAGAAACTAATAATGATAATAACAACAATAATAAAATTATAATAATAATAAAAGGATTGGAATATACAAAACAATTGATGCACAACGCAATTGCTCACCACCTGCCGACCGGTGCCCAGTTAGTTCCCGAGCTGCCACCCCAGGCCAAGTCCCCCCAGTTGATGTGACATGGTCTGGAATATGCTTTTGGCCAGTTGGGGTTGGCTGCCCTGGCTGTGTCCCCTCCCAACTTCTTGTGGCCCTCCAGCCTTCTTGCTGGCTGGGCTTGAGAAGCTGAAAGATCCTTGACTTTTAGTCTAAACATGACTTGGCAACAACTGAAAATATCAGTGTGTTATCAACATTCTTCTCATACTGAACACAAAACATAACACTATACCAGCTACCAGAAAGAAAATCAACTCTATCCCAGCTGAAACCAGGACAGGGAAGTTCTCTCTATAACATGCTGGTAGAGACATAGCTATAGAGTTTCTCTCCTCTGCCTGGCCAGCTGCTTTCATGATACGTTACGCACGATGGGTTCAAAATTTAATGGAGGAGAGCGATGGCATGTACATGCCACGCGCTTGCATCTCTTTCAGAAGCCATGCACTGCATGGAGCGTACACATCCTTGGCATATCTCAGGTGCCAAAATAACAGGGAAGACGAGAGATGGGCCAAGGAGATGGAAAGGGAGGGACTGTGGGCCATTAAAGAGGTGTGTTGACGTCTTCTTGCCTTTCTCCACGAGGGGCTGTGGCAAGCACCCAGGTTAGCCCACCCAGGCAGGCAGCACTGGGGCTCTGCCACCCTCAGGGCTGGCCTTCTTCAGGAGAGGACCGAGCTCTAGAAGATGTAGCTGGATGAGAGCTTGGATGTTAGTCATGGGAAGTTGACTGGACTTAACCTGAATACTACTGGGAAAGGCAGCACTGATGTTTCATGACCCCCATTCTTTTCTTTAAGTCTATAGTTTTTTTAACATGCATGAAGCAAAATAAATAATTTGAAATGATTTCTCCTCCTTTTTTCTCCTTTCTAGTGCATTTCTTACTAACCTGTACCAACTAATTATAATCACAAGAACTAAGGCTTCAGCATGAAACCCTAAAAAACTGGACAGTGCTAGGAGTAATGCTGCCCCTTCAACCTCAGTTCAGTTTCCTTGGAGCTATAAATCCTGCTATGGTCTTTAACTATACGATAGCTGTTCTTCCCCTAGACCCTGCATCCCCACACACTGCAGATGTCTGGAGTAATGTGGTTCCTTCTCATTGCTCAGCGTGTTGGCACCCTGCCTCATTCATTGTAGGCTATTCAAACCATGCCCTGATAATAGGTTTTTTAATTTCCTCCAGTGCTTTTCTTTGGGGCTGATCGCTGCTGTGACTGTCTTCTACACAAGCATTAGACAATTCATTGTTACAGTTCCCCAGCAAGGAGTCCCCGCTGTACAATCAGGGAGAAGAGTCACAGCAAGATTCCTAATTTTGGATGCCCATTAGAGGTATCTGGCATCTTTGTTTCCCCCAGCTGCTTAGTATTATGTAGCACTGTAAATACTTAATATGCAGCTGGTTTTCATTTCAGTTGCAACTGTGGGAAAGTTATTGGTAATCAAGCTAGATGTGGAGAAAATGCATGCAGCATGACTGCTTCTTTTCGAGCACCATGTTTATGTATCTTGCCTGGCAGTATGTACACAGCAGTTGCTAGGGGCAAAGCGAGACCCACATCCCCAGGACAGCCTACAACTCCCTGCGCCAGGACCTCATCCTTCCCCCAGGAAATCTAGCTTCCAGCTTCCATGAGAAATACATCTTACAGGACTAACGGCATCTCTGAACTCCAGAGGACCAGAGCAACAAGGAGTGAACGCTGGAGATGCAGCTGCTATTTCTGATAGCGGCAGATGGTGAGCTCTGCTCCCAGCCCTGTATCCTCTTCTGCCACCTCTCCACTTTCTTCGTTCTCTTCTTGCTCCTCCTTTGGCTTCTCCTTCCCCCTGCCATTGGCAGTGACTGGAGAAATGCAAACCAGTTGTGAGATGCAAACCAATCCCAGCAGAATTTATTAGTTTGGCCTCTGTTTCAGACCACAACACATTTTCACTGTTGATGTGGCTCAAGGGTTCCTCCTTGGCAGTCCAGCATGTCCTGAAGCCCTTCTTTCTTTGAACCCATCACCAAACTCATCCCTGATTCTTCCTCCCTTCCTCAGTAATCTCCCACCTGCCCACCCACAGCTTTCCTATGTTCAGTCTCCTTTTCCATACAGACTCAATCTTTCTCTCCCTAGGTTTTCCATCTTGCTTTGCATGCCCTCCCCCCCCAGCCCCACTCCCAGCTCCAGCCCTGATTCCTTTCCAAACATTCTCTGATTTAGCTTTCCCCATCTAATCTCTTTCTGCAGCCATTCCCACTCTTCGACCTCACAAGTTTTGTCCTCATTTTAAAAAGTTGGGGTTCTGTTGTACCATACATGGGAGCCAGCAGAGACAGCACAAAGGAACTGTGCTTGCTGCTCCCTTCTCTGACGGCCAGCACACCATGGGGACCAATGTTTTTAGGAAAAGCAACTGAAAGGAAATTCTTCTTCACCTGAAAGTGGGAATGAGGTTAATAAAGCCCTCATTTCTAGCCTCTAGTTTCCAGCTGCTAGCAGCTCTCTGCAGACCAACACAAGAAGTATAAGATGATTTGGAGTAGTCATCATGGATTTATTAAGGGAAAGTCTTGCTCGATCAAACTGATAGCTTTTTATAACAATATTACTGGCTCAGTGGATGAAAGAACAGTAGGTGCTGTTTAGCTCAGCTTTAGCAAGGCTTTTGGAACTGTCTTCTGTGACATCCTCATAGACAAGCTGTTGAATGGGCAGTGAGGTGGACTGAAAACTAGCTGAACTGCTGGGCTCCGAGGGTTGTGATCAGCATCAGGAAGCTGACCTTGAGGCTGCTTACCACTGGCATGTACCAGGGATCGATACTGGGGCCAATGACCTGGACGACAGGGCAAAGTGCACCCTCAGCAAGTTTGCAAGTGACACAGAACTCCTGCAGGAAAAGGCTCAGAGGGTCCTTTAACACAAGTTAAACATCAGCCAGCAACGTGTCCTTACAGCAAAGGAGGCCAACAGCCTCCTAGGGGCATTAAGTGGATGGTTGCCAGCAGGTCAAGGGAGGTGATCCTTCCCCTCTGCCCAGCACTGGTGAGACATACTGGAGTGCTGGGTCCAGCTCTGGGCTCCACAGCACTGCTAAATCAAGTCCAGCATGACCACAAAGATGATGAAGGGGCTGGAATACCTCTCATACGAGGAAAGATTGAGAGAGCTGGGGCTGCTTAACCTGGAGAGGAGAAGGCTCAGGGGGATCTTATCCATGTGTATGAATAGCTGGTGGGGGGTAAGTAAAGAAGACAGAGCCAGGCTCCTCTTGGTGGTGCCCAGTAACAGGTCAAGAGGCGGTGGGCACAAACCAAAACACAGGAAGTTCCACTTAAACATAAAGAAAAAATTTTCTCACTTTGAGGGTGACTGAGCACTGGCACATGTTACCCGGAGAAGCTGTGGTGTCTCCATCCCTGGAGATATTCAAAACCTGCCTGGACGCAGTCCTGAGCAACCCGCTCTAGCTGACTCTGCTCTGAGCACGGGCTTGGGCTAGACGATCTCCAGCGGTGCCCTCCAGCCCCAAGTGTTCTGTGATTCTGTGATTTATTCTGCGATTTATTCTGCTAGCACAGGTAGCTTCCAGAGGAGAAGGAGCTTGGTCCGTAGTCCACAGTTTGCTTACATTCCTCCATACAGTCACAACAGCGACATTCAATTACCTGCATGTCACCTTTATTTCACACCTGCAGTAACTGGAAGCAGATTCATGACTGTAAGCCTGACCTCTGTTTCTGGCCCTGAAAGGTAGTTTCATGGAAATTGAAGGGAATGCTGCTGGGGGTTTTTTGTAGGGATTTGCAAACTCTTCCCGGAGCAGGCAAAACCATTCAACTTCTCCCCATTACTTTTTTTCTAGCATTAAAAATAGTACAGAATAACATTTTGCAGGACATAGAACTGCAGCTGTAGTGTGCAAGGCAATAGATTTTAAGGAAACTTTTCTTTCTGCCTGAGAAAGGTTTCCAGTGACAAGCAGAGCCCACATAGCAACAGCAGAGGCAAACTGTTCATCATTGACATTTTCATTTGAAAAATATGCTTATATGGATTTTATTATTTTGTAAGCGTGTAATATGGTATTGCCACTGCTGGTAATAGGCCACGAACTTTGTACTGAGTTTGCAAGGCCTCAGGCCTGAGGCTTGTCAGGCTTGCTCTGTATAAATATTTCGTGACCTGCCTGCAGCTTTGTTTTACTTGGTTTAGTTGTAATAATGATTTTTCTAATTGACTGGGTGTCTGTGGGTAAAGAGTAAAGGTGTAAAAGCATGCCAGGAAATATTAAAATGCCCCCAGGTGGACCCTGGGGTGAGGAAGAAGAAACCATCAATGTGAACATCACATTCTTCCCAGCAAAAGCCTTCAAATGCTGATGACTTGCTGTAACCACCCCCCACAATCACCAGCACGAAACCACCTACACTGGGGCTCAGAGGAGCAGGGAGAAGGTCAGCCTAACCCCTCAAAAGGGGTGAAAAATAAAAAGTGTTTGTATATCAGCTCTGATTGTATTGAATTGTTATTCTTTCTTTACCTGCAATAATTAAATCTGGACTAATAATAGTTATACTGTTAAGATTTCAATTATGCTAACAACAAATTTTTTAAACAAAATTTTGAGTGTAAGCATTCCTAGTTTTTAAAGTCCAGATTTTAGCATGTCACTTGATAATCACCAACAAATCCACAGACAGTGGATGGTCTTAAAAACCTCATGATTTCCATGACTGCAACCAGCTATAAACCAGGCCGTGGTACTTCTGCAAAGTCCTCCAACAATGCAGCTTCCATAGCTCTACTACACACGTAAGACCATAACTATGAGACAGACTTCTTGATTCAAACTAAGTCGCGTTTAGCTCTCAGATGCCATTTCACCTAACAGTTAAGTCACTCACAATAATGTTTTCATGATTGTTGCAAAGGCAAACTCATTTTCTAAATACTCAAAAGCATTACTTGGGTTTCTGTACCATTCTGTCACTTTGCTGAGCCGTCAGGAAGGAGCAAGAGATGGTCTGTAAACCCAGTAAGGCTGTTGTACATTAAGACTTTCCAAACAGGTAGGCTCTGAAAGAGTTTAGTGCAGAAGCCTGCAAACTTTTTCATAGTTTTCTTCTTATTTTTTGCCTTGGGTGACAAGGAAGAAAATTGGGGCTAAGGTGGAACAGCTAATAGAACAAAAACATAGAAATCAAAATTGCCATCTCTACATTGACCTCAGTATGCCAAGAGATTAATGTCCCCATGTCAAAAGGGCAGATCACCTCTACCTTAACAGACTGAAAGACTCACCGTATGAAGTTGCAAGACTTCTATCAAGGACTTGATCAAGTCATTTAACTGGAGAATTGCTGACACTGCATCTATCTTCAAAAAGCAGAAAAGTACAATCTGAACAACAAAAGAATTGATATATCCTTCTTCCCCCAAATTACTGTCCTTGATGTTACCTGAAATTGCATGGGGAGATTCTTTAGTGGTTGAGGAGGTAGAACATAAAAATATATTGATTGCCTTAGTAGCCCTGTGTCCACATTTTTCTGCTACCATTCCTTCTTGTCCCTGAAAATAAGGTGACATCGTTACTGTTGGGAAGTTTGAGCTCTGTAAGCAGTTTGAGATCTGAGTCATTCTGTAGGATTAAGACCTTGCTGAGTAATACCTTCTCTGAAGGATATCCTCTGTAAGAAAAGGACTGTGTGAGAAGATGTCCATTCATGCAAGAGATGTTTGAAGAAAGCATCCCCAAAGACAGACTGTGAGTCACATTGGTTCCTCTGCTAATATAAGACACTTTTATAGATGTGATCTGTTGTTTATGCAGGTGTGATGCATAGGAGTTGTTCGAAAAGGTGGGATGACTTCTCTTCTTTCTTTTCTTGTAGGACATACACTAAATAATGCCCGCTAAGGGAAAGGCAGAAGGGAATTTGTCTCCAAAACCTGTACTTGTTAATAGCAGTCCTCAAAGGATCCCTTTGCAATTTATCAGGAAACACTATATACTTGTGGTGTAGGCCGCTCTGAACTGCCTGCACACACTACTCTCTCTGGATTCTTTGCTTTTGGGAAAACAGACCATTATATGTTTCTCAGGGGGTCCATAATTTACTCTGCCACTAAGGCAATAAAGAGGCGTAATACTAAAAAAAAAAAAAACCCAAACAAAAAACCAGCAAGAGTTTATACCTTGAGACTTCAAGGTCAAGCTTCTCATTGCAAGGTAGGAAACAAAATGTTATAGGTTAAACAAATACAAACAGTCAGCATTGTTTCTTAGCAACGGTGTATTCTTCTCGGTGCTCATTTTCTCTTACCTCATAGTCGCAGGATGCATCTTGGCCAGAAGAACTGGAGGTTTAGTACTAATGGCAAGAACCTCTCTTCTGAATGGTGACCTCAGTTCTTATTTTAGGGTTTCCTGCAGGGCAGCCACCTCAGCATCTTCTCTCATCTCTGTTTTATTATTCAGATTTGGAATATTAATGCAAATGTATTTGATGGCTCTGCCGGGATGCTTGCATTTTGGGTTCTTCACTCAAAGATTGTATCACTCCAGGGTTCATCCCTGAAAGAGCAGGAGGTATATGGACTGTGAAAATAATATGAAGGCTCTTGCTGGAGGTGGCTATGGGATGTTACACCATCAGCTTTAGCCTTTCTATCTTGCTGCTGATGCACTCACATCAATTGTTATACAGGCTGCTCATTATAAATGTCTTCAGGTAAGCTTACGCGTTCTGTTATGTTATTAGTTTTCTACACAGAATGCAACTGGGCATGGATGATAGGTTATCAGTCACTCTGAGCACATCTGAAAAGGGCAAGCATCCTCTGCTCTCCTCAACTGTTTCATGGGATCCTGTGGCATGACAACTCAGTTGCTTTAGTATTTAGGCTCTACAACCCAGCTTCTCATCCAAGAACAAGACAAAGCCCTCAAAATCCAGGGAGCAGTAGCTGAGACCAAAGACTTCTGGGAAAAAAGGGGTTACCCTGGAATATGTTGCAGAGGTGCTTGTTCAAGCCATGTTTGCCCTTTCTGATCCCTTGGTCTGTCTTTTCATTCCCAGGCTCTGCACGTGCACCAGTGGCCAGGTTGGTGCTCTTGGAGGAAGAACCTGTGTCCCATTCCTGTGGAGATAACCACCCTTGCAGTTCTGAAAACAGCTAACTTACTTACTTTTCTGAACCTTCCAAGTACTTTTCTCAAAATGGAAGCTAGATGAAAACTCTGTCTCTACAAGAAACCTTTCTACTGGGACATTAGAAAAGCTGTGGCAAGCTGGAAAAGTGATGTCGGAAATACAAGTTTTAGTACTTTTTACTATATGGATGATGGAGCCCTGGCACAGGCTGTGCAGAGAGGTTGTGGAGTCTCCACCCTTGGAGATATTCAAAAGCCATCTGGACACTGTCCTGGGCACCCAGGTCTAGGTGGGTCTGCTTGAGCAGATGGGTTGATCACGTCCAGAGGTCCATTCTATTCTGGCATTCTGTTCAAGTCACTTCTCTGCCTGATGCAAACCAGGACTTACAAGAGGCTCTCACACCTATGTCCCAAGCCTCATATCCAGGTTTTCCAGTGTCTTCACTCCTCCTGGCCTTGTTAAACTCTGTACCAACATCTAGTATTTGCGGAAGGTGGGATCGCTACGCACATGAACACCCTAACCATGAAACTGTTGACCGTTAGGAGGTTGATAGTACACCTTCTCCACCAGTATCTGAATAGAAACTCCACCTTATCAAATGTAGCTGATGCACTTCTGTGAGAAATCCTGGCGTCAGTCCTGGTTCACATTTCACTTTTCACCTGACCAGAAAAACTTCCAGTAAGCTCCACTCGTAAATAGTTTAAAATGTGCCATTTTTCAGGGGTTTCGTACTTGTCTTTGGAGACTATTCTGTGAGTAAATAGACCTCAGTATTAGGAAAACTTCCTTTGTATTAAGCCTGTTTCCCTTTCCAGGATTTCACCTCGCTAGTCCAGGATCTACTTCTCTGTCCCTTCTTAGCCCTCTCACCCTGTATATGAATCGTCATCTGTGAAGTCACAGGGCAAAGTATAACCTACATTAAAGGGGACTCCAGCAAAGTTGTGAGACAATGTCCATTCCCCAAAAGAAAAAAAGGAAGAGGGAGAAAGAGAAAGGGGTCTACTGTGTGGCAAAAGAAATTTCTAGAAAAAAATAAAAATGACTGAAACTTGCCAAGGTATTGAATGGGAAGACTAATAGTGAATTCAGCTATTGAATGACAAATAAAGTAATATTTGCCTGGAAGGGTATACTCTGAGGAGCCAAAAGAGGAGCTGAAAATCAACACTGTATATTAATGGTACAGAAGATTGTAAGTCTTAAGAAGAATAACTGTGTGCTCAAGAATTTGAGTTTTCCAGTGCCAAATAGAGCTGACAAGGTAGGATGAACTGTACAAGCAAATGTAGAGCTGTACAAGCTTGGGTTATTAACCAATGTCCTAATAAGAGACTGGAAAAACCACAGTAAGAACCTGCAAATGTCTGTGAGGGGTTTTTTTTTTCCAGTGCAAATGCAACAAGCTACACGGCTCTGCTGTACATTAGCGGTCATGTACTCACAAAACACCAAAGCATTGTTGCTATGGTAAATGTGTTGTCAAATCTGGTTTCAGGCATCTATGCAAGAACTATCAACGTGGCTCCTTTTCTGTCACATTAAAGCTGGCCTTGAGGGTGGCTTTTAAGCTATGTTGAAGAGCATCATGACTGATAACTGATAGTTAATAAGTCATTAAGCAAACAGTTTTACAGTCAGTCTCTGTCTATTACAGCAAGTGGCACATGCTGGGAGAGTATGTGGCGTCTTGGGCACCCACGCTTCCTCAGGTATGTACACAATTATTCTTGACCTTAAAATATAAGTAATTAGCAAGGATGAGCGCAGCCTTCACTGGTGAAAATCAGTAGCACTCTGCATTTGCTGAGGTTCAGTCCATCCTCACCATGTTTTCTGTTTTAACCTCTACACCATATGTAAAATTCAAAGACAAATGCCCACTAAAAAGGAGAAGAAAAATTATTGCTCTGCAGGACACACCTACTGGGTGTACTCTGAATGATCCTTCTGCTATGAGGAAGGCTGTTATATATTGGATATGGTGAAGCAGGGATAAAGGATATTCCCTTTTGTCCAGCACAACATGCCCTTGTATCCATCTCTGAGGATAAGGGTGACCTAGGCTCTCGCTCTCATCTCAGGGGATTAAAATCCTTCAGCTTTATCTCTTTGGATATATGTGCTAGTCTGTGACAGAAGATGAGGAGTGAAGGGAGGAAAGGGATTATGACTTGCTTCATACCTGCCCTTCATCACAGGGACAAGGTGTTAAATCTGGATGAACTAAAGTAGGATTTCAAAATATGACATTTGGCTTTTTGGTCAATAGTAAGTGAACTTTGATAGTAGGAATGAATATTCTCCTGTTAGGCATCTCTCAAAATATCATCCAAGGGTTGTCATTCAGCTCTATTTGGAGGGGAGATTGACACACATTTGGGAAAACAGAGGATCCCGGAGGCTCCAGCTAGGTTTTGAAGATGGTCCCCATTATTTTGGCCATTGTTCGGAAGGGAGAACACAACTTGTAGCAGGTGAATACGAGGAATCCTGCTTAATAAGATACACATTAATATTTTGAATTCTAGAGCATATACAATATCATGCTAAACCTTCTCACAAAAGTACAATAAAATTTCTATTTAGGGAAGTGCAACAATACAGCTTCCAAGGGAAAGAGCAATTAATGGAGAAAGAAACTAAAGAGCTGGCCTCACAGCCACACCAAGGAGGTCAATGTCTTCTGAAGTGGCATGCGAAACACTGCATTCACAGACAGTCCCACTGTGTTCAAAGGGTTTATCTGAAGACCTGCAAGTTAATTAGAGGAAAGTTGAAGGGCTGTCAGATAATGCTAAGCTTCATTAAATATTGGCTCCCTGGCAAAACCTAGGAGAGAGACATGACACATTTGTCTTAATTGCTTTATCCTTTTACCGCATCTTGGCCACCTTAAATATCAACTGCCTACACAGATATAAATACCCAGGCATGAGGCAGAAGACAGTAGGGGAACATCACTGTCTTGGCAGGGGTTATACTAAGCCTAAAAAGTCATTAGTGAACATATTTTTGTTTACATCAGCCAGACAATGTAACAATGAAGTGCCCTTGGTACCCACTAGGTCTTTCATAGAGTTAGGAAACGAGACATGAACTGTGACAAGCAGAGTTAAGCAGAATGAATTTTTCCCCCAACTTGAATAAAATTAACTGATCTTACTTTCTTTAGGCTTATTGGAACATTTTTTTTTTCTCTGTACAAACCATTCTCTGCTACGTGAATAAAACTTTGGGACTTTGGAGAATCCAACAGGATTTAGATGAAATTTATAGTATGTGGGCAAATGTGGATGCCTGCTGAAGACTAAAGAGGGTAGCAGAAGGATAACAGGGCATGAACTCAGGACAGTCATAGGATCAGAAAAAAGTCATTCAGTGCAATGGTTTTTAGGACTCTCAGATCTACAAATCCATTCCCATGGCTATTTCTACAGCATACAGATACGGTAATTAGGAAGAGCAAATTGTTTCTGAGCAAGCTGCAGTACACTACAGAGAGGCTTACTGAAAAGTATTTAGGGGTCTGCAGATCAAAAAAAGGTTGCAAACCACATATTTGGTTCAGGCTAACAAGCGAAGCAAGAGTGCATGAGTGTCTGGGGTCTTTTACACATTTGTGGCTGCAATTCCGAGCTGACCAACCATATACACACATTGCACTCAGCCCTGATGGAGAAATATCCTCTTACTAAGATGGTCCTCTGATTTGCAAAGTAAATCTTTGTGGGATATCATGCCTTGTTTTTAGAAGGAGAATAAATTTTAAATCTACGAAAGAACTTCTATGGTCATATATCAGTATGAACCATACTGAGTGTTTACTCAACAACTCCTGCATGAAAAACCTTGACTTGGTTTCACTAAATCGTCCTTTCCAGAGAGTTTTGAAATACAAGGGGACAATTTTCAAATGACAGGGAATCTGCCACATTTCTAGCTGAGTTGTTGCGATGCCTTGCCTCACTGATGATTAATTGCACTTCAATTTCAAGTTGAATTTGCCTAGCTTCTGCTTTCAGAAGAATGTGTTTTCCCAAGGCCCTCTGCCCCTGCCCTTTCCAGAAACTGTCAATTACTCATTTTAGTAAGCGATGCAAAATATTTATTCAAGATGCTGGGATTTGGAGGGGGCGAGGAGCAATAAATACTGTGTGTTTGGGGAGGAAAGTGATCTCTGACCTCAGGGATGGTGCAGCAAATTGCAGCCTCAGCTCTGAAACCTTCCCAGGTAAACTATACCATAGCAAAGTTGCAAGTCGCAGCTTTGATTTTTTTTTGCTATTTACAGCTCTGCCCAGCCTCGCCTTTATCAACAAACATCATTAAGGATTGCGTGCAAATCCTGTCATTCAGTCAGAATGAGAAGACCTTCTTTGACAGGTATTTAGATAGAGGAGAGCGAGGAAAACAGCCCCCCTTTCTGATGATTTCTGTGGAGTTTGTCTGAAGTATACAGCATTTGCTTACAAACCTCTGGTCATCGCCATCTGATTTTCCTGCCAGGTACGGCTCTGTTACTCTTTCTGGTTTTACAGGCAGGAAACTCCAAGCCTGCTGCTTTAAATCAGGCGTCTCGGAAAGAGTTCATCCCTGATCAGCAGCACATACCTGAAGCAGCCTCCTGCATCCCTGTCCCTGCGGGGACACGCAGAGAGGCCGCACAGCCCAGAGCATCCCAAGCGGGGCTTGCTGTGCCCACCGGCGTGACCCAGTGCTGCGGGGCCAGCCTGAGTTTTATATATAAAGCGGCTATTCTTTGGTCTTTGTTGGCAAAGACAACTGACTGCACGGCTCGAGGGTGACGGGGTTACGCAGACTTCCCCCCTCTCCCAGGGAAATAGCAAGAGGAGAGGGAGGACGTGGTCTTCTGGATGTCTGACTCATTCATCCTCCAGGCTAAACAGCAGGAAAGTAGGGAAGCTTCTGGAGAGACAGTATCCCAAGGAAGACTGGATCATATTGCATATGTACAAAGTTAAGTTGACAAAATTACACGGGTGCTTTTGTTCTGAGTGATACGTTTTGTAATTCTCTGCTAATTCAACGGCTAGTGTCCATCCACAGGACAGTGTTCTATCAGGATTACATTACCCTGTGGAACTGGGGGTCAGGGAAAAAGGAGGGTTTATTTTCCAAGGAAAGCCAAAGATCTCTTCCTATCCCTAGTCAAAGCGCCAAAGGATCCTTGCATCCAGAGCAGCAGAGCTACGGCCGTGCACACATTTCCGTGGATGCAGGGACTCGCACACGCACACTCCTGCCAGGCCAGCAGCCGTCCTCTCCTGTCCGTGCAGTGGCTAGGGAGGCTCTGCCCACGGACTTCTTCCCCAGCGGTAACGGGGTGGGTGGCTCAGGTCCCGCGGCTCAGGGTGGCACGGGAACACTGTGCACGAGGAGTGCCCGGGACTGGGCTCTCTGCAGGAAGCTTTTCATGCCAGCGTTAAAAAACCAAAGCGGACTCTGGAGGACAAGCCTGACCAGCTCTGCCGTGCAGCTCCCAGAGGGGACCTGTGTTTTTTAAGTTACACCAAGGACTGACCTGCAGTCCAACTAGAAATGTTACCCCTACTTCTTGACCTGGGGATGGCATTTTTCACCCTGAAGGACTGTGAGCTTCTCACTTGCCTTGTTACGTTGTCGTCACTATCAATGACAATCTGCCCTTCAATAATCCCCAGTGAAAATGCACGTACAGCTGCTTGCCTTATTAAGTGGATGAATCCATGTGTGAATTAATTCAACTGCGTATTAGTCAGAAAAGCTTGGCAAAGAATACTGCACTTGGAGTTGTCTGAATCTCTTTCCTTTTTTTTTTTGGTCTGTTTTGGTCTTCTCTTCCCCGTCACCAAAGCACATCAGGTGGAAGTAGGTACATGTTGTGTAACTCTTGCTTAAAGAATAAAATGTGGGGTTTTTTTCAGTTTCCCAGCTGATGAGTGCCTTGTGACACACACCGTGACACCCCAGGCAAGACACCATCGGCCAGGGAGATGTGTGAAACCCCCTTTGCCAGTTCAGGGAAGTTAACCTGGAAACATAGAACAAACATGGTTTTCCTGACATTTCAGGCAGACGGGGGAGTGGCATGGGTGTTTGCACCAAATAAGTCGTCTGAAGCTTGGGAATCTAGCATAATAACTTCTTCTGTGTTTAGTTTTTTTTTTTTCCCTGGGGGTTATGTTATTTATACAGTCTGTGGTGTCCCTTATGCTTATTGGCTGGTGAAGATCTAGAAGAAAAGTCTTCTTGTAGACCTCTGTGTATGTACGCAGAAGAGGTTTGTTTAAGGCTATTATATTGTAAAAAAGGATAGTGTAGATTATTTGTTACCAAGATGAGTCTAACAAGACAAGAATATTCTACTTATATACTGGAAAACAGGAAAAAGTGGACAATACCTTGTAAAGGACCTTGTAACTGTCTCCTGTGTGTCCCTTTTCACTCTTAACCTGAGTTGCCTGCTTCTACCAGGTTGGGGACAGCCAGTGAAATCTCCACCGAGGGCTGCTGCGCAGGCACATACACGTCCTTTTTCTGCTGCGTACATCCTGTTCCAGCACATGCTGGTGCTTGTCTTCATGCTGGAGAGTGCACTGCCGGCACTTGGCAGAGGACGAAAATAAGGCTCTGGAAGATTTTGGCAAAGGTTTTCTGCAGGGTAAGAGCCGCCTTGTGTTCAATATGAGAAGAAGCTACTCCCAGGCTTTTTTGTTTAAAAGGCTTGAATGTCTCTAGCTAGACAGCAGGTAACTTTATCCATGGACAATTTAGCAGATGCCACCATATAGTGCCTTCTCCCCCTTTCCCCTCCCAAACAATCCATTTTGTAGTCTGCCACGATGGTTTCTTTGGCACATGAAGCCATAGAATGTCTTCAAAAGTACCTGGTGGTATGCACTGAATTTGAAACCAAGTTTTCTATTTTTGTGTAGTCATTTTAAAGATAGATTTTTTTTTTTTTTTTGAACCACCACACAAAGGATAACCTTCCTGGGTTTTTTTTTTTCCTGACTTTGTTTAGATTCAGAAAATTCCTTTTCTATCTTTTCCTCATCTATTTAAACAATCACAGCAGGCTAATGCTTTGTGAGTCTGTGTTCATTAGAGATTACGTTTTATTAGATAACCTTGAATCAAGTTGCATCCAAGGTCATGGGTGAATGCAGCTTATGTCTCCATCTCAGTTCCCATCTTATGAAAATACCAGCAGTGAAAAACATCAGAAAATGAGAGTGTTTCAGGGCAGCGTGCTTTGCTACCTGACTTTTTAGATGCCCGACCACCAGAATGGGGTCTACTACTCCATAAAGCAGAAGAGTGGAAAAATGAGGGGTCTCAGAGCAAGATAGTCAGGAACTAGTATGTTGAACAATGAGACATTTAATACTGCCACTCGGAAATATAGAGAACCAAAATAGGTCTTAAATCCCAACCTACTGTGGGATGTAGGCACCTACCTCTTGGCCACAAGCCTCTGCCTGGCAGATTCACATTGAACCCGCCCCTCCACTCCTCCCTTCTCCACAGATAAATGCTTAGCTGAATTTGCCATAAGAACTCAGTTGGATCATCAAGACTTAATCTTTATCTCCAAGGCAAGAAGAAAAAGGGTATTCAGGTTGCTGATTTAAGGGTATTCCAGTTAATCAGGGTATTGGAGTTTTTTTGGTTCGGTTGGTTTGGTTTTGTTGGTGGTTTTTAGGTTTTTTTTCTTCTCTCCAACCAGAGTGTCCTAATCATAAAGCTACAGGCTATTTTGCAAACTGAGATGTGCTTTGGATGTGAGGGGAGATACGCCTGTTGAAACTCTTCCCTGTTCAGCAAGCCTTAGCAGGTATACGATCTAGTAGCTAGGCAGCTGGGTTTGGAGGGGGAAGATACAGGCTGAGCCAGGAGAGCACAGTTCCTGCATGCTGGCCCTGCCGCTTGACGGTCACGGTGCTGTGCTGGTCCTGAGCTGACGTGGTGTAAGGATATCTGGCAGACTGAGCCCCTCCACCGGCACAAAGAGGCATCTAGCTTGTGGGTGACAGGAGGATGCGAGCGTGGGCCAAGAGGGGGGGATCCGGGCTTTCAAGGCTTGAAAACATTATTTCTGCTTGGAATACTTGAATCTAGCTTGGGTTCATATGGATGCTGCACTAAATATGCATATGCGCTTCCAGGCTTTCAGCACCAGATCAGACGGGTTTTAAAGGATCACGGCTTTGGATTTAGGCAAGATTTAAGTACTAAAAGCCTTCTGTGACTCTATTCCCAAGTCATTTGGAGTAATTAGCTGCCTATTCTCTAGGGAAAATGAAGAGCAGAAGAGGATATATGTAGAAGGTCACCAGTTTCCCATTAATCACTCTCAGTATGGCTTGTAAGCCAAGCACCATTCCCTCTCCACGTTTCCCTGAATGCTAATCTCATCTGCAGACTCTCTTAGTCTCTACCACACTTCCAAGATTTTGCTGGGACCACAGCCCAGGGGAAGTCCCCTGCATTTTTAAATATAGTTCTCTTATTGCCAAGTGCTTCCAGTATAGTCATTGTCTGGAGTAGCCATATGGCCCGTCATCTAACATAGGCACATGGAGCTTCCTACATGAGCCATCTGGAGAAGAACACCGATACTACAAAAGCAGTAGCTGCAGCCACAAGAAAAGCGTGCTCCCCTCTGAGAGGTCCTTTACACAGAACGGAACATCTCTGCTCTGGTGCAGCTGGATTGGCTTCAACCATGTTGCACAATTCACACTTGTGCAAAAGGAAAAAAGGGGAGGTGAAACCCAACATTTGCTCAAATTAATCTTTTGCTCTTTCCTGTTGGAAATATTCATTTAGCCTGAAAAAAACCCCAAAATCATGATGAGAATTTTAAAATGTTTCTTGCTAATGCTTATAGCTATTGGCCTTCCTTGTCCAGTATATCCCGAGGCCTTAACTTTAATCCAAAGATGCTGTAATGTTTCAGAAATGAATCAGCCAAGGCACTTCCAGGTTGAATTTTTATCAGTGGGTAAGTCAAGTTGTCCTTTCAAAATTATTTTAATCAAGGTACCCTAGACCGAACATTAATATGAGTAGTCCTGCACAAGTATGACCATTATTTTAGAAGAGTCTCAAGTAAATGTAATAAAATGCCCTTCCAACTCCTTTCTCAGGCCTTAAGTAAGTAAACTCTTCTACATTGTGAATGCAGGTGAGCGAGGAATGGGGAGGGCAAAAAATAGAAATAAATTTCCTAAATAAAACAAAAGTTGAAAGTTTGCATTGTTTCAGGTTATTTTAAAGGACTGCTCTATATTAAAGCACTGGAAAGCATATCAAGTAGAAAAATCACAAAGCCCAAGCTGATTAGAAAGTGTTTTGATGCAGTAAAAATTCATCACATACTAAAGAACATACAGTTTTTATAGGCTTCTGGATTAAGATGGAAGAAAATACCAGTCATCAAACCTGTTATTTAAATGATTTTACTATGATATTAATCTCATTCTAATTTATAGTGTGATATTCCTTCAGATGTGGTAATGGCTTGCAGATATTTTAACACCATGAGTTTTAGATGACTGCATCAAACTCCCATTAATTACATTAATATGTTACTTATATTAAAAGGACTTTTCAGAAAGGCTCTGTATGTTTCATGAAAGCTAAAATACCTCAAGAATTATTGAGAGCTCTCTTGGCAACAGCTGAATTCACAGCTGGAAGAAAAGGCTGTAAATGGGTCTAGTTTGTCCTCCTGTGCATCTGTGACCAACATCAACGCTTGAGTAGAGCACGTGTGCTCTGTCCTTCACCACTGAAGTCCAGGGCATTGACGAGTGCCCTGGAATGGCAACTGAGGTTGATCTACATGGGACATGACTTGATCTACACAGGAGACCCACTGAAGCCTTGAATTCGCATCTGCGCTCAAATAAAAAAACTTCAGTGCGCTGTCTGTCCTTCCCCTGGAAAACCAAATGTGGCAGAACTCTGCTGTTCTCATTCCTTGCTGCTGCCAGAGAAGGCTTTCTTCCATCCAAAACTGGAATGATAACTTTAAAAAAAAATCATCCTCATCAGTAAAAATGTATGTCCATTAGATAAACAAATATTTTGTGGTAGTTTCAAATTAGTTAAAGTTTAAAATTAAAATTTTTGCTATAATTAATCTGTAGCAACTTTGAAAGGAAAAGCCATTTAAAACCAAGACTGAGACTCTTATTTTGACAGCTTCAATTCTCCTTTTTTCATTGTTCTCCTACAAAACTAGAAGTCAGTAAAAAGTGACACTTTCCTAAGAAACTTTGGTTTCCACAAGTCACAGTGGAAGGTTAGAGCCAGTTTTTCTTAAAACCTCTTAGTTTTCCCCATAGATTGCTTTGCAACGCCTGTGTCAGGACATACGTGCAACCAGAATTGTAAGCTGTCTCCTCCAACCCTGCTGCCAGGGAAGAGGAGAGAGAGATTTGTCTCCCCTGCTCTGACACCTGATGCCCCTCGTCCCTGCACTCATCACCGCGGTTTGCTGGGGGAAGGGACGTGGTGAAAACTCCTGCTGTTTTATGGAAACATACTCCCTTCCCCAAGAGCACTGAGCCTAAGGCTCTCTAAATCATTTTGAAACCCTTATTCTTAATCTCAATAAGACTTTTATTACTAGGCCTACTTACTCCAGCAAAGTAAAAGTGGTTAAGTACTTGTTTATAATTGCACATCGATGACTCCGTTCTAGTTGTACAATAAAACTGAAGGATATACACAACTTTGCTCTTTCTGTTACTTGGGATTCTCTCATTTATTCCATTCAGTGGTCTGGAGAAGGTACATGCCCCCTGTTGAGAACCAATTTCTTCAGACACCCATTTAACTTTTATCCTTTTTGGAGAATGGATGTGTTCAGACAATGACACTACCAGCGGTCACAGGTTGATCAGAAGTCCATCTTGTGCTGACAGTTTTCGAGGGTTACTGAGTTAATGGTGGGTCTTTGTGACCCAGCTCTTGGTCACACCACACTTTTTCTATAGTGTAATTTCACTCTGGGAGGCAGCTGAAAATGATTCTTATATTGTTATGTTGTATCCCACTGACAATTCAGCACAGACGATAGGAAGAATCAAGTTCTGCCTTCTTGGTACTTATGGCTAATATCTGTTGTGCTGACAATCAGGTCAATAAACTGATGTGATGGGCAGATTGTGACCCACCCTCTCAAGTGTTCTTCCCTCTTAATTAAAAGCCGGGGCTGCTATAAATATGTGCCAAAGCGATAAGTGTGTACCTGTGTGCATGAGTACATGTGTGTGCACGCATCAGCGGCATCCTCTTCTCACCTTAGCTAAAGCTTATTTTGCAGCTGTCATGAATGTTGACTTAAAACCACATGAGAAGAAATTGGGAAAGATTTGAGCTATTGCACAATGAAGGGGTGTGATAATTTAATGACCTGGGATTCATGTAACGTGATATACTGCTAATAAGAGAACTTATTGGAAAAATAAGCATCCTTATATTTTATAAACACTGCACATTGTTGTTGGAGAAGAAATGAGTTTCCTACCCCTCAAGCTGCCTCTCCAACTTCTACTATATAATGTCTTGTTCTCAATATGCTCCATTCCTCTTATCACTGTCAAATAACATGAGGCCCCTCTGGCTTTTCCTGGACTGGTTTCGTAATGGAGTTTTAAAAATTAGTTTATAGCTTTCTGTTCTGATTTTTCTTCACTTCTCTGGTCATACTTCTTTTAATTCAGCTCTGAGCAGTTTTTAGAGCTTGTGTGTTAAAGTAGAAAGTATAACCTTAGAAAGGAATTTTTTAAACTACTTGGTTGTATTCCCATCGAAGATATGAAATAAACTTAGAGTCATAACACATAATAAGTGTTCCAAATAGTGGTTAAAGTTCATTGGAAGGTATAAAAAAGCATCAATAAATATGTTCATAACTAGATTAACTCTGTCAGCGCCACCTGGAAGAACACAAGTGGTAGAATTACAAATTTCCACATTATTGGTATCTTGCTTGGACTTCAAAGACTTTTATGTGTGTAGGGAAAAAATGGAGACTAAATTATCAGTAATTACAACTGGTGCTAGAATGGAAATTATTTTGTCACCCACTACACTTCAAGGTTTTTGGAGCTTATTTGTTCTGTGCTGACCCTCAAATACTAGTGAGGAACTGGCTCATCCCACAGAGGTTAGGCTTTTATGTCAGGAAAAAAAAAATTGCCGGTATGATTTGGCAAATTCAGGTGTTACAACAATATGCAGAAAATGTTCAAAAATAATGATGTGCCTAAAGAATGGAAATGAAAACAATTCTAAAAGGAGAAAAGTAGATACATAAAATCAGGGATACCAAACATTTTGAAGAAATTAAAAAGAAGAAAATATATATTTAGGCAGAAATCTTATGCCTCTTACTTAAGCTCAGCTTTTAATATGGGTGATGACATCTACAAATGAGAACCTCTATATGAAAACAGGTTCAAGTAGAGAGGAATGAAAATGGATGCTGGCCCTCTCTTTCATTATCTCAATCAATAGTGAGAAACATTTTTATAAGGTAACTGGATATGAACACGCCATTTCTTTTTAGTCTAAAAAGGTAAAAAACATTCTTATTGACTCTTTGGCATTCCGAACATTTCTTTTAATCTATTGCTCATAAACAACCCTGGCTCATCGTAGTCTCATGCCTCTATTAATATATTCTTCCTGTAATCACCACTTAGTGTAAGTATAGCTAGGTTGATGTATGCTTCATCTAGAAGGTAAAAGAAAACTGTTAAACTACTCATACTCTTGACTAATGGATCTCATATGCCATTTCCTGCATTATCTCATGTTAAATATTATCTTTTGGTCTACTGAAGGAGAAAGGCTACATTTGTTTCCCCTGAGCTCCAGGAGAATGAATCAACAAATGAGGGGATTCACAATAAAGACTTCAGTCTAAGTCTCCTGCATCTCAGAAACACACCGCTCAGTGGGCTGTAGACTGGCCCACAGAGCAGATAGATGGAGAGTGAAACCTACGTATAGATACAGGTGAAGACCACGGAGATACATCTCGCATGTATATATGAGATGGTGTTCAAGGGGAGACAGTAAAAGGGCAGATTGTACATCTCTTGGTGTCCCCACGACACTCCCACCTCCAAAGGTCATTTTTGTTGGGCGCACTTTGTTGGGTGCACTTTGTTGGCCAACAGAAGCCAGCAAATGGAAACTTTGCCTGCACCCGAGGGCTCAGCCATTTTTCCACAACCAGATTCAGAAACCAGCAACTAATTCACACACTTGAACAGGAGAGACCTTGCTGCTAGAGGACATGCTTGTTACACGACAGGTTATTCCCGCTTCCACGTCCATGCCGCATCACTAACAGTGTCCCCCCCGGGGTAGGAAGCACAAGGAGTGCTCCCAGACTCCTGACCTAATACTTCGTTTGTCCAGTCAGCGGAGCTGACAACATGTTGTTATGGCCAGAGCACACTGTCAAAGCAATTCCAAAATGCTTTTACTGAGTTACAAAAATGTTGCTTGATAGTGGAAGTTATATATGATTATGGTGCATAGCAAACACGACACATACAGGCAGAGCTTTTCATGGGTGAAGGAGTTTGTTTATATTATGATCTTTGGCTGAATGATTCGGGAGATGAAATGTAGTGATGGGTGAATGAGGCATGTTTATACAGCAAGGGATTGCCGTGCCCTGCGTATCGCTCTTGATGGTGCTATTCAATACAGCTACAGCGGTCAGGTTTTAGAAGGAAAAGAGAGAGGAATGCGTGGTACCCTGGAACTAGCCAAGGGCTAGCCTTGCTGCAGTAAAAAGAGAGGAACAAACCCTGAGCTTTGAGAAAAGGGATGGAAACCTTTGAATCTACACGCAACAGGTTTCTACTCCTTCAATTAATATGATTCAAGACAGGAACAAGCATTTTAATTGTCTTTTAACCTGTGTTGAGGAACTGCAGCTGTTACAAATAAGAACTATTGCTTGTGATTCATTCATTTCAGGGCCTGTGGGATTCTTCACCTTTCAGACAAAGTTCAGTGCATACAAAAGAGACAGAGGGTTTCTCCACCAAAAAGAACTAGAGGTAAGGGCTCTTGCACACAGCATTTCCATGTATCAGCACATAGGTCTTCTCTCTGATTATGAAACTACTGAGTGGGACTCTCTCCTCCTCCTGTAAACTGGATCTCAACAAGCTTCTCAATGAAAGGTTAGTTTCATTTTCTAGCTTTTTTATGAAAAAGTTAACTGATTTGCAAAATCAAAATGTTTTCTGACAGGAAGACATTCTGGCAAAATGCTTCACCAACATTGCAGACCACACGCTTTTAGTTTTAAACATAACCTTTTTTGGAGGCATACACCTTAGCAAAAGCAATCCAGCTTCCTTTTGTTGATCTATAGTAAACAGTAACGGGATTTCTCGAACACCTTACTGGAAAAGATTCAGTCATGCATATTTCCATCTCCTAGCTCCACCTTTCAGCATATTAAGCCTTTTAATCCCCCTTCCTCATTCAATGTGCACACCAATTATGTCACCTGATTCTGCATCTTTATTGAGTTTTACATCACTCACCCATAAATCACTGATTATTGTTGCACTATTTGGATCTCTGCCCAGGTCCTCACGGGCATCGTTTAGCCTGAAGGTATGCATGCACCCAGACAAACTCTCTCTAGACATCCACCAGCGTATCCTAAAGACAGGCACACTGGCAATGAGAGGAGGGGGAAGAAGTGATGCAAAAGGAAAGAGCTGTTTGCATTTTGCAGCTGAAGTTAGTTGTAAATTGTATTGTAAACTTTCATGGAGAACTCAATCTAGCCTGAAGGTTTTTATCTTCACAATTCCAAACAATTTGCTCCATTGACTACATTAAAAGGGCAAAAGGGATTGTAACTGGTATAATTTCAGGGGTTATTGGAGCACTGCATTTCTTCTGTTATCTGCTCCTTGCAGGATAAGTGCTAGTTTGTGGTGGCTGGAGGGAACTTTTTTCCCACAGGTCAGTATTCAGCAGCACCAACCCGCCACCCCAGTTCTTTGTAGACTGGCAGCAAATGGCCTCCAGCTCCTACCAGGAGAGCATCTTTATTTTTATTCACCACCCACAGGGAGACAATGCGTTCCGCCTTCATTAGTTTCACACTGATTCTTCTTGCCTTCTCTCTCACTCTCCTCTCAACAACACAGGAAGTCTTAATGGTAAAGAAAAAGCCAAGATTTATTTGCCAAAACTGAAAGGCAAACTATTTTGGAGGGAAAAAAAACCTGTATATGAAGCTGCTTTTGTGCAAGTTTGAGACTCTTGCCTCAGTGCAAGGTACTTCACTATCTCTTACCCATGGTTTCTTTAGTACATACTAGCTGTGAAAGTTGTGAGTGAGCGTTTGTAGAATCTCTCCAGCCTTCCAGGTGGCAGCCTGAGCCCTGAGTGCCTTCCCCTTACTCTTTCTCCACCTCATAGACCTCTGAGTTTGGTTTAAATCTCTAAAGCTCGATGCCCAGGATAGTTACTTAAAGGAGGAGGAGGATTGGAAGGAACACCTCCAGCACTCTGAAGGGGTCAAAAGCTGCTCTCTTGGACATGCCTATAAATCCCTGCCTTCTCCCTTCCTCACCCCTCCACACTTACTGAATCCTTTGTCCCAAAGGAAAGCAATATAGGGAAAGTGTAAGCTGAATAACACAAGGTACATTTTTGTCAAAGGTGTGAACTGCAAAAACCTGAAAGTCCTGAACATTTTACCCCTTCATTGAGCTGGAATTTTTTTTCTTTTTCATCTTAGACAGTTTCTCAGGTCTTTTCTCTGGCTTTGGAGGTAGTGGAGAGTTAGAGGCAGACAGGCAGGTAGAGGTTGTACATCTTAAATCCACTCCAATGTATTTTCCCATTTGTCCCCACTCCAAAGAAAAGGAGAGTTGGGGTTTTGGTTTGGGTTTTTTGGGTTTTTTTTTGTTAAGCAGAGATCACCTAGAAAAGTTTTTCTTTCAAAAGTTCATGCAAATTTAGTTCCATTTCAGTAAATCCCTATGCAAATATTCTTCTTTCAGGATGGAAGTTATCCCAATGGACTTAGTTAAGTCACTTTCAAAGTGTATGATGCTAAACTAAATTAATTCTACTTTAGGTCTGTCCGTATGGTAGGCAATACAGTGCAATCAGGGTATCCAAGCTTAGTTGGGCACTGGAAGATGTGTAATCATATCAATATGGAGCTCTGTCCCAGATGGTTAGCTTCACTGAGAAACAGCATCCATTAGCACAGGTGAACTGCTGTAGGTGTGCAGCAATTTTGCTTCTGGTTCGTGAGCCTAGCTGAGGCACGCTGTGTGGCATCACTTTGGGCAGGGGGAGATGTACCCCCTTAGTTCTGAAAAAGTCTCAACTGGTGTTTAATGAAGTTTAGCGCTGCAGTCCTCAAGCTCTGAATATTTGCTTCTTTGCAGTAATTGCTTCATTTCCATAGTGGGGAATGAGGGCATCACCCCAGTATGATAATGGCTGATTACACTCAGCCAGCTTAGATTCCAATTTAATTTTACACTCACTGCTAATTTGGATCAGCTTTCCCAAGCATTCCTCAAGCCTACTACGAAAAGAATGAGTTTTGTGTTCAAAGGAAGCAACTCTGCTTTAGACAAAGTAGCTGATACCTCCATCATATTGATCTTCGTATGGAGTGTGAATGAATCACAGGGAGGAATGAATAGAACAACTCTGTGGGGACAGAATACAAGACTGCCCTATAGTGTACCTACCTGATGAAAAATTAATAAGAACTAATGCTTTTTTTCCCCTTTTACTTGAATAGGTTTGGAATATGGCAATAATAAAATCTTTCAGTCAGGCACCACAAGCACGTGAACATGGTTACCCTGCTTGACATCTCTAGCTGGAGCTGGTTAAAAGGCAGACCTTTTGTTGACACTTTGTTCTGAACTGGAAAACATTTTTATTTTATTCTATTTTTTTTTTTTTTTGGCAATGTTCTGTTAGAAATATATAGAAGTTAAGTCTGAGAACATTTACTTTTGAAACAGACTCGATCCCAGAACAGCAAAGCCGAAGTGCCCAGGTGCCCAGCTACATGGCAAGGTAACTCAATGCTCTCAGACCATCTGCTGGTCTGTGGGGACCTACATCCTACCTCCTGCCAGGTATCTCACCAGTTGCCAGCTCAACAGGACACAGCCTGGGAGACCCAGGACTAACCATACAGAAACCCAGACACTTCAGAAACCCTGCAGGGGAGCTGGCAGGAAGGCAGGACCTGGCTGTCTCCCAGTCTCGTGGGAGTTTTTGTAGGTGATTTGTAGGTCAACCAGGACAGTGATGAAACTTCACACTATGACATTCTGGAAAGCCTCCAGCGTGACTTCCCCATAGCAGGAGGATGCTGATGCCATGTGCTGTGGTGACCCCTTCTGAGCTCCCTGGTAGCATCTCTGGGAGCAAGAAGTGCTGTTTGATGCCTGCACTTGCTTTGCTTTCTGCCTGTCCCGGTGCTATGAGATGCAGCAGAAGGGGGCTGATGCTGTGCTGAGGGGAAGTCTTCTGGTCATCTTCCTTGTCAGTGCCTATCTACCTGTAGCTTGAAGCTAGCTGAGTGAGGGCTGAGAGATCTCCTCCCTGCCCTGGCCATTTACCTTGTTTAGATGAAGGGTTAATCTTGCTCTGTTTCACTGCACCAACTGAGGGGAAAACCATAGATTTGTAAACTCAGACCCCGCAGAGATCAAGATTCTCCCCCTCCCTCACAGAATTGTCATAGATTTTAAAGAATAAATCAGTCAGACTTTTTATTTTTCTCCTACTTTTCTCAGTTCAAAAGTTATCAACTCAGCCTCATAATTCAGGAGCAATAACTGCATAAAAAACTCAACATCCTCCAAGGAGCCTATGACCTACACAGGGTGAGATGTTATTTTCTATTTCCCTTTACCTAGCCTCCTGTGAAATGGATAGGCTTCGTAAAAGGGCCACAAACTGCACTTTTTTTATTTGTCATATGCTACTTATGTTTTCACATAGTCTCCTTACTCTTTCTCCTTCTCAGTTGCTCTGACTTTCTATCCCAGATTATGCAAGGTTATTTTTCTCTTTCTTCTAGTAGGCTTTGTATTTTTAACTTTCTTCGTGTGATATGTTTGCTTGTATCCTTGGATTCCTCACCCCCTTCACCTCCTTACCTCTTATTCTTTGTGTCCTCTAGCGCATATATACAACTTCCTCTCCTCTTTCTTCCTCCATGTTTCTTGGTGTTTGCTCTAACATCACCTCTTGACTGGTCCTATGGTCTTTGCTGTTCTGTCACAGGTTCCTCCACCATGACAACCCCTGGAGACACAACACCTACAGCTCTCCCACTCTGCAGCACCCCCAAGTGATGCTGTGGAAGGCTCCTGTCCCCAGCTGAGTCCACACAGGCACTCGTTCCCAAGCCATCAGCACTCAAAAAGCCAACAAATGCAGAGTATTTCTTCAGGTGCTTTGATTAGTACCTTCAGTCAAGGGCTTACTCTTCACCACCCGGTGTACTTAGTAACCAGTAATACCAGTATGAAAGAAGTTATAAACTGCAGGGAGAATTGTGTGAAAAACCTCAGTGTGAGATGGTCTAGAAGGCAAGGTGGTATTTGTTTACAAGATCCGTAATCTTGACTTTATGCATCTGCACTCCTCCCCTCACAGAGTCCGTTAACTCCACGCGCTCCCGCACACCCATCCTCACAAGCACCAAGACGTACGTGCCAAGTGGACTGCTCTCCGAGGTCAGGTCCTCACCGGTCCGTCTCTGGGGTTCCTCTTGACTGGTGACAGCAAACGACAGTTTGGACAGACCTCTGACACCCCTTAGGAATCATCAGCTCCTATGGAGCGGTCCCTGCCCCAAGCATGGTGCTGCCTTCAGGACCGTAAACCTTAGGCAGGGTTGCTGCTCATTCTCTGTTTTTCCTTGTTTGGAAAATATGTCTGTCGTCCTGCTAGGCTAATGGGAAAGGGCATATGTGACATGTTGTGTGTGATCTGTTGCCATGTCGGTGCCGCCTTCCTGTTGTTAGGATGCAGGGTCTGCCGGACAGTCGGCTGGGCTGGGGTCTTCTCATAATGCAGATCTTCTGGGCTTGGTATAACGATGCGTGCCCCCGTTTTACTGCTGGAAATGGTGTCCTGGGAGTAGTATGCCAAGCATGGAGTCCTTCGTTATCATTACAGACCTTTTTAAAAGTCCTTGTTCTGCTGCTTCTTCCACTGCTTAAACACAAAGCTTTTCACTCATACCGCATGCACACCAATCTTAATAGTTTTGTTCCAAACCTCTACAAAGCCACCAATAAAACTGACTAATAGCTCAATAAAGCAGTATATTTTAGTGATGAATTAAGAGAGAGATGGCACAGTATAAAACACCATAGGACAAGTCTTTATAGGTATTTAGGAATGTAACTCTGATGTGTTTCATCAGTATTAGTTAGCTTACTTTCTGTATTATTTCACCCAGTCAAATCACTTGCATCGTTCTCAGAAGAGTAAAAAGGTGGGAGCATGTGCACGTAACATAGTACTGCAAGAGTGGACAGTGTTTGACAGGTCTTAGACTGAGAAGCCTAAATAACTTTTCTAGGAACCAAACACTGACTGTAAGGTATTGATTGGACTGGATAGTAAATGCTATTGACTTCTCGGTATAGTTCAGGAATAAATTGAAATACCATCCTGTTGAAATTGAGGATCTTGCCAGCTGGTTTGACGGGAAGAAGATGTACTCCTAAATACTCAGATTTTTGGAGGCTGCTTTCAGTATTGAAAGTGCAAAGACATTTTACATCTGTCCTGGCAAATTTCAATCAGACTGTACTTGAAATGTATATCCAATATATACTGATGAACAGGTGTTTGTTTATATTCTTATTATTAGCCATTGCCATGTATTAAAAAAGACTATACTTTAATACTATTTTATTTACACCAGTTTTATATCTTCTAAGAATAAAATACACCATGATTTGTTTTAGTGTAGCCTCTGGGACCTGCAGGGTAGAGCACAAGGCTGCGAGAGTGCAGAATGTAAAGAATCCTCAGCAAGTTTTCATTATGTGCATGGCCTGAATGCTAAGTGCAGTGATAAATGAACTGTGATTGAATTTCTTAATGAAGAGACAGAATAATTTTAGAAACACAGAATAGTCTTCCCAGGTTGCTATCAATCCCATTGCACATGCAGGTCTATCAGTTTATTTTCTTCTTCACGCATCTTAAAAGCACAGGAAAAATCTGAGAAAATGAGCAAAGAGCAATAGAAAAAAGAGCAAATAAATTAAGATCTTTCATCATTTGTGAGGGGAAAGTCTTGGAAAAGTCAAAGACAGAAGAAGGCAAAACTGCAATCCCCTGCAATACTCACTCTACTGCAAAGTTGGATAAAGAAGAGTAAAGAGAAAGCTGAGTTTAATCCAATGTAACTGGTTTTCACTGGGACAGAGCTAACTTTCTTCATAGTAGCTGCTATGGTGCTATGTTTTGGATCTGTGACCAAAACAGTGTTGATAACCCAGGGATGTTTTAGTCACTGCTGAGCAGTGCTTACCCAGAGCCAAGGGCTGTTCTGCTCCTCACCCCAGTCCACCAGCGAGCAGGCT
>JAOBAS010000056.1:19230537-19244369 GCA_025311575.1 Elanoides forficatus | reverse complement strand
GCCTGTGATGGTAATTGCTGAGCGATCTCTCCCTGTCCTTATCTCAACCCACAAGCTTTTCATTATATTTCCTCTCCCCTGTCCTGCTGAGGAGGGGAGTGACAGAGCGGCTTTGGTGGGCACCTGATGTCCAGTCAGGGTCAACCCACCACACTTGCAAATCACAAAACCACAGATTTCCTCGGGACTCTCCTCCTCCCCAACTTGACTTTGTCACCTGGGGAGTCTTAATGGGATGGTAAGTGGATCTCTGTGTCTTTCCACTTACAGAAAAAGGGCATTTGAGCCATGCGAAGAGGGAGGGGATCACCAACTAGTATAAATGAGGAGAGCAGTCTTCCAAACAGCCCCAAAACCAAAAGCCCCAAAGAAAGCTGCAGACATCTGGCTTCCCTGAAGCTCGGTCAGTGTTGCTGCTGCAGGCATTTCATAATGCTTGTGGGCTCTTGGGTTATATGAAAACTGGTCCGCACACCTGCAGTTCAACATATCTCCCTAACACGGCAGCTGTATGAGCATTATAATTGCTGCAATTCTTCAGGCTTATGCAGTATTAACACAGTGGTTCCTTTTTTTTTTTTTTTTTTTTTTCTAAATTAGACAGTCTCAGAGCTTATCTGCCCAGCTAACAGGCTACTAAATGATGACATTAACAAATTGCCCTCCTTCCACTCCTAGAATCAGCATTATCCACTAATTGCACAATAGCTTTTGCACAGCTGCCTTCAGTGCGTGCGTGCCAGGACGGGCAAAAGCAGATTTCCCAGAGCAGCCCGAGGCCCAGGAGATGGCACTCTTTCATAGCTCTTCTGCACACCTGGTCTGTGCTACAGCTGCTAACACAGCAGTCGGAGTAAATAACTTTCCTTCAGAAGTGATAATTTTCTGGTAAAATGATCAGCAAATGGAATTCTACGAGTTCAGAAGTCTTAGTGGAAAAATACCAGACAAGTCTGAAGCCTTACCTTCTGATGCCAGTGTATGAAAACTTTTTCCCGACTGACTGAATCAATTCCTTTACTAACTAGTGGTGTAGAAATAGCCTTTTTCTTTATGCGCAAATAATTTCCTCAGCTGCTAGTTTCAGTCCAATGCCCAAGGTTGGCTGTTGCAAAAATATTCTTGCAGATAAAAGCAAAATGTAATACTTGGACTGCCATATAAGACACACTGGGAGTGATAAATGAAAGTAAAAGTATATGTTGCCTGATTCCCATGTGCGCCATTACCCAAGGCTTAGTGGGATTTAACCAGCTAATCCCCATGTTGGTTCTGTTATCGTGCCATTTCAGGGAGCGTGTTCGGGTAAGGCTGCAACAGGAGAAGATAAGGCGCTCTCTGAAGGTGAGGGAGAGAGCACAGGAGCCCAGCGTCTGTCCACAGGTAAGCGGGGGATCTGGGGACGGGAGGAACAAGCACCTCTATCTCATTTATCTGTGCTGGTCTGGGTTACGGGGGATGCTGGGCAGAGAGAGTCCTGCTGTGGGCTCAGGTAGGGTAACAGAAAACGGTGTTGGTTTGCTTTGGCTACTCCGCTCAGGGGGTAGATGCTCCGTTTGCCAGCCCAGAGCATCCCCGCCAGCACAGCTCAGGGGCCAGACCCCAGCAGTACCCAGGTCCCTGTAGGCATGCACCCTCCAATTTGGGGGCCAAGCACTGCAGATCTGTCTTGAAAATTTAGGTCTTGCCATGCGTGGAGCCCGTCCTGTTGGCCAAGGGCAGGCTAGCACCGCAGCTGGGGAGGGGGGGGCCGGTTACACTACCCCACCTTGATCTCTGTGAAGGGGGCAGATCCTGTACACACGGCACGAGCACTGGCCTTTGCGCTTTCCAGAAGGCTTTGCCCACCTAAACCCATCAACGGCTTGTGCCAAAGCACAGAAAACTGCCAGAAACACATGAGAAGCCCCATCCAAATTCATCATCCAGGGCCCGCATCCGCCCCCGCTGCCGTCCCTCAAGGCAGCTCGCTCGGCTTGTCTGAGAAAACCTTCCCACCAGATAGTCGAGAGCGGCAATCCCAAAAATGCATACTGCTACAGAAAAAAAGAAAAACAAACCAGCCCCCATCCCAATGCTAATTTTAATTTAGAAATGAACATCATTTCTCCTTTGCTAATTGCAAATACTGGGCACCGTCTGAATGAAACCATCTGCATCTGTTACTTAATTAGACCACGGTTTTTCAAATGGGGGAAAAATAATCCGCTGGGATACAAGTCTTTCCTCTGGGGCAGTTTCCTGTCTTTCAATCTTGTATCCTGTTGAGTGTTATAAAAGAGTTAGTTGCCATACTCTCTCTCTAGCCTCTGAACCTCTTCAAATCATCCATTAAAGATAAACGTTAGACCTATTCTTTGCCCCTTCCTGCCCTTAACACAGTCATAGGCAGTGACAGGTTCGGCCCTGTCCTGAAACAGAAGATGGTGGTAATATACAGGAAAATTAATGATGTGGTACAACCCTAACTTCAGCTGAGTGATACAACACTAATGAATCAACTATTAATTTTTTTGGCTTTTAATAAACCTCTGTTTTAATGTGAATTTCTAAAGAAACCTGAAAATGAGAAGGTTCTTAAGGACAGATACAGAATTCCTGGCTTACATGGATTGAATTTTTCTGATTGAGCAGCAGAGGAGACATAAACTCCCAAGAATATGTTTGCAATACAATCAAACCTCATTGCTGTGCATGTTACATTCAATAGTGCATTACAAGAGTGCTTGCTTAGCCCTTGCCAACTTTTTCCAAGGCCAC
Source organism: Elanoides forficatus (assembly GCA_025311575.1). Lineage (NCBI taxonomy): Eukaryota > Metazoa > Chordata > Aves > Accipitriformes > Accipitridae > Elanoides > Elanoides forficatus. The sequence continues at coordinate 19,241,609 of JAOBAS010000056.1, read as the reverse complement.
AGGAACTCAAACAGCATCATTGCTCCTGAATTCATGAGTAAAAAAAAGATTGCTGCATTTTTCTGGGTTTTTTTTCAGGATTTTTCAGTGACAACCATGTCAGCCCATTGTCTTCACGTTTAAGAGTCAGATGTTTAAACACCAGCAGAGATGGGCAGGGACTGTAACAGGTGAACGAACACATACCTTTGAGCATGTAATTAGGATATTGTGTAACGTGGGATGCCCAAGAAGGCATGTACTAGATCTTTATGGCTGGGACCTCTCTTGTTTGTCACTGAAAGTAAGTCTGCCCTTTGGGAGGTAAATTTACCATTCATCTCTTCAGTTACTGGCATGGCTTGAAGTACTGGAGAAACCTGTTGGGCTGTTCTCCCTGCGCAGTCATTACCAGTTCTGTAGTGTAAATCATGGCATCACGGGCCAAAATAGGTTGGGAGGGACCTCTGTGGGCCACCTGGTCCAGCCCCTCACCCAAAGGGGGTTGAGCGAGGGCAAGCTCCTCGGGGACACGCCAGGTTGCATCTGAGTATCTCCAAGGATGGAAATCCCATAACATCTCTAGGCTCCTATTCCGGGTTTTTCCCTCATTCCGGCTTGTATCCATCATCCCATTAATGTTCACCTCTACGAAGAGTTTGACCATCTTTTTAACACCCTTCCATCAGTGATTTGTAGACAGCTGAGAGATGTCCCCTGAGCCTCTTCTTTTTAAGACTGAGCAGACTGAGCCTTCTCAGCTTCTCCTGTGTCCATGAACCACATATACCTTTTGTAAAATTTGATTAACAGTGCCTTGCCTCTGCACCTACTGGCTTTCTCATCTCCATTCCTGATTCACTCCCCAATATTTCTTACAGAGCACCTTGCCCTGCTTATCACAGGCTGTGGAACAAACGCACTTTGAAAAGTAGTTACTGCGCTTTGAGCACAAATGAAGGCAGCCTGGGAATGGCAATAAAATGGCAGTAGTAATGCGATCAGGGAATCCAACCCTGTGTAGTCAAACTCTTAAAAATCTAGTGGAAGTCACTGTAGTTTTGGTATTATTCCTGCTAATAAAGCATCTAATTAAAAAACTATTAAACATGCATCAATTAATAATTTGAGTCCCTTAGATCATTTCTGCTAAAATTAACATTTCAGTTGCATCAAGGATCTTTTAATGAACCACCACTAACAAGAATATCTCTCTAATTAACTCAATGTCTTTAAAACAACAAGGCAATTTTTGGAATAGTTTGCTCTTATCCCTGCATCAATTATGCTTGAAATTCTGAGATTTTATAAGATTGGTCATGCCTGTTAGAAAAGAAGAAAAAATTGTCAGGGATTAAAAGAAAAATCGTATTAAAGCTCACTTGGCTTTAATACTTTGCTGTTGTTTCTGAAATAGCATGTGGTATTTGTAGGGAGCAAAGGTTTTAGATAAAAATGAAAAGGATTCACACCACGTTTGAAATTTACACATCCAGGTAGGAAGGGTTCAAAGGGCTGGAGACTGCTCAGAGAAGAATCGTAGGTTTTGGCCAGTAAAAAGGCAAGAGGAGGTGAAAGGTATGCCCCTTTCTCTGAAGGATGACCAGGCATCTTCATTTCCCCCCGCAGTCGTTCTTTGGGGACTCAGGCTGTTCATCACAGCAGAGATGTCCCACTATCAGAGGGGTTTGTTCAGATACAAAGATCCCGAGTCGGAGAAGCATCCTCACTCCAGCCCGGTGCCTCGACACACATTCGCTCTTTTCTCAAGCCAGTAGGGTGGCTGCGTTGCTCCTAGCGAGAGGCTTCGGCAGCCTCTTCAGCTGCTCGCTCGGCCCCTCCGCAGCAGGGCTGGGCAGGCAGCCCACCCGCCGGCCTGTGAGAGCCCCTGGCCAGCCCGTCCCGCTGGCTTAGCAGCTCCCGAGCTAACAGCGTGCTAAGGAGCTGGTGGGCTGAGGGATCGGCAGGGCCTGATGCAGCCCCCAGGGCCTTCACCAGTTTAGACGGGAAACCCAACCGTAGTAGCAGCCTTGAGAGCCCTCTTGGAAAACCCTCCGTCTAGGACTGAGAATTCAGACATGGTCCGTTCCCTTTCTGGAGTAGAGCTTGACCTCATTTGTGTCCAGATGTGCTTCTAGACTAAGACTAATCCACCAGGTTGATGATTATAAGGTTTTAAAGCTTAGAGGTTTTTCTGAAGAAGTAGGCAATGTTCAGACAAAGAAATGCAAGCTGGCACGGAGATTTGTTTTCCCACCACTACTTATTTTAAATTAAGTAGTAAGAGCTTTCTGTGAAATGAAAGGGCTGTTAACAATCCTCAGCATCTTCTTCAGTTCCCTTGCAGGGCATTACATTTTTCGGCTTAACACCTTGATGCTTTGATCTTGAAAATACATAATATGAGGGTATTATACCCTCAAAGACATTTAGTCATCTAAACAGAAGTTTACATAGACATTGTTGATCACTCAAGCCCTAGTTTAAGTGTAATTAATAATCCCTTGAAATTACATGTACTTCATTTGTCATCCCCTCTTCCACAGACAGGGCTTTAGCTGATGCTGTGGCAGCCATGGGTCACTCGATTATAAAAGCTGGGAAGATTAACATACCCTTTCCCCTCTAGCTCACACAGCTGGACCCCTTCACAGCAGAAAGAAGCCAGTCTAATAAAAATTCCCACATGCACTTCTTGAATATTGCGTGCATCATAGCTAGATGAAGCCTATTTCCATACAATCACCTAGCTCCTTTCAAGTTTCCTTTCCAAATCACTACAACCAATTCTTCTGTAATTCAAGGTCTGCCTATGAGCAGTCTTCCTAAAACTGCTCATCCATTATCCAAACACTTTTAAAGGCCTGCATTTGAAAAAAATCCCCCAAATTCACAGCTTCGTTTACCTCAGTTTTTATCACTGCTTGGAGAATAAGACTTTAAGGATGGAAGCTTTACATTTGAAGGACACCTTCTGTAAGCCTATTAAATGTATATGGAAAGGTGCTTCTTTTATACTTTCCTTTGTAACCCAATGGGACTTACACACTACACATGGAATAGATGACATTTTTCATGTAGTTAAAATCTCTTTGTAAACAAATGCATCAAAATATTGGACCAGCTGACTTACATGTGATGAAAAGGAGAAATAGAAAACATCCAAGCAAGGTAAGGGCCATGGCTGAAAGCAGAAAAAACAAGTTATCTATTCCCAATTCCCACACAGTGTACTCCAGTGTCCCTATTCCCTACCTCCTCCTTCCCACCCAGTTTGGTAAGTTCTGCTTTTTCACAGAAAAACAAATCAAAGCAACAATGATAAAAATAGCACAAAGAAATAAGCAACTAACAACAGGTCTTGAATGCTTTGGGAAAACTCTTCCCATTTCTGCCAGTTCCCATATCAGTATGAGCCGCCCTGATGGTTTCTTCCACTGTGGTACTACGCTTAAACAGACGATATATGCTTGAAAACTGAGGGCATGCCACCTCTGCAGAGTCTGGCTGCCTGGGCTCAGGTCCCTGAGAGCTAGACACCCCAAGCAGTCACTGACGCTTCAGGTCAGCCGTAACTCTTTGACCCCTACTCAGAAAGCTGCGGGCAAGCACCACCGCTGCCCCTGGAACACAACTGCACTGGTCTTGCTCTACAACGTCTGATGTTATAAGTAGTCAAAGACAGTCTGAGCAAGCAGCAAAGTCCCCATGGCTTGATAATGGAGACCTTTGCAGACAGTACTGTAAATACCTGTACCTGTCCTGGAGAAGTCATCGACTAACCATGGAGTGGAGTACTGACAAGGAATGGTGTAACTCATGTGTCAAATGCAATAGGTGCTTTGGCATATGATCACCTGCAAACATTGTATTTTAATGATAACGACCCATCAGCAGAGCTATTGTAATGGCTCCTAGACTTACTTTTAACCCACCTTGATTGTCTGAAAAAAATGCAACTGCTTAACCCACTTTCACAGAGATGTAAACCAATGCTTTTTTCCTCCTCCAGAAGTGGGGGCCCAGCACCCACACGTTTGGTAAATGCAAAGTTGCCACAGAGTTTAAAGGGACCTTGGTAGCCATCCTTAAGCACCATCTGGGGCAGCATGGGCTTTCTGCATCACGCAAACCATCGTCATGCCTCTTTCACCACTCCGCCTTCTTCCAGTCTGATGACGGCTTCGCCGACCAGCAGTAAGTTGTGAGGAGGCAGCAGTGGGATGCACGCTCCCAAAATACAGCACATCTCCCCGCCACGTCTCCTTAGCAGTGCAGCAGCACTGGATAGGCAGCAAAGCCGCGGGGATAAAGAACTCCAATTCTGCTCAGTTGCTGTGCTAGACTGTTGACACCTCTCTTCCCCTAACCAAGCAAAAAGATGCTTTTCAAAGCTTTTTTGTCCTCTTCATCTCTTGCCTAGATGTTGTGTGGGCACCTGCCCCATATATCTTACACCATTTACTTGCTGTGTCACAATTAGGAGACGACTGCATAGAAAGAAACAAAGGAAAAGCAGTTTTCTGCAGGACCAAGCAAGACATTTCTAGGAGATTCTGGGCCTGTTCATTTTCAATAAAAAGTAGCAAAGCAGTAAAATATGGGAAGAAGGAAAAATGTTTCTTCAGACACTTTCCGTTGTTTTACAGTTAAACTCAGGGTTCTGCTCTACAACACAAACCAACAGTTCTTTGCAAAAAACCTGTGCTTCAAAAATATTAGAACTAGCTGCAGAGAAAAAGAATTTTAAAGTCAGGGCACAATTTCACATCTGTTGTGCAGGCTTGGTATTTATCTAGCTTTCATCCAAGACCTATCAGCCCCCCTGACATGTGGTTTTATCTTAATATCATAAACCACTGCTAATAAAATTGATGGTGTTCAGCTAAGGGTGCAGCAAATAAATGGAACGTATCTGTCCCGTGCTCTGTCTGGGCAGGGAAGAGCTGTTTGATGACACTGGTGTCTCATTGTGTAGGTTTATTTTAACCAGCCTGGACTGTGATTAGGTTTTTCATTTTTATGGCTTTCTTAAAAATGAACTCTGAAGCTTGATGTGTTGTACCCATCTCACTGAAAAGTATACAAACATGACCGATTAGCTGGGCTGTCTAGGCCAAAGTGTTATGATTAAGATTCAAGAGAGCTCTTACTCATTTCTGATAAAACTACGTACCAGAGGCTATACTTAATTACCAGAGCCTTTAGCCCCTACTGCTGTCAGCGTTGATACTTCTCCGTGATCTGCTGTATAATTCCTTTCAGCTGTTGTGGCAGAGAGGTTTTTGGCATTTCCACTTCTAAAGCCTATCACCTGAGGAACAGCATCTAAGGTGTCAATGGCATGTTCATTTATTCTCCTTGCAGCATCTTCCATTGATTTCTCCAAGCAGATGACCTGACCTGCCGGTCTGGGGGTTTCCGGAATTCTCCAACGCCGCCAGCAGCAGTCTGATTGTCACGTAAGCAGTGAGATACTATTATCATATCACTATATGCTTGATTTTAAAGAGGTTATTGTGGGCACCGTTTGAAGCATGCATGAGGAGGCATTTGTAACACGAGGTCTGCGGTGAATGGAGCTTCTTGCAGTCCCACTCGCCTCCCCTCGGGCTGCAGCAGCCCAGGCCAGGGCAGGGGCAGCAGGGAGCAGAGTGGCAAGAAGTGGTTTAGCACAGGCTGGAAGGAAGCGGAGAGTGGCCCCTGCAGAGCCCACGGAGGAGGAGGAGGAGATGTGGGAATGGTTGCGATGTCCACCGAAAGATGACCTTTTCAAAAGCCCTAGAGCCCAGACTCAGAGGTGATGGAAGGGGCCCGGCAAAGCTCTGATACGAGCAGGCTGACACAAATGCAGTGAACCGCGCGATAGTGCCGTAAGCAGCAATACCCCGTGCAGCCCCTCGGGTTTACAGCAAAGCAGGCTTTACCTCTGCAAAGATTTGCAGGTCTGAGTATACACCTTGCCCCCCCCCCCCAAAGGGGTCAGAGTCCCGACAGCACCCAGCTTTCTCACTGAGGGTGAATTCAGTCCTCCCTGCGTAGAGGGAGTCCCTGTGACGCTGGGCGTCCCGGCGCTCCAGAAACATACGGAGACAGGGCTTCCCAACACGGGGCACAGGCTGCAGCTGGTCTGCGGCCCCGGCTGGGCGTTCCACAGCTCGTCCAAGGGGGCGCAGAGGGGGGCTGTGGGGGTTCCTGGTTCCCCTCTCACTCTCAGCTGCTGGTGTGTTAGAATAGCCCCGTTTCTGCAAATCACCTTTAGGCTCGGTGAATCTCGTTCATAGACGAGTCAAACGTCTCCAGGTCGTGCAGTCCTTTCCCACACCTGCGCTGGCAACACCAACCTTTGCCTCTAAGCCTTCAACAACTGCAGCGAATCTGAGCGTCTAAAAGTGAATTTTAGAACGGAATGTTTAGAGCATCTTGTCTACAGCTGCCATCAGCAACCCCATCACGGTAGATTAAAAAATATTCCTTCATCTGTTCCGTATATGACAGGTACTGATGAAGTTTAATGCTGTTGCTGCTAAGCACCCTGCTCTTGCATGTGCTATCAGACTGTGTCCTTTCTGCGCCTTTAGAGCTTGTGAAACTAAACTCCTACCACATTTCTCAGAGATAAAACAGAAGCCAAGACCCTCTCGGATCCCTCTCCTCTGGTGTGGATGAAGTGACAACGGGAACTGCACGTCACAGAAGACTGCCCAAGATAAAAATTCTCTGCTTGCTTGCTGAGCCTTGCAGCATCACATGAGCTGGGCACGTGCAGGGTCTACCGTGTTGTTCCTGCCTGTATCTACACAAACAGGTAAACTCGCTTTTACACTGTCACTGACTAAGGGTGTAGGACAAAGCACATATATATGTATATATACACACACACACACACACACGTACACACACAGTCCTTCATTTATTTTTTCCTTGTTCATGCATCATGCAGATTCTTCTCCAGCAAGAGTTTTATGGAGAGGTAGGCAAAAAGAAGCAGAGCCTTTCCTTTGCCTCAGACTGTGAGATATATAAGGACATAGGTAGGTGTAGATTTTTTTTTTACACAGCAGCTTTTTATGGATGCAATGGTGATCTACATATGTTCTTTCACTCCTATTTGTGGCAAACCTGACCTTTTTCCTTAACGCAATGTGTGAAGCATCAGCTGTTTTAATTCTACTTCAAACACTAGCTCTAACTCAAAAGTTTCTGTATGAACAGAGGACTGAACCCTGCACTGAGGAAGAAGAAGGCAAAAGAAACCAGGTGCAAGCACTAAGGAAAGAGTCAGTCAGACGGGAGCACACACCACTGAGGGGAGACAGCAGCATCTACTGATTAGAATGAGATACGAAGAACTGACAGTAGGGTCTTCTTTTGCCTTGCATGTACTTTCTGTGAGGCCTTTCATAGATTACAGTATTAGTACAGCACAATGAACACCCCCACTATTTCCCATGTCTAGGTCCTGCTGTGATTCCCCCTTGCTCTGAAGCTTCAGGCTGCATGTGCTGCCAGAGGCGGCTGTGCCCCTGCATGGGGACCTGCTGAGTCCCTCGCCTGAAGAGCTCAGTTTCTCATTTTCTTACAACAATCAAGATCGAGGATAGGTCCTTTTAGAAAGTGTTTTAGATTCTCAGTTCATGTGACTGGAAACTTTAAAAATGTTTTATATTACTTATGTGTTTCAGTTTTCTACACACATATCCTGCTCATTTACAAACTGTGAAATCTAAGTGAGTGCAATAAAACGCATGAAATTTCTTGTTAATCTGTGAAAACAATTTGTTTGGAATTATTTAGATTTTTATAATCCCTCAAATTTCAAAGGCTTTGCAACCCAGTATATAAATGCTGGTACAAGGAATCTGATATCTTTATTTTTCGCCTATTTTTCCTTTTTCCCTTATACCACTGTAAATGAGATAGATAGGACTCTAGAAGAGTTAGTAAAGATAGCCAGATGCAAAACTAAGACTCAGGGAAATACTGTATTGATATAACTGTCAATAGGAGAATCCTATAAATATATTGATATTCTCTCCACATGAACTTAATCTAAACAGAAACTTCAGGATTTGCTGTAAAACATTTGCACTAGAAGACTCCCTTCCAGCACTAGAAAGATCCTTCATATGCTTATGACAGCTGCAAGGCAGGTTTGCTGAATCTATTCAGTCTGGGAAAAGTAGAAGACTTTAGGAAATGCTGGAAGCCACAGTCCAGCCAGCTTGCTGTGCCTGTTGGACTTTCGGGAAGGGACATGAAAACGAGAGCTTACCCCCTTGAAAACTGGAAGGCAGCGAGGGCACTGCACCTGAGAGGACGGTCTGTGTCTCCACAGCCTGGGTGGATTGTGAATTTGGTGTTGTTTGGGTTTGAGGCAGCATGGAGGGAGAAAGGCCTGGGAGGTTCCTGCTCTGCCAGTGGATCTGTGGTGGGGAACCCTCCGTGAACTGGGAGGATGGACCGGCTCAACGCACCAGCAGGCTGAAGCCTGGCTAGCACGCTAGAAATGCCTGGTACCACACCACAGATCACACTGCAGCTATGTACAGGATATAAAGCAGCACATTTTCCAGTCTGATTTAAACATTGATTTTGAACTCTAATTACAGCAGAAAGGGCTGTTGTGTAAACCTACCGAGCTTTCGTGCATGCAGAAATGCAATAAGTCACTTTGTTCTGCCCTGGCCTTTCTTAAGCACGCCAAATTAGCGTGTATTTTGTGATCGATGTAGGTGTGTATTTACACTGCTTGACGGGAGACGGTCTCCCTTTGCTGTGACAGAGCGAAGGCTGAAAAAATGAGCAAGCGAACTGCATTTTTCAGACAAGCAGTGCTGGCCCTTCCTTTGTGTTCAGAAACCACAGACTCAGCTGGGTTTTTTCGATGGTTTTGAACCATGGGGTTTCTCTTGAGTAATTTTTTGAAACTTGCCTCCTTAGTCACGAGAGAGAAAAACCTTACCCTTTCAAACAAAAGTGCCTCATTTAAGAACTGGACTTTAAGAAACAAACCAGCTGTCATAATATAATGAGACTTGTGGCTTAGTAGCTGGAGCTGCAACACAGCTTGCAGCAGAGAAGCTTGCAGGAGCGGGATGAGAATTGATGGGTGCTAGTTCTTACCGCTGGGAAGGGTGAGCACCCCTTGGTCTTAAAGCCCGTGTTGATAGAGCACAGTCTCATACCGCACAGAGGTGCCTCAACCAGCTTCGCATGAACTAGTTTGGATACCAGCAGCAGGGCAGCAATGGGGTAATCACAGCGTCTCTGCGGTCTGAAAACCAGTAAGTTATCCCAGGAAGAAGACCACGACGAGGGCTTCTTCCAGGATCCAGGGTACTTTCAGTCCGGCTGGGTATTGGCATGTGGCACTGTACAGCCTTGACCTTTCTCCTGGAGAGCAGAAAACATCCATTTAACCAGAACAGCAACTATTCACTGTCCAGCCTTCCCTCTCTGTGGGCGAGGACGGAGAAAACCCTCTCGTGGGATACACTTTGGTTCTGGATCCTGCTGCCCTGGATGCCTGGCTGGGATGCCTAGGAATGGTGACACAACAGCAGTGCTTTTGGGTGCTGTCAAAGTCCAGCTGTAGGTAGGCATGGCATGGGAGAGCTGAGGTTTTCTGTTACATGTTACAGAGGGAAGAATAGGGCTCCGGAGCTTTGGAAATGATTCCAGCTCCAGGACTGGTTTTGGTGGCAACTTTAATTCTGACTGCGTAACACCTTGCCAGATGGAAAAATTGCACCGGTGCAATCTTTTATTAAACCAACATGAATTGTAATATAGCCAGGTCACAGGAACAGATAAGTATTTCAAAATTAGCATGATTCTGTTAATAGTTCTTTGAAGATCCCTTTTTCAGCTTGTGGAGAATGTAGCAATTAAGTTTGAAGTTGTTAAGAAAAAAGAGACACAGGAACTTTTCAGCCCTTATCATCAAGTAATTACTGAAGGTTCATTACTTATCAGAGCTACGCTTCCCGTAGCACAAATTTAAGCCAGCAGTGAGCGTTCTGAGCAGAGTCTGGATGACCCTGCCCTACCTGTGGCTGGGGAGAAAAGGAGGGGAGGACACAAGTTTGGCTTTTCTAGTCTACTTACTCTGCTGAAAGGCTTTTTCCTTATGGTGCTCAGAGACTGGGATGAAGAAATCCCTTCAGTTCCAGCACATCCTTCAAGGTCCTTTTAAAACTTAGAAACAACTACCAAGACTTCAGTTATAGCTTAGTAATATATTGTAATAATAATTGGAGGGTGAACACAGTTATCAATCTAAAAAGATATATTCTTTCAAAATCCTTCAAAAAATACTTACTTTGGGGGAATTTCATCATGTGTATGTTATATAGGACATCAATTACTTTAAAGTTTTTTTAAGCTATAGCATGGGGTTGAAGTGGGAAAAAGTGAGGTCATTGCGTGCTTGTATTTGGGTGATCTTATGGGTGTATATTACCTTGCTTATCTTGCTTGAATGTGGTGCCCCTTCCAGGCATAAGATGTTGGCATGTGCTCTTCATGTTTTAAACAAAACTTGTTTTTTTACTTTCTATAAACTCAGCCTTTCTCCCCTGCAAACAAAACCCCTTAATTAAGAATTACTGTTACCAAAACACTCTCTTTCAGCATTTTCAGAAGGAATAACTTTCATTTTTCAGTGTAAAATGAGTTTCAGTTTTAGTAAATTTTAGTAAAGAAAAATCCCAAAGTTAAAACAGGTCAAAAGAATTGAAAAGATGTTAAGAATAAGTATTGCTCAACACGGAACACTGTACCTTTAACTCTTCTTTTAAATTGCCATTATTGAAATAATTTGCTGAGCAAAAGCTTGATTTTTTCCATGGATTCTGAGCAGGCAGGAAATAAAAAAAAAAAAAAAAAACCCAAACCAAAAACCACCAAACCCAGTTGTTTGTATAGTTGTAGTTAAACCAATTGACAGAAAAATTTACGGAGGATGTGAAAGTCCTTGAATGCATCCAGAGGAGGGACACAGAGCTGGTGACAGGGCTGGAAGGCATGTCTATGGGGAGCGGCTGAGGACTCTGGGCTTGTCTGGTTTGGAGAGGAGGGGGCTGAGGGGC
>JAOBAS010000056.1:19199348-19230233 GCA_025311575.1 Elanoides forficatus | reverse complement strand
CTATTCTATTCTATTCTATTCTATTCTATTCTATTCTATTCTATTCTATTCTATTCTATTCTATTCTATTCTAATTCAGTAGGCAGATTCCCTGGAGCAGAAACTAAGAGTGGTGATCCCTTACAAATTTAAAATGTCAGAGAAGTAGAGCCTTCTTTTTCACACACACAAAAAATTTGTCCTGATGTAAAGTATTTAGAGGCTCATCTCTTCTATTTCACAGGGTTTTGTGGGATTTTTTTCTATGTAGTCTAGAGTTTAAAATCAAAATATTAACTTTAAAGAAGTTAGTATTTTTAGCCCAACTGATGGCTTGCTTTGACAATGACAAAAGTTTTGACGACTTTGACAATGTAGATGTTAATATCCTCAACCGATCCTCTCTAAATCATTCAGGAAGTATGTTAGCAACATCACCTTCTTTCCAAGCTGGATTCTTTTATGAGAGGTCCAGAGCTGACCCAGAGCCTGCCAGCAGCTGGCTTCTAGCCTGTAATAAGCCTGTTTATTTGCACCCTCCATCAGGAGCCATAGATGTGCTGGAATGGACTACAAGGGCTCCCTCTAGCATGAAAGAAATCTCACCATCTAAAAATAGAAATAGTTTGGAAACAGACAGGGATTTCAGTCTTTCAATGGCTTATATGACAGCCGTGCCACAGTTACAGAAGAGTGCACACATGATGTCCCTGCTTAAATGTCAATGAGGAAAAAAATCCATTCTGTTTCACAAGGTTAAGTGGAAATGTCAGTCTGATTGACCGATGTTTTTAAAGGAGAGACTCAGTATCTGTTAGAAAGACCCAAATTGGCCTTTACGCTTCATTTGTTCCCACCCTTTGGACAGCTGCATGTCCGTGAGGGCAAAGAGTTTTCCTCCCCTCCCCTCCGCGGTGCAGCTGTAACGACTGCCTGAAAGACTGACACCTTGCCATTAATGCTCTTGGGGAAAATTATCCATAGTGTTAAGCCCACTGGCTTCATGAACTTACATGTAGGATGAATTTGACTAACAGTTTCCATGTGAAGGATTATCAGAAGACCTGCTAGCCTCGTGTGTTTTGTAGACACACATTTTATACAGCCAGTGAACTGTGCTTGGGTCTCAGCTGCAACAAAAGCAACCAACGGGTTGCCCTGGACTAAATGCTGTAAAAAGCCCTCCCTGTGAAATAGCCTCACTTTCTTCCCCTCATGTACAAAGGTGGAGAGTAGAGCATATAAATCTAATTGAAAAATGGCTGATCTACTTTTTAATTTGTTGCCTCACCGTCACTGCAAATCTATTCAATAATCCATTACAAAACAAAGTCTCTTATTTTTCTGCAGTGACAGTGTATAATGCACATCTGTTATAAAATTAAATGGAGAAACCAAGAGTAATTCTTGCCCAATTTATTAGATGGCTTTGGCTGTTCTTTTTTCATGGTCTAGTCAATTTTCAACCTGCTAAGACACATTAATCTATGCACAGCTATGGCACATACCCCAAGCAACAACTTTCAGTAGCGTGTATGCACGCCAGTCTTGTGTGAGAGGACTTGAGTGAAAGCAAAACCATGGGTGCAGGGCATGAGATTTTTCTGATAAAAAATACACCTCATGTTGCTTTGGGATTTTGTCGCAGATTTAATCTTTCCCATAGATGTAAAATTTCCATCTCTCAAGGTTTTTTTTCAATTGAGATCGTTGATTTAAGACTGACAGATAGACATAGAGTAGATATGAGTAGACTCACAGATAGACATGACGCTGCCATCTACTAGGTACGATGCTGAAACACCAGAGATATTTATATCTCAGAAAAAAATCTGCATACTTGACCTCTAAGATAATTTTCTTGGTTTGTAACAAGCTTTCACATTTTTACGTAACTGCTGATCTTAGCAGAAAACATCACCGATCGCATGAAAAGGTCAAAGTAAAGCTGCTGTGTTCAGTTTAGTTGAAGGCATTGATACTTCCCTTGCACAAAAACATATTTTATGTTGCGTCCACCTAATCCATACTGCCACTGCAAACACACATACACAAGCACATTTTTCCTGTATCATGGAACTGGATTGTAAATAAAGCCATTCTGGTATGGTAAACCATATGAGTTGCACTTAGTTGTTATTTAATGTATTCTGCTTGCATCCAGAAATTTACTGTTTGGAGCTAGCTGTGGTAGCTGAATTTTTAAAATTTAATACATGTGGCCGAGTGCAATAAGAGTTCTCCCTGGAAAGTGATGCTTCACCTTTACATATATTGCCACAGAACAGCCGGCAAATAGAGACACCATCATTACTGCCTCATAACAAATGCTTCACACGTCTGATGATACTTCTGATGGGACCATTTCTGAAGCTACCACTCTGCAGGAGGAAGTGCCCATTATCTGACACACCGAATTAATGCTCTGCATTTATAGGCTGACCCCATGTGTTGAGGAACATTGCATAATGCATGATGCTGCATAATTGAAACAGGAAAACTGGAGCACAAAGTATGGACAAGAACAAGTCACTGGCAAAGGGAAAGAACTCTTCCAGCTTTGCTTGTATCTCTTTTCTTATAAACGTGAGCTCAACTAAAATTGTAATTCAAAACCCTCGTAAACCTGCTCAGTCCGTTATACTGATGTGGCAGTGAGTATGCGTTGCTATGTACAAAGTTATGGCCTTGCCATAAAGCTCTATGGACCTGTCAGGATCTCTAAGTGATTTTTAGCCTCATAGTACCTCTAGCATCCTAAGAAGGTATCCTCTTCCCGATTTTCTTGGTGGGGAATTGAGGTGCAAGTTTGCAATAGTGGCCTAGCCACACTCTTTTCTTATTCAGGTCTCTCTTGGACAAAGTCTGGAGGAGCTATGGAGCAGGCTATGCAGAGCTGTCATCAGAAGACCTGCATCGGTCTTTCCATGGCGATGTGGGTATGTGTGTGTTTAACCAGCTGACTCGGGGAGCCTCTTGGCTGCTACTTTCTAGCTAAGAAAGGAAGGTTATTCGCCCTTCTGCTCAACACCTGACTTGCTAGGCAACTACGAGCTGATAAGCGGATAATTCAGGACTAATATGTGTTAGTCCACAGGACATGTTATTTCATCAGGAATTAATTTGTGAGTGTTTTTCATAGCATGGGTATGAAAATCAACTCTTGTGTACCCAGCTATTAGATTAAACAGCATGATTTTTATCTGTACAAATATCATTTAGGGATGGGTAAAAACCAGGCAGTCATGTGGCTTGCTGCATTCTGCGGTAACTTTACATGTCTAAATTTAGTTTAAATTTTCTGTCACTCTACTAAACCAGTAATATATCAAAATACTACTCAGCATCTTACTGAACTTTTGGCCAGAGGCTCAGCAGGGTTTCATGAGACTGAGTCTCCCTCTTCCCATCCCTTTCAGTGGTCCTGAGTTCCCCAGACACTTTTGATAGTGTCCTTGTGGTACTTCTTCCTGTGGCAGACACCTCGGGATGGGGAGACACAGGGACGCCGACCTCATCTCAGTGAGCTCACCTAGAAAGCCACTAGCCAGGTGGAAGAGAAAAAGTGTAGCCCCTTTGGTGTGCTTCCCTCTGCGCAGCTGCAGGTAACGGACAGCTGGAAGAGAGGAGCTGTGCAGGCATCCACGCCTCAGCCCCACGGATGGTGCGGGGAAGGGATGGAGCAGGGCAGGGATGCAGGATGGAGCAGGGCAGGGATGCAGGATGGTGCAGGGCAGGGATGCAGGATGGAGCAGGGCAGGGATGCAGGATGGAGCAGGGCAGGGATGCAGGATGGAGCAGGGCAAGGATGCAGGATGGAGCAGGGCAGGGATGCAGGATGGTGCAGGACAGGCCTAAGCTCTGCAAAGAGGGGCAGAGAGGAGTATGAGATTCATACTGCATCTTCCGGGATAAGCGTGGCTCCTGATCACTTTGGCATTCCCACAACAATTTGTGTCTCATTAACCTATCCTATTTCATGAATTCTTATTAAACATGTCAACTACCACTTCTATTATGTCAGCTCAAAAAGCTGTTCAGCTAATTAATAGATTGCATTTTGTTTTATTATCACACCTCTAACACTCTGGGCAGCAGGAGAGAGCAAAGGGTGACTCCCAGTGAAAGGGAAGAGAGCAGTGAAAGGCTGAACAGAAGTTCTGGCCGTTGCCCTGTGTCTTTTTTTTTTTTTTTTGCATAATGGATGCCTCAGATGTTACAGAATATTAGAGAAACAGGTCTGAAAGTGAATGTGAGTCTTGACAAAGGTATATCTAGTATTGTCTTGGAACCTTTCAATGAGGAAAATCCCACACATTTCCAGGAAATCTGTTCCAGATCAATCTCCTTTCTGTAAATTATCTTTTCCTGTAGTCTAAAGAAAATCTCTCATCCTGTACTTTAAGTTCCTGATTTTTTGTTCCATCCACATGGGACATGGAAACCAGTTCATTGGATTCCTCTCTGCAGCAGCTTTTTCATACAGAACGACTGACTTTGTGTCTCTGTTCAGCCTACTTCCCACTTACAACCTCCATTTCTTCTCTCTGCCCTCAAATATCCTAAGTTGTAGACTTAGGTTGTATTTATTGCTTTTCTCTCAATTATGGCTTTTCTGAAACCTGAGTCCCCAAAGTGTTTTGGCTGATGTGTACCCAGTACTAAGCAGAGTTACAGGATTACTTTTGTGTGCTTTGCACACTGTATGCTCAGATATACTCTCCATGAGAAATCTTACCTTTCAGGATGTATGTAGCACCGTCAGCTCATATTCAGCTTCTGATTTACTAGAAGCAGCAGCTTCTTTTCTGCAGGGTGCCTTTCTCCTACCCTCTCTTTGCACAGCTGATTATTCCTGCCGAAGTCAGAGTTGGATTTCACCCAGCATTTTGGGACCATAACTCCAACTGATCAACATTATTTTAAATTCTAATCCTGTTCTTCAATATAAGGTCAGTTAGAGTACTCTTAAAATTTAAGAAGAGTGTTTTCTATTTCATCATTAATGTTTTCTTCTTCTACATAATTAGTGAAAACAACGAATCGTTCACAAGAACTCTGTAAAGCCTTGCCCAATACTTCTGTTTAATGCCACAGTGACCTGTTGGTATCTATTCCCTACGTATGTTATACAAACAGTTTTGAAATCTCTTATGTTAGCTTCATCCAGACCGTGTTTCTTAGCTTGCAAGAAAGTCAGGCAAAACGGTCTATATAAGCTTACTGGAGTCTAGTAATGTCACATTACTGATTCTTCACTTTTCTTTAGACTTGTTACCCTATCAAGGAAGGAAATAAATAGTTTGATATGATATGTTATTTAGAAATTCATCTTGGGTCATTCTTAAACTCTTGCTATTTTCCCAGCATCTGCAGTTGTTTGTTGAGTAACTCATTCCAACAGTTTTCCTGGCTCTGAAGTTGAACACAGCAACTTCTAGCTCCCCAGCAATTTCTGTGTCTCCTGTTGGAAGATGGTGCTATAATCGTTCATCTTCCACCTTCTGAAATGTCACCTGCCCTCAGGAGGCTTTCTCAAAAACAACCTCTGATTGTTCTGAAATTATTTCAGCCCATTCTTTAAATATCTTACAATATTCATCAGGCCCAGCTGGGCTGAAAAATATGTGCTACACTGTCTTTCCTAAACTTTTGTATTCTAACCTGAGTTCTTGTCCTTTTGATGTTGGTGTGAATTCAGTTAGTAATCCAGTTACAGCCACATTTCCTGGTGAAGAGTGGAGAAAAAAAAGACACTGAAACATTTCTGCCCTTTTCCTGCCATCCATCAGTAGCTTTAGCTTGCTGTTGAGAGCCATTCCCCTGTAGGGAAGCTAAAGAGAAAAGGACAAGGGTCGATCCTGGATATCTGCCAAAGTCTTCCTACTCACTCTAATAGACTCTTTCAAAATAAGGTGCTATTCATCCGCACAGAAGTGAGCTAAAAACCTTAACAAGCATAAAGGAAAATTATGGGGATTCTGCAGAAGTTTCACTCTTAAGGGTGGAAATATGAATGCATGTATATATTCACGTGTCTCTTTTCTATTTCACTTTCAAAAATAGATTTTTAAAGGGTATCTTTTTTCTCCCATATTAGGAAAATGGCCAGAAGGGGACTGGGAAGGTTTATTTTCCATGACGTTATACTTCCCATCCTGAAAATAATGGGAAGAGAAAGAAAGGGAAGAGAGAAGATGAGCATCATCTTCCAGAGGTATGATCAAAGCATACAGCTTTCCTTCACTTTGAAAGAGAAAGGAGCTAAGTCTGAATCAGTGCATACAAATGATATATTGCAACTAATTTTAGCCCCCCAGCCCATGACAGTGAGCGGAATGCTAGAAAATTAGCTGATGTTAGTGACAACATTTCCCAAAAAGGAGCAATGAAAAGTGATAGCTGGAATGCCATTTCTTTTCAAACAGGCTGCTTATTCATCTTCAGACATCTTTTCAACTGAGAAGTATTTTAACTATGTCACTTCAGAGTGTGCATGTAATAACCAAAAAGACTTTATGGCAACATTCCCTAATTAATTTTTCATGCCTATTTTGATTGTATAATGCATTGGAAATCCATCTTACTTGTTATATCTTGGGCTGATTGAGAAGGTGGTAACAAGCATCCAGTTAACAACAATTGAATTACAGTAAAAGTTAAACATAATTATCCTCTGGTCCTTAAAGGTTAATAAAGAGGGCCATGCATCCTCAGGGCTCAGTACTGTTGCCAAAATGTATGCAGGGAAAATTTAGGCTGAAATATTTGCTTAGTATCAGCAAAAGAATTATGAGCATGAAATGTATGTAATAAAGAGTTGTTACTCAGAAGCAGTTATACTGTGGTTTTCCATTAGAAAAGCAAAGGCATAATAATCTACTAAATTAAAACTCCCATTTTCTCACTAATAATCAAAAGCAGCATTAGGTTGTAATAACAACACAAACATGACAATAAAACAATAAGGATGGATATAGGTTTGATGTAAACGTAAATGAGTGGCATGAACAGCCAGTAAGAATTAGACAGCCTAATGAATTTGCCAAACGCAGGTTGGAAAGTAGTGGAAAATGAGTAAAGTACATAAAATAGGAGACGAAGGCACGTCTAAGGAGAGGAGAGGATAATTCCGAAGCATTGTCCCAGGACCCTGTTGCAGGACAGCAATTATGACTTGTCTTTCTCCTTTGCTGTAATCTGAGCCTCTGTAAGGAAAAACTGTTTGAGATGAGTAGGGAACCTTTCCCCACGACTCACTTTCTGCTGAGTGAAACCTGTGGGCTCCAGTACTAATTTTGGACTGACTTTTCGGAGGCAAAACTAGCAAGTACTTAATCACCCCTCCTCAATCGGAGCCGTCAGGGTGCGCGCGGGCGGTAAGCACCCCTCTGCAGCCCGAGAGCGGGCAGCCGGCGTCTCTGCTGGGGGAGCGTGCTCTGCGCTCTGCCGCTCGCGCTGGGCACCCACGGCTGTCCCGTCCGAAGGAGACTGTTCTTCTCATGGTGAGGTTTAGACTACAAGCCTCCTTCGGCAGAGGCAGCTTACCACCCCACAGGAGCCTCCCTGGCCCCGTTCGCGAGCCGCCTTAATGGAAACTTGAGTGCGTATTTAAAGACGGTACCTATTTGCGGAACTGAGATTTCAAACAAGTGTGGCAATTAATGCCAAGCTGCAGTCTGTGTATAGTAGACGTGTTTCTGCCGGGAAATGAACTGAGTGAGAAATTATTAATTTCACGTGGCCCACCTGATGCTCAACATGGAGTTTCTTTTTTTCTGTCAGTTGTACAAAGTTTACACATTTTAACACAGTGCACTCTTCAAGAAATCTGCAAAGGATACCCCTTCCAAGTTGTACATTACACATACAGTTACGTCCAACCGAGGAATCAAAAACTTTACAGCTTAATATTCAAAAAGTAAAAGGCTAAAAGACATTGCTGTCTATGAAATGCAACGAGAAAAAAAATATTCTTATGCAAGGTGCCTAGATTGAATGGGCAGGCAGGTCAATGTGTTATCCAGCACTTGAATGGAGAAGTGGTATATTTGTTTCCTATAGTGCTGCAACTGTAAAAATGAATCAGAGAATCCATACTTTTATGAATATTTATTACCTTGCCATATGGATCCTGCTTCTATTTATAAGATCTTTTAAATATTCAGTACTCTCTAAAGATGCCCACAGAAATGTAGAGGCAAGCTCTTTTTATATATCTCATTGTATTACATGAAATCATTTTTCATAATAAAGTAGAAAGAAAATTAGAATTATTTTTTAATTGAAAGTGGCTATAAAGAAAATGAAATTAATAAAGGCCAAACTGGTACCTTAAACAATCCTTTTTTTTATACTTAGTTATCTCTAGTGTTATTGAAACTTCTGCAAATCAGATATTTAAATGAAAAGGGATCACACTTTTATAGGCTGTGCTTTTGACAATTTTTTTGGTAAAAACCTAGGAGGAAAGACTCTGTCAAAAAACTTGTTCTCAGTTCAAACGTTCAGTTACACTTTGATTGAGAACAAGACAATTTGGCTGCTCACGTGTCCTGGTTTCCTTATGAAACACCTCGTAAGTATTACAGATGATGTTAAGAGCCCAAGCTATAGCACAGCATGTCTGAGTCACCTTGCTGTAATGCTGGTAAGAAAAATTTTGAGCCCTGGGAGAATCCAGACCCATAGGTCAGCCTTGTTGTTGGACTCATTTTTCACATAACTAAGTTTCTTGAGATGTGCGGTCGCTTTAACTTCCATCATGTTTCACAGCACGGGGGGGTTATTGGACTGTGTCATGGTCTAATTGTAGTTTGGGTAATTCATGACCTGCCCCCTTAGACCTCCCACACTCACGTACATGTGGCTGAAGAAGGCATCACTCCTCACTTCAGAATCCACAGATGAGGCATTCAGTGGCTGCACTGGGTTCCACAGATAACTTGCATTTCAGCGGCGGGTAAAGGCTGTCATTCATACCTGATAACATCAATTTCGTTCAGAAAAAAAAGGATTTCTGCAAAGTCTTATGTTAATTGGTGTTATCCTAATGAATTAATAAGCATAAACTGTGAATGTAACACAGGAGTCAGATTATCTAAAAGCTAATTCACAACAGTATTTATAGATATGATATTGTGAGTTAGATCTGTAGGTGGTGATATTCAGAGGCTTTATGTTGATTTGTATCAGCTGAGGGATCTTGTCCTTTGGATGAATTCCACTGTACATCAGAGAGGAAGGTACTCATTTTCCCAGGAGTCTGCCCAGCTGAAAGCTATAGATCAAGCTATGCAACTTTAAAAAGAAGAACTTTTGCCTCTGGTTTCAATTCAAAAGGTAGCAAGGAGAATTTTTTTCTATATTCAATTGTCCCTTAGTTTAAACCTCAGTAATTCACCCTAATTACAGAACACTTTAAGTTTAAGCCTGAATCAAATCTCTTAGGTATAGAAATTTAAATTACTGCAGGTCTTTAAAGCAACTACCTCTTGCTTTTCCAGCTACATCTAAAAGTCCAGATTAAGGAACATAAAAGAGTACATACTGCAGATCCTTTTTTTTTCTCTCTCTCACTTATGCTATTTTATACTATCATAACTTCACTGTTTTCCCTGGAGCTGCCCATCATTTACACCGGTGAAAGAGTAAGGATAATCACGGTTCATCTACAGATGTATAAGGGAAGGGATAGGTGAAGCAAATGTACAACTCGGGTTACATTCAGAGCTGGACCAAAAGGAATCTGTTTTGCCAAAATACAAACCTCCATCAAACAACCTGCCATCCCAATTGCATCATTTTATACCATCTTCTGCCTGTCAGCTTTGAATTTAACCCCACTAGCAGCTGCTGTGACTTGAATTCAAGAAGAGAACAGCAGAGCTACAACTAGGAGGGAAGAGCTCCGGGGTACCACCTGGGTACCAGCAGTGGGGTACAGCAGATTACCTTGGGCTAGCTTCATTTCGACACCCGAATTTCAGTGTCCGCATGTGAATCTGGTGTTTCAGCTCCTCTTGCAGGCAGTGAGGTCAGCTGGGCACCTGCCCCAGCCCCTGCATCTCCCCAGAGGCACCAGGGACACCTCTAAGCTGTGATAAGGCACAGAGTCCCAATCCAGTGTCCAAACTTGGAGCTGGATCCTGCCCTATCCGTCAGCTGAGCAACCAAATCTGCATGCCAGGGAGGCATTTTAACTGCGTATCCTAAATCAGGGCTGGAAAAAGTTAAGAACGTGAGTATGGGCAGCTACGATGTATGTGCTCATCCGTCAAGTGGCATTTTAGGGCAATGTCTTCCTATCATCCTGTGGACTTCAGCTCTGTCTAGAGGCTCTCTCCAGTCCCTATAGGGTGTACTCACACAAAAGCAGTAGACTGGTTATTAAATAGCTTTAAACTCTTAAATTTGTCGTTTCAAAGTCATAGAGGAGACAGTAAATCACTTAATGCTAAGCAGGGACTCCACTTTGGTAAGTATGTCTATAAAACATAAACACAGGCAAAGCAGGAAGGAAATGTAGCTCATACCAGCTTAGTACTGTGATATACTGTCTCACCTTTTAAACAAATAAAATATAAGGCTTATATTAGGACTAAAATAAAATAAAATATTAGGATTAAACAAAAATTAACCACACACAGCAGCTGGAACCTGGTAACCTCCCAAGAACCAGAATATTTTAGTAGCTTTCATTACATAGTCTCTGAAGAATCCATGACAAGTTCATTCTTAACCCTCCCTTTAATGGAAGAAGCACCATTAAAGAGTCAAGAGCATTAAAGACCTCATAACAGCTTTCTGACAAGACTGTTTTAATTTCAGAGATTTTATGACGAGCGAGAGCTATGTAAAGATGATGATAGCATCCACTGTTTCTTTCTTTCCAAATGGTTATTTAAAATATCAGCCTCATTAAACCAGCTGCAGACGTCTTGTAAGATCCATACTGAAATGTCTCCCAGGCCAATTTCTCATTTGGATCCCCAAGACTGGCAGTTTGCCAGAAGGATGCAGAGTCTGCATGATATTTGTTCATTTTTAATTTTAGCATTGGCATCACCTCTTGAAGAGAAGAAGCAAAAAGGACAACACAGGGGCACATGGTTGTTAATAGCAGTGTCTCAAATCTATTTTTTAGTAAGATGAAAGGTGGTTTGAGTATACTTAGGTACCTTGAATGCCAATGATCAGCACTAGGTTACTAATGTATGGTATTTGTACAATGGAAGCACACAAGGAAGTGACTCAAGAAGGAAGTCTTCTAGTGCTGGGAATGGTATAAACATAAAGTTAGGTCTTCAATTTTGCTTTGTTGACTTTAACTGAGACAAAACCTGTAGATCTTAAAGGACTAGCACACACAAGGAGGTGTCTTCGGCTCTGGTATCTAGGGAATACTGTAAGGCTTACTCTCCAGAGCTGCTCAGCAAACCTTCATGTCAAGGGGAGGTGGGGAACAGAAGAGTATTAGGGAGGCTCAGAAAAAATCCCTGAGGTTGTAGCATGACTTTCCACACAGCAGAGTGCAGATGGTAGGTGTAGACATGCCAGATAGTATTGCAGCCCAGTGGGAAGGGGAAAGAAAGCTAAATTCAGACATTCCATGGCTGCCTCCTCAAGAGCTCTTTGCATTATTCAAGGCTCCTCTTTAGGTCCTGGGAAAGCCTGATAATGCTGCCTCATGTGACCCTCCCTGGGGTGGTGGGACTCACTGGGAGAAAGCAGTTGAAACCTGCCCAGCAGCGCTTACCACCCCGAGGGAGACAAAGTATGAAAACCAGCAACTATGAAACCCTGGATGTCCAAAACCTACCAGAAATAAGAAGTGAAAAATACCTGTCCTTTTCACAGGACAAATTGTTTGCTGTTCTCCTAGCTCACTGCTCACCCTTGTCTATATGCCTCCCACCTACGCCTTGTCATCCCCCAGGGGCTTGCCGTAAGTCTGGTAGAGACTGAACGAGACATGATTGCTGTTCACATGCTGTTAACAACCAAGTGCCTGAGCTCAGCCGCTTCTGTTCTTTGGAAGAAATCACATCTTTGGACCTGCTGATAGGAGACAGACAACTAGGGGTGATCCGATTCTTTCTCCTCAACTCTCCTATGGAGCTGCCTCTCAGCACTGTGTCCTTCCCTTTGCCTGGCAATACAGCTGCCACCTCGGCGAGGCTCCGTGCTCTTTGAGGCTCTGCTCCTCATCCAGAAGTGCTTGTTTCCACACATCCCTCCCAGGTTTATCACCCCATGAGGTCCTGCCAGGAGGATGATTTTCTGTGGGAGGCGTATGGGAACAGCGTCCCAGCACAGCCAGCCAAGAGCTTCCCAGGGCGGCAACTCCCATGAATCAATAAGTGCTGTTACTCCTAAGGAAAGCCATCGGTAGGGTTAATAAGTATGTGCATTTCTGGTGCAAAAAAAGCACACTGCCACAATCAGCTAGGCTTGCATTCAGAATGTATATAAATACCCAGACTTTTCATCAGAGGCAGAAAGGGGCTGGGACACCACTGCACCGCAAGGAAGGTTGGAAGAGAAACACAATAGTGGGAGCATCTAACTGTTGGGTAGGTTTCTGAACAGCAGTGTGGCACAGCAAGGACAGCTTACATGAATATTTGTTTTCATGGCAACACGTTCCTCTTGGCACCCAAGATAACAGTGCAGCAAACTCTGCTACTAAGCGTAGTATTTATATTTGGCCACGTTTACTCAATTTCCTTGATTGCTTCAATATCAGATGAAGTTCTAAGAGCTACAGGATGAAGAAGTACATAGGTACTTTTACGAGAGTGACAGAACATATCCTGAGAGGAGGCATTGGGTTTGATAATAGTAGCAGTCTTTCTCTGAGGTAATTTATAGCAATAATGTAAGAAAAAGGAAGACTTAGTATTAAGAAGGGTAGGTTTCTGTTTTTCTGTGCTAGCACACTGCAGATTCCCTCATTCAGTATGCTATTCACTCCAGGGACTGATTTTATTGTCAGAATTTGAAGTATTGATTAGAGCTGGTGAAAAAGAGTTCCCTGGTATCAGAAAAGCTTTGAAGAACAGCATAATATAAATTCCAGTCATGTGCATGCCCTTTCGTGGGCTGCTATAGGCTTGATGGTAGCAGTATCCCCTAAATGTGCATTAGCATTGATCACCCGTTACACTGGCACATATGACACCTTTAATTGAGATAAAAGACAACTTTTTCCAATTCTTTCCCTCTCCTAGGGTAATTAGGAATAGCGCCATTCAGTGTTCACAGATCAAAGAGACACGTGAAAGATGCCAAAGAGCAAGGACTGGTATTTTTCTTTGGATTTATGTAAAGGAGATAATCAACAGTACATATAACTACCTTCTGATATACCTCCTTCTGTTTCCCTTCATTTCGCAGCCACAGGCGTGCAGGTGATTTCTGCAGACAGTATTAACTTAAATTCACATCCATGATTCTTCACTGGTAGGCATCTTATTACTGCACCACTCATGCTTCTAGCTCTAATGCTGACACGAGCATAGCCAGCCAGGGTCTTGGTGTCTCCTGATGCAAACATCACTAATCATTAAACTCTCTATCCACACAGCATATCTGTAAGGCTGAGTTATTTCTATTATGTGAATAGAAATCCATACTCTCATGCTAGGCTACACTTTAAAAAGTACAGTAAAATGAGGTTAACACCATTCCTATTAAGGTGTAGGTCCACTATAATCTTTCTTGTTTAGCAGTGCTCTTTGTGTGAAAAAGATGCTGGAAGTCATCTCAAAAAACTTCAGGCAGCTACAGATGAGTCTTTTACATCTGGGCAAGTCATCGTCAGGCTCCTCTATGGCGAGCAGAGAGGAGTAGAGTCTTTTAGGGGTGATCCATCTGACAGACATGACATCTGCTTCAGGATCTGAGGAACCAGGGTCTTGAGATTGTGACCACATTAGCAGCAGTTATCCACATTGGAAACATCAGCAGTTGTTGAGACAAACCTCTCCATCCTGTCTTTATGTGGTTGTAGATACACAGAAAGCTTGTAATAGGAAGGCACTTGCACTGTAAGAGGCTTGATGGAGGAAATGCGTGGAGAAAACAGTTCCCCAGAGACACTGAAGATCTTAATTATGTGAAAGGACTACAGATGGCTAAACAAGTTACTCATGTTTAGCATCAGATTTTGATGTTCTATTTTAAGCTCAGAAACAAGCCAAACTGCAAACTGTCCCACTGAAAGTCACGGCACTTCTGGAGAGGAGAGATCTTTTTAGGTAGAAAAGGTTGTTATCATAAAAACCCCTTAAACTCATTATCCGTAGTTACACTTGTGAGGAACTGGGGGTAGCTGGAACATGTGCCTGTCTTCTACACACACCACCTGAGACAGGGAGGAGCTGAAACCTCTTCAGCTGGACTCTCAGGGAAAAGTTAGACTCTGCCTGGATTATGTTTCTCCTAGAAACAATGAGATACACCAAGTCTGGGATTTAGCAGTAATGTAGCGTACCACTACTGCAATTAACTTGGCAGTGAAAGATAAGTTTTGTTAGTGCTTCAAGACACAGTATGGGCTTTGGTGGATAATCAAAGAAAGCAGAGGTCATATTTCAAAAGCATAGGATTTACATTTTTAGTGATTGTTCCTTTCAGTGATCCATATAATGAAAGGCCTAATGCATCAAGCCTTAAATTGCTTAAGGAAGGAAGAAGGTATTTTTTGCTATAACTCAGCATATATAACCTGGCAACTTGGTCTTTACGTGTGAAAAAACTTTATGTATTCAATACTCTTGATGAGCACCTTAGGTTTAAAAGCAGTGCCCTTTTTAGTCAGTCACAATGCTGAATTTATGGCTTTCACTGCAGAGGAAGAATCTAAGCAGGGAAACAGGATGAGAATTAATGGATTAGTCTTGCATTGTTCATCTGCATTCCTTCATTCATTCTCAGATCACTCATTCACCTTCTTGACATTCCTCTTAGTTCAGCTTGGAAAATATCTTCACTTCTTTTGCCAAAGTAGACTTTAAGACCATTTTAGCCATACTTTGATATATATTGCTTTTCTTTTAGACTCCTTTTATTTTGGCTTGTGTTCCTTAAGTGAAGCTCACACGATTAATCTGATACATTGTGAAGCCAGAATATCTCATTATCTTGTTGTATTTATAGTTCTATTAACCTAATAGAGCACTCTGCCTTTGCAAGGATGTCTAGGTTACTTCAGAAATACATCCATTTTTGCCATTGAATGATACCATTCCACTACCAACTTAAACACAATTTAAAAATAGAGATATGGATTAAATGAATCTCCAGTCAGAGCACATTGCCAAATGAGATGCCTGCCAGTGCACGGCATGTCAGATAGGAGCAGCTGAGAATGGGAGTGGAGAAAGCCAGAAGCCTCTAGAGAAGCACAAGCAGTAGGAAGCTCTAAGAGAATGATTGTTTTTTCTGTCAGACATGAACCCATGAGGTTTCACTCTGCAACAAAACAAAACAGACTGTGCTGTGGCTGTTCCAGACAGAGATGCAACAAGCTCATTGTTTTGTATGCAAACACACTAAACCAAATCCTCCAGGAAAACGCAGTAATAGACTGCATAGAAAGATAGTAGGGTAAAGGATAGGTTGATAAATTAAAGTGAGTTATCTTAAAAACATTGGGTATCAGAGCTGTTAGTTTGGTTCCTGCAACAGTACAATTTCCAAAAAGCCTTTTTAGCTGTTCCGTGTCCTTTCTGACCTTAGTTAATAGGCCGAAGCTCAGTGGAGAGCTCTTCCCATGAGGAAGAAAGGCTGACAGTGGATTTAGGCATTGCTGATGTGATCAAAGATGTTTACCTGCAAAAAAAGTGCTGGGACCCGTTTTCTCTAGCCACAGCAGCAATCAGACAACAAGTTCTC
This sequence comes from Elanoides forficatus, assembly GCA_025311575.1. Classification (NCBI taxonomy): domain Eukaryota; kingdom Metazoa; phylum Chordata; class Aves; order Accipitriformes; family Accipitridae; genus Elanoides; species Elanoides forficatus. Next base: position 19,214,354 of record JAOBAS010000056.1, on the reverse strand, counting down.
TGCTCCCAGCCTCCCACAGAAATTATCCCTCAGCTCTTTCTCAGACCCCACTGCTAACACTTCTGTTAACGCATCTTGTACTTTTTGCTATCATTTTCCTCAGTGCCAGGCGCCCTTCCTTCTTTCTATCACAGATGGTAGGCAATCACAGTTTCAGCAATCAGTTCTTACATGCCTGCATTTGTCTTGCCCTTCTCCACTACCAAATGATTCATCTTCTGCTCAGCCTTTGCAGCGTGCAAGCCACTGCTTGTGACAGCTTTCCTATCGTTTCTGCTACCTGGTTGCACAGAGCGGTTGAATGTCCCCTTTACACTTATCTTGAGTGAAAGGCAGCTCTTACTCTAAGCAACTTCAGCAACATTTAGCTCAGCTCAGAAACTTCCTATTTGACAGTTAAAGGTTGCACAGGCGGCCCTAATGCCTCTCCCACTTAAATTAGCTAGATCCCTTTGCCTTTGATGGGGACAGAATTAAATTTTAATATGTGAAAGTTCTCCTCTGAGGTGAGATGAGCTATTCTAAAGTAATTTTTAAATCTGCCTGTTTAACCAGGGAATATGCCTGAATTTTGCTGCTGTCATTCTCCGCTGTCAGATTCTAAACCCACTGCATAAGCCTGCTGTTAGATCACTTTGTCAAATACTGAAACCCAGAAAACACTGAAGTGGGTGCTTAAACTGAGCCTCAAGGGGATAAGTATTATTATAATTATTGTTATAGTATTATTAAATTCTAAGTGTCCTTGTAGTAGTATTATATTGGATGGGTATCTACTGAGGATTTTTACCAAAAATCATGTCTGGATCAGAACCTTCCCTTGCAGTTACACAGAGGATATCTATGATATGTAGTAAAATGATTAATGATTTTATAAAACACGCACTGGCTTTTTATTTTGTATTACCCTATGTTGCCTATTCTGCCTCAATCACACCAGGAGTAACAGGCTAATTTAAACTGGCAGTGACAAAGGGACCTGTTTCATTTTCATCTCCATTATGTATCTCTGGTTTTGTAAAAAAACTGTAGTCCTAAATTATATCTTGCATGCAACTGAGGGTTCTTACAAAGCAGATGAATGCTAAAGAGAAGCAGGGCACTAGAGCCTATATTCTATATGCAGCCCTGGTGTGCAGGGTTCATTTTATCATTAAAAATATAAAAAACCAAATCTTTACTGTATTTCTAAAATAATTTTCACATGGATGAAATTGCTAGCACTGAAATTAACTCTTAATAAATGGAAAGGTCGAGTCTTCTATTCACAAGAAGTAGTTTCATAACTAGATGTGCTTATAACTTTACAAAAAGCTAATCTATTGCTTTGTTTTTCAGTAGCAAAAATACTGCTGCTAGTGATGTTCATACCCCTATGAAAGAACATCTTGTTAGACAAAAGACAGTAGGCCTCCAGCACTTGAATGCAGGCGTGTTTATACCTAATAAATACAGATTCATTCACATTCCTGAAAGAACTCTATTTTTCCACCCACCAAATGTTGCTGAATGTCCTGTGTTACTGAGCTTTAAGTGTACAGCTCTACAAACATGTTTTTTTGACATGAGCCAAGGCACTTTAGCTAGTCTGGCAACCAGCCTGTGGGAGCTGGTCGGTTATCTTCCATTGCTGTAAAGATAAGTTAGTTGCCCAGTGAAATGAGGTAGGCTATTTTGGACTTTGTTCTATTCACAGCCAGTGACTGTAGGGTACCAGGTGCTGTGAGACAAATCCATCGCTTCCTTCACACTATTTTGTTTGGGCTGCCGTGCTGTAAAGCTGGATATGATAGTTGGAAAAAGAACTGCCTTTTTTCTTTTGTTTGGTTTTTCTTTTGTACAGCAACAAGGACATTGCTTGATCATGAGTATAGATACAAAGCATAGGAATATTTATATGTTGCCAATTTCGTACCCTAATACCATGTTCTCCCTGTAAGCTAAGTATCTGCCTATACATAAAGACATCCTTCAAAGCTCATGCACCTGCAAAACACGAGTCTTTGTACACCTGCAAAAGCCTGAAAAGATGGTCTAGGCTTTCTGTGCTGCTAGCTTCCTTTTTTTTTTTAATTCACATTTGAACTGATGGCAGCTGCTGTCGACTTGTAAAAGTTATTGCCAATATACCTGCTGCAATGTGCTCCTTGGCTGTGGTGGCTGATGAAGCCACCGTCCCCATGGCTGACCTGTCAAGGCAAGTCTCTCTCTTTCTGCAGCTCTGTCTGCACTGTAACAGAACTTGGATTTTTGCAGCCTCTCTAAGAGCAAGACAGGTTGATGGATAGCCCTATGGCATTTACATTAAAGCATTACAACTCAGGTCACAAATTCCCACCAGTACACCTCCCAGATGCTTCGGCCACAGGTGCTAGGATGGGAGCTGTGTACATTAATTTTGCAGTAACACTTGCCTTCCAGTTAAGAAAGGAACAGTGTTCTTTGTCTTCTCTACTTCCTTTACTTCTGAATCCCTTGCCACCCAGTCAAAAATAAAAATTAATGAAAATGGGCATTTTCTTTCTAGATTTCAATGGTGCAGAGGTTCTTTGAGGAGGGATCAGAAGTCTGAATTCCCTATTTTAGACGTGTCTGGGTTTTTGGTCAGGGAGAGATTCATTTTCCACTCCTGCAAATCACTGCAAAAAGAACTCTCTCCTCCTGGTCTTGGTGAGTTGACTGGCTCAGAACCAGCTCCTATCCCTTAACTTATTTAACCACACCAGAAATAAATGAGGAGCTTTCGTGTTGAAATGAATGTCTTCAACACATAGCAGTGCCATGCGCAGATGTCCTAAAGACAGAAGATTCACACTAACAGCTTTCATTTCTTTGAGAGGCATTCTGTCTGAGGTGTGTATAGCTCTGTTACATTCATGTCACTTTAGGCATGCTGACTTTGTCTGTAACTAACTGCTGGAACCATCACAACATATAGCCATTGCCTCTGCAACCTTGTAATCAACTTGATCTGCAATTTTACTGAGCAGAATTGATTTTTCAACAGCTACAAATTAAATTAACTGGTTCTTGAATACGCATTGGGACTTTATTACTCCACAATTAAGTATGATAGGCTGAATTAGGTCATATATGATTAGTCAAAAGAACAGAGCGAATATGCGTAACAAAGTCTGTATGATTTATCTAGATTTTAATTTGATAAATAGGCTTTCAACATCTTATTTGAAGACTTATTTTCCAGTGGACTTACCACATTCATGGAAAACTGTCTTGAAGTCCATACAGAGTAACCATGTATGGTCAAATATCAAGCTGAAGGAAGCAACCGTAGGAGTATCCCAAAGATGTGTTTTGTTTCTTACTAATCTGCAAAAGAGAGCAAACTGTTAATGGAACTAACTTCAAATAAGAGGAGTACAGTACCAGCTGTGTTAAGAAAAATATAAAGGAAACCAGAACCTAAAACGTTGGGCAGAAAACAACGAAATGAGATTAGTCTTGACTAGGTGTAAGCTTGTATGGGCAAGGAATAAAAATTCAACCCCCCCCCAATATACTGTGAAGATGTCATGGGATAATTTACATTTCTGTTTTAAAGACCTAACTGCCCAGAATCATTAGCAATGATAGGCCAAATCATGACATCAAGTTTCTGTCCACTGTCAGTCCGGGGATTTAACTTAGAATCAGTGCTAGTACCTGGCCAAGAATAAGGAGCGGGCAGCTCTGCCCCCCCTTTCCCTTCTGCTAGCCATCACTGTTAGCTCAGAGTGACCCCGGCGAGGCATACAGCTGGTGTTAATTCTTTACATGAGAAGGGGATGAGCCGGGAACCAGCTTTGGATGAACAGTGTTTCATTTCACCTAATAAGAGCTGGGTAAAGTCTGAACTTCTCAGCTCTCCATAACAGACCTTTGCAAAAGGTGATTCATCCTATATGCATTAGTCTCTCACTCCTAATGTTAAGGTGATATGAATCACCTTTTACAGGTCCCTATATTTCTTTATGGATTACTGCATTTTCTTGACTAACTGCTTGGTGCCTTTAGTGCATGCTATGTGCCTAATTTGATAAACTCTCAAACTGCTTTAGATGGCTAAAGTTAGGAGATTTGTATTTCACTTAACTAAAGAGGGTTCTGGTTTGTCCACAGAGCAGTAAAATGGAATGCCTCTATTTGAGACTCGTGGAAAACCTGCACTTCAACGTACTGAGCAAAGCACCTCTGAATTCTTTCATCCTGTGCCACGCATTTTTGAAAATCTCATCCTGTACTTTTAAATTCAGAGCTCTGTTAAATTTTAAGTATGAAATACACTGCATAAAAAAGACAAATGAGAATTATGGTCCTGACGTTTTATATGTGCATAGTATTACTAATTTTATTTGTATCATTGCCTAAATACTAGCAAGATATAAGCCTATATTTCGATCAAGAATACACAGCAATAATTCCTCAGACTTTAACACAGAAAACAAACACTGAAAATGTCCTGTTATGCAGGAGGCATATAAATTTACAGAAGAAAATCTAGCCAATGGTAAGAAAATAGTCAGTGGGTACTCCCTAGAGATACTGTGAAGAAAAGTGAGCATAGTGATAGAGAACATGTTATGCCACGCCACTCTACTAAGGTGTGTGCAGTGATACACGAGATGTAAATCTCACATGGGCCTGTAATCTCACTGGACCTTCTTGGTTTGCTCATTTCTTTGTCCTTGCTTGAGAGAGGCTGTAAAGGTCATACTCTGCACAGAGAAGCCTTGTTAAGCCTAGCCTTAATAGCAGAGATGGTAGGAGTATGACGCATAGCAAGTTGCTTTACCAGGCACAAGGTTTACATCCAGAAGTCCCACTACAGCACAGCTAAGAACAGCTTCCCTTAGCTTGTTCTTTACTATAAACTATTAATTTGAAACTCACAGCAGGCAAGATCTGCTAAGAATTATCTGTTGCCCTCAATTATTCATTCTGTAATGACGGGAAGGAGAGTGAAGAATGGTTCATTAACAGGACAAGGACAGTATTGTCAAGTTTCTCCAGGGCCTGTTGACAACTGCAAGTTATGTTTGTCTTCATGTCCTTGATATTTAAAGCCATGATGTCTTATGAACTTGCTAAGTAGCAGCTTCTCAGTGGCATTCATATTCTAGCAAATTGGCTCAGACTTAAACAACATTTTAAGCACAGTTGCTCCTGGGGCTTGATCCCATAAAGCTCAAGCACAAAGTACTGCCCATGCAGCAGTGGGGCTAAGAAAAGTTAATACGCAGAAGGAGTTAAAGGGAACTCAAAACCACACTAATAAACCCATTGCCGTTTGTCCCAGAAAGGACCAGAAGCAAGATCTAAATGAAGAGTACATGGTTTACCTGCCCATTAGAGTGACTGAACAGGTGTAGGAGATTATTCATAAAGACTGATTTTAGCCAGAAGGTCTAGTTTCCTTAGGCCAGGTCTCTTTCAGAATTGTCTATAAACAAGAAGGGCAGAAAACCAAATCTGATCACTCATGATGAGCATGAGCACAAGTATTTAAGTCTTTCCTGACAGCTGGCATTATTTTTTTTATAGATCTATTTAGGTTATGACAAACATGACAGCACATTTTCACTTTACATCATTGTAAAGGGGTTGCAGCAGCTGTGGTGCAGAGAGGTGCATAATTTAATAACTAGTCCACAAATAATCCAGCCTGCTGAATGCTGGTGACAAACTTCAGAGTTCGCAAATGTGCTTCACACTAGCGTGCAGGAGAGTCATTGTTTCTCTCAAGGTTATCCAAGCACTTCTACAGCTCTGCTCTGGAAATCACGAAAATAAAGTTTCTTTCCAGACGGCTGGTGCTTCTCAATTTTATCTGTGGAGAAAAGGCAGAAATAGTGCTTTCTTCAAACTGACACTCCCAGAGGAAGCCAAAGCACAGTCAAATGTTAAATGCAGTAACAAAGCTTACCATTTTTTCCTTAAAGCACTAATAATTCTTATTTTTTTTTTTTAGTAAATGTCAGGCAAAGTTTATTTGGCTTGTAAGATAACTGGGGCTGGGACCCAGGCCTGGACAACGCCTGACACAACACCGCTGCTCCACAAAACAAGACCAAGAACCCAATGTCAAGGTCATTTTATTGTGTGCAACCCATTCCTAACTAGGCTGTCAACAGATGCATGGAGAAGAAGATGTGGTAATGCTTCAATGGTTTTTAACTTATTCTTTTCCCCATACGTCTGTAAAATGTCAAGCAAATTGCAGAAACCTATCCAGTAAATTCTCCTTTCACTGAGCTGCTCTTGTTTCCATAGCAGTTAAGTTTCCCTGCTGTGTGGCAGGAGGCTGCTTATATTCTCTGCTCCCTTACTCCTGCCTTGAGATCAGTTGTGAAGATGTTGACGTGAAGCACATGTAGAAGAGAATCAAGTTACACCATCTCTGAACGGGGTCTGGCTGTCATGTCAGCTACTGCTCACCACGGCAATTAAATGAGGTGCTACTTCTTTCCTTAAAATTAGGTGACATATTTGAAGCTTGAATGATATCCAGTCACAGTCTCTCCATCATATTCAGACAGAGATAATGACATCAGCCAAATCATGACAGAGCTCTGAATATTTACTGCCTCTTAAATAAACTGATGTGAATTCCTGCATGCACTGCAGAGTGCTGAGGCCCTGGGTTTGATGGAGTCTGTTTTAAAAAGTGAGGTTTTAACTTTTTACCTGAAACATAGAATAATAGTATGTATCCTGATTAAAATGAATTGTAAAAGTGCCTCTGAAGCAGAAAAATAATTTTCATATTTAAGCATATTTGAAGATCCAATTAACCTAAATTTGTCCTAAATTTACAGAAAAAAATGAATCCAGGAAGATTATTGGGAAGATAGGTCATCTCCATCAAGAGTCAATATCTTGTTGGCATCAACTCCAATTTTAAAAAATGAAACAGAACCAGGAGCCAGTAATTTTCATTTCAAAGATCTCCCTGACTTCTAAAATTACTTAGTGTACTAACAGTGAAGTATTCAACAGCACTGGGCTGCATATTCAAAGTTTCTCAACTTGTTCTTATTTACATTAAATTATAACAGGGTCTTTGTAAGGAAGCTGGGTGGCATAACTGAAGGAAAAGAATTCCAGATCTGATGAATTGTTTGGTGTCCAGCTACCTCACCAAGCAGAAGCAAATAGGGAATAATATTTCCCTTCCCCGTTATCCCTCAGAAAGCTTAGAACTACAATTTGTGTCAAGATAGACATTTTTCTCTCTGCTGCATGAACGGACCAGTCCATTATTTTGCAGCTCTTGAGTACTGAGCTGCTGGCAATGATGCTTCCTTAAAGAAAGAGGAAACTCAAAGCTAGTTCTGCACTGAAGAAAAGGGAGAGAATCAGACATGCAATGAGTGCAGGTAGAGGAATAAACACAATAGTGACAAAGTCTGGGGTTTATGCTTTTAAAATATTCTTAATTTGTAATGTAATTTTCAACAAAATTATTTAAAGTGCACTGTTCTCATTTACAGGTAACTTTATTAGCTCTCTGTCAAAAACATGCTTTTGCTATTTTGCAGAGGAAAATGGTTATAAACACAGGTCACAGTTTGCTTTTGTGATTAAAAGCTGGGCAGATGACTGCACATATGAGTAACCATAACTTACAAGCAAGAATTAAGAATTAGTTGACTGCTAATGGAGTTTCTGACCCTTGCTGTCTGCTGTTTAACCATTTTAAGCAAATCATTTCAGAACAAAAAGCAGCTATAAAAAGAGAATTACATCAGATTACAAAGCCAGCCCATCAAACTCCATCATTCCTTTCTTGTTTGCACCATCTGAAGATCCAGCTGTTGATTGTAGCTGCTCTTGAAGCTTTCAAAGACTTCACTACCTTCTACCATTTGTCCACAAGCCCAGAGTTAGCTTCAGGGAAATTAGGTTATTTTCCAACCTCTACCTGCACAAAAGTTGCAAAGGAGCTTGGATGCTAAATTGTATGACTTTTGCTATGCTTCAGGAGCAGCGAGAGCAGTGCTCAGAACACATCTTTCATGAAATCATTAAGGTTCTGCTTCACCATCCCGAAGTCCCCTTCCACAGCTGTCCTGCCAAAGGCATTGCTGTAGCCATTATAGAATATTTCAATACAAAGAGTGAACTTTTTTTCCCCAAAACTCTTCTTTCCATTGCAAACTAGTAAGACAGAACCAGAGTCAATAACAAAAGTCATTGTACTGTACAAAACAACACCAGAGTCAGGACAGGAGTAGCAGATAAATATGACGTTCTCCATTAAGCTTGGAGTAACCCCACTCAGGATCTAGAATTAGCAGACAGGCTTGCTCAAGCCTCTGTCAAGTCCGGCTGACATGAACATTTGGTATTGGCTCAACATGCACCGGGAACATTTCAGCAACTGAAGTTTTAAATGATTATTGGCAAATTTGGCCATGTAAAGCAAATAAATTCCTTCATCTGCAAGGAACTACAAATAAAACCCACAAGAATTTGTCACTTGACTTCTTTTTCTTAGGAAACATTCTTCATGTGTCATGTTGCTACTTAGTGCATGGCACATACACAACCTGCATAATGGTGGAGTTCTACTTCATGAGTTCTTCCTTAAATTAAACCTCAGAATGTATTTTAAGCATTTGTTTCATGAAAAAGGAGACGGTCATTTCTATATACCTTTTGGAGCACAAAAAATGTTTCTGCAATAGAACAGTACAAGTAAAATTTTCAAAAAGGCACAGGAGAGTTAGAAGCATGAAATAAGAAGTGATGGGAAAATCTCATGGCACATTTTTTTTCATTAGAAGGCACCATTTTGTTGGAACAAACACATTTCAGGGAAACACACTAAGTTTTGTCAAAAACTTAATGCATACATTGGCTTCTCTCATTTCATTTCAACAATGCCATTGTGTTGCAACCAAGTAAAAATATTACTTCAATAAAGTCATTTGTCAGTTCCATTGCAGTGCTTATTTTTGCTTACATTATTTAGTATTTTATTCTTATATTTGCAGAAGTCCCATTAACTATGTCAATACTATCTTTAGCAGCTGTATTCAAAAGTGTTCCACAGTCTCCCAAACAGTTTACAGCCCATGGCTCAAACTGTACCGTGAGTAGGGATCATATCCGAACACACACTGTTCTCCAATCTACCTGCATGCAATTCACCACCCCTGCTTTATTTTCTGTGTGGACAACTGAGGGACAACAAAGAAGTGCCCACTGATTTTCTAATTGGAATAATTATCCTTAGTATCCTAATATGACCTATTTAGTTTCCTTAAGATGATTTGGGCCGTAGGGTCTGAAGAAGTCACGGCCAGCTTGGATTATAAGCAGAACCAAATGAAATGCCAAGTCTTAAAAATTGCTGGGTGCACAGTCAAATGCACTAGATTTGATTAATTGCATAATTTTATCTAGAAAATTCAGCATTTCTAACACAGAAGACTCTTTGAGATACCATAGAAGAGCAGCATGGGGCCAAACTGAAAAGCTGTCCTGGAGCCTGAAACCTATTTGATACTTAGCTTTATGATAAACTTTACAGAAATGTAAGCACTCGAATGCTGAATTAAGTGCCTTAGTACTTTTAAGGACCTAGGCTTTGTCCAGATACTCCTTTAGGTTTCAGGTTTTGTAATTATGCTGGTTTAGATTTGGCAGCTGTTCTCTCTTTCTGTGAATGACATGAAAGAAACAGAAGTTTGAGGGAACTAGAGTGAGGATTTTATACCATATCATGAATGAAATGTGCTTATTTTGCATTCATATTATGCCTGAGTAACACAGAAACCCAGCCAATTCCTGATACGGGTACATGGCAACATGTGATGCAGCTCTGTCTCAAAAATGACTGCAGGACAGAGATCAAACTGTCTTCGTCTTCATTATCCTGGAACAGTCACAGTCTATATACAGGATACTGCACTAAAAAAAATCAAAAAAAAATCTATGCTGAGAAAAAAAACGTAGATGTAAGTGAAGGGTTAAGGGTGTATTGCTTTCAGCAACAAATTAGGTTCAGCTTTTAGAAAAAGTAAAATTTCTTGACAAATTAGCTCTTCTTCACCCTCGTGGATATTAGCCTTTGCATTAAAATCAGTTCCCACTGCTAATGAAGTAGAAATGCAAAGAACAATACATAAGTTTGGGGACTTTGTATGTTCATGTCCCAGCACTATTAAACAAAATGTATAAAAAGAGTTTCTATGATATTTCACTTGGCATAGATATGAAGAAACAATCCTTTATATCTTGGTTTAAGCAAACATTTTATACAAAGTGAAAGATGACGGTAAGAAAGCACCAATTGCTTCCACAGAGCCAGGAAAAGCAAGTTTTCCTCCCTTATCTGAATTGTTGAGGAAAAGAATGTGTCAGAGAGGGTGGCAGAGTCCATCCCCCAGCCTTACCAATTTCAGAGGAAAGCCCACTGCTCCCCTGGGCACTGGATCCTCCTCCGGGCTGCAAAGTCGGCAGAAAATCACAGACCACTGTGCATCAGCCAGTCAGTGCTGCTCAGAGAAGCATTATCTGGCTTTTTCTCTTTTAGATATCACTTGAAAGCACAAAGGGAATATGCAGGCTAATCAAGAGCTCACTTCAGCTCTGTACCCCAATCTTTTCTCACTCACTTCACTGGCAGTTTGTCAGAGGAGATGTGAAGAACCTTCAAGTAGGAGATTGCAGTCAGTCTGCAAAGTGGGGTGCCTGCAAGTGCTCCTGCACACTCGGCATCTGTTGCACCACACCTGAATGCTAAATTATGTCACCCATAACACACAGAACAAGTAGTCATCTCTGGTTTCTGAAACAGAGTTGGAAAAAGCTGGTTTTTTTACTGCTACCCATCACCAACCCTTGACCTAAACAAACACATCACCTTTTTTGACAAACCTCAGTTACCACCATTGAACTGTAGAGAAAGAAAAAATGGGAGAAAGAAGTCTATGACCTCTGCAAAACTAAATGAGCTCAGAATCAGTTTCTAAAAAGAGAGGACAGTGTGATTTCTTTGCACAAATGTCAGTCCCACAAGCTTGCTGTTGGGTTGCACTCTGATTGAAAACAGTCACAGCAGCAGACCAGAAGCACAGTATTAAGCACTTGGTTAGAGCTTGTAACACCAGATAGTACTGGTAATCATGGTTTTACAAATTTCTTAGTCTATGGACAAAGAGAAAGACAGTGTTGATAGCTTAGGTTCTGGATTTTTTTTAATGCGGTGTCCTGTATATAGACTGTGACTGTTCCAGGATAATGAAGACGAAGACAGTTTGATCTCTGTCCTGCAGTCATTTTTGAGACAGAGCTGCATTCTGGAAGCATCTGTTGAACCACCTTTATTCCAGGACTGGAGTATGTGAGCAATAAAACAAAATTACACTCGGAATATACTTGATTACATTGCTGATTTTTCTTCCTCTGGGGCACCAGCCTAACTGGCCTGAATGTCTGCAGCTGCACATCAAAAACTAACAGCAAGCAGAAAAACAGGACACACTTGTCAAGAGGAGGTGATCAATCCATCCAACAAACTAAAATATTTATCCCTTTGCTCAAAATTAGTTTAAGAACCTTCATTAACTGAATCCAATCTGTTTTCAAATACTCGTTTACAAAACCATTGTAAAAAAATCATCCACCTCGAGGTATGCCTGCCAGTTGCAGAGGATGCTACTATTTCAAATTAAATTAAGGGGACCAAATTCTATGGCAATAGGTCTGCAGACATTTGTATAACAGGAAGCAAGCTGAGTTCTCTTTCAGATGACACCTTATGAATTTGAAACAGCAGCTACAAGACAATGTACAAAAATAAGCATGCTTCCAGACTCAGCATCTTTCTGAAGGTTACTCTTTTGCACTAAGGAGCCTATAGGTTAATATAGATTACAGAAGTTATGAGATATTGTAACCAGACAAGGGAAGCTACTAACAATTTGTAAGAGCTATCAGGCAAATGGAGCAGGAGATCACAAGTAGTGATTTATCTGAATTTTCTTATTTCAAACTCTGGGTGTTATGAATGAATTTGCAAGTTTATCATGGATCTGTTCACTGGAACGAATCTTACTGTGGTTTTGTGTTATGCTTCTGATTCTTCTAAACAGCCTATACTGAGGCCATAATTGTCTGCACTTGACTGTACTTTGTGATATATGCTGAGGAATTACTGCAGAATGATATTTTAGCTTTAGCCCTTAAAATTACAAGTCAGTTGTTTCCAGTCAGGGGTTGTGTTAGCCTTTGGTACTGGCAGTGATTTTCCATTGTGCTATCCTACACTTCGCAGTGGCAGGCACTATGTACAATTTATTTTTGTCATAGGATCACTGTGATTCTTACAACACTAGAAGAGATTCTGAATGTTTTTAGTGTATTGCTGCTGGTGTGGCAAGTTTGGGTGGACAGCACTAACAATCCTCACAGGGAAGAAAATTGGCTCCCACTGATACTTCTCTTGGCAGACAGCGAGAAAAGTTTCTTATTGACGGTTTCTCCAGTTACACAGTTACTCCACGCTTAAAGAAGAATGAAATAAGAAAAGTCCTTTAAATTCAGCTTTTTGTTGCTTACAGAGTCACCCTGAGGTGCGATGCTGAGAGCAAAGCGAGTTCCACATCTGCTGCAGGGTGCACTGTGGGGCTCAGCGTCCCCTGAGCTCACCCTGTGTAGCTGCTCATAGCAGGCAAGGGAGCACAGGGAGAGCTGCTACTCTCTGGGCAGGAGTACAAGACCGTACGAGACATGGTGTGACAATGTTCATCGAGTCAGGATATTGCTTTTAAGAAAAGAAAGCCCTGATACCTATCTTTAGCCAAGGGATAGCTATTGAGTAAGACAGTCTGCTTCACCCAGTGAAAGTTGTAAAAGTCTTCTAATAAAGGAAGGGGAGAGACTTTCGTCTTCTTTCACCCTACTGTTCCCTCCAACAGCGTCTCTGAGTTGCTCACAGGCATAGTATGCTGCTCCAGCTGGTCTTCCCCACTGTCTGCAGCTCTCCACATCTCCCACTGTCAAACAACAGCTTCCACCCAGGCACACTGGCCAAACTAACTGGAGTGACTCCCACTACCAGGATCCTCCCGAGCTGCTGCAGCTGGCACAAATGTACTGACAGACAGCAGGCAGATGATCACTGAGCAATAGCTGTAGGTGATTTTGATCACACCACCTCCCCATGTATTTCCTGCTGTTCCTCTGCTTGAGGTTAATGCTTCAGTAACAGAGCTGCCTTACTCAGTGTGCAGCTCAGTGGGAGAGTTTACACCTGGCGTGTATTTCTGCAGTGTAGATAAATATTCCCACATACCCCATAGCCTCACACCTGAGAAACCATTTTGTCTTCTCCCTACTGGGCTCGTGCTAGAGGAAGTGGGATTGGAAAGTCCAGTCATCTGCTTACATAATTTTCTTTGAGACCCTGGGGGCATTTAAGGAAGGGGTTTTCTATTTGTTGGCTTCCTCCAGAAGTCAATAATTACCCTATATAGTGCAGATTTGCTGCTATCATATCAGCTTTGGCAGGTTTGCCTCTGCAGCTGTTTTCCATTAAGGCAGAAAACACTCCTCAACTAAGCTCCCAACATGTAACTGACCTCCTAAGGCTCATCTGATGAGAAGCAGCAGTGTCATTTATCAGTAGGTGCCAGAGAGCATTTTAAACTACTTGTTCATAAGTTTACAGACAAAACTCAGCCAGTTCAGGCGGAGGAAAGACTGCAGAAGTGGGTGCTTCTTGAACCCCTCTTTTATATGGGCCCATTGATTTCCATTAAATCCCATGACAAATTCCAGCCTTGTTCCAAGTTTTGCTCCCAACACTGGTTTCCCATGCCAATGGGGTTCTTATTAAAAATGAGGAGGTTAGGAGAGGAAGGAGATAATATGGTGTGTAAGAGCAGATTTTAGCCTGACTGGCTCCACTTTCAAACCTGCATACCTAAACTGTTCTGCTAATTGCATATTGGCAAGGTTGGCACCTTGGAAAAATGTCTTTTTCCATGTGATCACACTGCACGAGCAATACCTGCAATGTAAATTACACGTGAAATCATGTGCCCATATCTTTAGATATTTGTCGTCAAGGAGCTACATAGAATAGGGAAAAATCTCTAATTATAGCTGCTGCTTTGGCAGAAACTTTTCTCTCTCTCTGCCTTGCGCACAGAGAGCTCAGTTGTCCAGCATGCTGCAAAAATGAACCAGCAGTTTGGAGCCAATTCGACGTGTAAATCGAGATAGCTGGAGCCCTCCATATCTCAGAAATGAAGAGGAAGAGGAGCCCCAGCATTTGACAAGGCCTTTTCTGTACTTTGTGCAGAGCCGTGTCCCCGCATAAATTTACACTGACAGCAAGATTATCTTGTGTCTTCTGACTAGTTCAAAGAAAATACTTTATATAAATGGAAACATATTTCCTAAACTAGAGGGGGAAAAAAAAAAATAGATTCTAGTTCCTGACATGATCTGACCATATAAATATGGCAGTAAATGATACAGCCATGTAGATAGGGCATATAGATATGGCAGTGAGCCTTACAAAGCACTGCTTTACAGAGTGCTGCTTCAATGGAAACGCAGTTAAAATTTCTGCTGTCATCAGGTGTGCCAGCCGTCCTGCCTCAGCCTGTGCAACCACCAGGCGCCCTCTCCCCACTACCCTTCACAGGGCTCGCCAGTATCCAGCCGCAGCTAATCACTGTAATTGGGCCAGGTTAAGTAAGAAATCAATTACGGCTTCTCCCTTGAGCCTCTCCTTGACTGCGTACGGTACAGTTTTCTTCAGACAGATCCATTCTAACAGCTGTATTTTGCATTTCAAGCCCCTTGAAGGGGAGGGCTGCGAGGAGGGGAAAGGGAGAGGTAGGGCCTCGGCGCAGCAGCCATTTCCGTGGTGACTGGGCATGCTGCCGCTGCCCAGCCGGTGGGCTGCTGGCGTGGAAAGGGGGGTCCTGCCTACCCTCGGCAACTTTTTTCTGCAAATTGGCATTGCAAGTGGAAAAAAAAACTTCT
>JAOBAS010000056.1:19162632-19199248 GCA_025311575.1 Elanoides forficatus | reverse complement strand
AAAAGTGTCCTTGGGTATTTATTAAAGATGCATCGGCCAACCTACGTTTAGAGGGAAGAACAAAAACTACACACGTGCCCCTGCTGGGTGCCAGGGAGGGCCTGGCCTGGCTGTGCAGCTTGCAGGCCACAGGCAGTAGTGTGCGGCCATTTTATCATGTGAGGGGGGAAAAGCAAACCGTCAGGCTAGGTCAAGGAGTCCACATCGGCCCTTATTACAACAGAATACCAGCGGAAAGCAGCTGCATGAGCCTTTCGGTGCCCTGCCGGCATGTGCCTTGCTGAAGCTGCCCTCTGGCATGAGAAGCGGCGTGGAGGCAAATGGAGTATTCGCAGCGTCCTGGCACAGCGTGATCCTCTGCCCCGTACTCCCGAACAGCTCCTCGCCTCGCAGCTGAAAAGAGAGAGCGGGACAGGAACAATTTTAATTACATTTCAACACCGCAGGGTGGCCACTCCTGTGTTGTCCAGCTATAGCCACCCGGATCCATCCAGATTCAGAGTGTGTCTGAGGTACAGTTTCCCCACTAGCATATCAATAAAGTATCAAGGATGGTGGTAGTTGATCAACAAACAGGAACAACTCAAAACGAAGCACAAAATGCAGAGGACTGCTTAAGAAAATGTTGCCTGAGTAAAAAGCTAGCCAGTGACTCCTCAGACAGCGTTCTGCATTTTATCTCCCGTCAGAGGCCTTGCCAGGCCAGTCAGAAAAGTGGAAAGCAGTCAGCTAGTTCTTGTTTTGTAGAAGACCACACATCTGACATGCATACCCATAATCTGGGGCTTTTCAAAAGCTTCCCCACTACTTTCCTGAAGTGGACAAATGACGTTATATTTCTTTGCAGCGTGATCAAATAGCATATCTGAAATATGCATCTTCATTTGCATGCATTTCTAAGAGGGATGCTGGAGGATTTTTGTAAAGATCTAAACTTAGAAATATTTCATTTCAGTGTTTATGACAGGTAAATAAATCAACATGACAATATAAATGATCTCAAAGCTATTCCATTCTGCCAGATGTAATATTCTTCGGTGCCATGGGATCCTCAAAGCTGTCATTGGCACTTTTCCCTGCAGAGTTCACACAAGGTTCAGGATTCATTAAATCTGCATAAACTGGGGGAAACTACAACTCTGCTTAGAATAGAGGAACCTCTGCTCCTGATTTTGGTGCTTCAGGTGTCATCCTTACAAATTTTCATGAGAGCTGGTCCTTGTGGGACAAGGCGTGGGCCTCATAGCCAGACAAGCCCAGAAATGTTCCGGTTCCTGGCACACCTACCCCAGCTATGCACTTCACGTAATTACTTAAGCTAATGCTTTCCAGACAGAAAAGTGCAGAGGAAGCATTAGGAAAATGCGGAACCCATTCCAAATGATACAGAATAAAATACCTACTTTGGCAGAGATTCTTTTTTTTTTTAAGTGGCAAATGTGAAAATGCAACCAGTTCTTTTTTGTCAAATGGTGAACACATACAGAGTTTGGCTGACATGTAGTACTTTGCCGCTTCTACCCTCACAGCTATTTCCCAGATCCTATTCTTTGCAGGAGTGTGATGCCATGGATGGAGTTAACCTCATGTAGGTGGCACTGATATGCACAGCCAGTCACCCTTGGCTCCCTTTACAGTCTGTGGAAAGCAAGAGTTGCCTGTTTCTCTCTGTTGATTGTTAAAGGAGACTAACATGACCATCTCAGATGCAGGCACACACGCTTGCTAAAATCAAAAGCCGAGTTAGTCAATACTCACACAAAATACAGTGCAGCGATTCCCAAGTTAGTAGTCCACACAGCCATAGCAAACTGCCTGCAAGCCAACAGCAAGGCAATATGAAACAGTAGAATGTACAAACTCATACAACTACAGTGAAGTCACATGCAAAGACAGCTGAGGGTCAGCAGTGACTACATGTTTTAAAAGTTTCTAGACAGCTATCCAAAAAGATTATATGGTAGTAACCATCAGTGTCATATTGCAATATTGAACATGCTAGCAGGAAACTGTGAAATAGAAAATGGCTCTGTGGGATAGTTGACTGGAATCCATTTCTGAGCACGTGTTTTTGCCTGTACTACACAGGGACCCAGAGCATTGCATCCTCCTGCTACAGGCCACGCACCAGAGACTAATAGAGCTCTGTTGGATGGAAACCCAATGTCAAGAAATCCTGTAATCGGAGATGGCCTTAATATGCTTTGGCTATTTAAGTTCTGTTCCCCACACAGTGAATGTTATAGAAGGCTATTCCCCTATTTCAAGCTCAGTTTCTTGGCAGTGAGGACAGAGCTGGATATTGCACTGCAACACTGGACAATTACAAAATAACAAGAAAAAGTAGTTATGCAACTGTATTATCTATGCTTTCATGCTTCTATGATTTTTTACATAGTTAGACAAAGATTAGACAATAATAGTTGTCTATAGCTAGATTAGACAAAGCTCCCAAAGATTACTGGTCTCATTTTGAGGTATTTAATGTTGTTTTCTTGGCGGTGTGTAGTGATATTCAGCTATTCCCTGTTTTGTCTCTGACCCAGTTGTTGCCTAACCTTTTAAATTGTATCCAATGTATATGCTGCTTATCCTGATGTAGGCTGAGATGTCCAAGGGAATTTGTGAGACCCTGTTGAGTTCAGCCAGAGGCATAGCTACTAATGTGAGTCCACCAGAAATGTGAAAGCGTAGCTAACTCATGAGCTTATAAACACACCATTTGTCCCAGCCCTATGTCAAAGCACTCTACCTTTAACCCCTGTCCACTAAAGCAGGACATCACAGTAGCTCAGTTAAATGCAGCATGAGCTCGTTCCCTGTTCCCTGTCAGTCACTGGCTAACGCTGATTCCACTCTGTGCTTCTTTTTGTGGTAGGAACATCAATAAAAAACTGATCATAGTAGCTGTGAGAGTGAGGAAGGTATATTGCCCCTAGCCTTAAGTGACACAACTGAGACATAAGGTATGTGGGCACCAGACGTGAGTTCATTCCTTGAAATGAGGAAATAAACTAAATCTCTAGGCTTTTATTTCTGTAACTTAATGCACCTGTTGTTTTATTCACATTCTCACTGCAAGGTATCATCTAAAAATTGGAGCAGACTCACTGAGTATCTAAAGGGATGGTAGGTTCCCTCACCCCACCTGTGCCGTGCATTGGGGCGTCTGCTGTAGCATGCAAGGGAGAAGGTTGTGGGCAGCTCCCCTGCTGCTCCCTCCATCACTGTTTCCACACCTACGTGTAGTCCGCAAAGCTGCTTTGGCTGTGAAGTGCAAAGTGCTGGCAGAATCAAAAGTTTGCCCTGTTTATAAGTAATGTGCCGTTTACATAGAAAGTTCTGTGAGCAGGAATAAATTGAGTGGGATGGTATTTGTGTTTTCTGTTGCTGAGAGACTGAGAACTGCAGACATGTTCATCAGTAAGACAAAGGCCCTTAGTCATGCGCCTGCTACTGAAGAGGCAGCTCTGCTCTGCAGTTGTCATGACAACACCGGTTATATAAAGAGACATATCAGAAGAAAGATCATTTGCTCTGTGCCCTATATTTCAGTGTAGCAATACATCCTCTCTACAACAAATCTGTTTTGTCATAGACAAAAGTGATGTTTCTGGGAAGATAAGTAACGCTCCAGAAAGCTGCCTGCTGGAATGAAACTGTGTATGGTGCAAAAAAAGGTTCCAAAAAATAAAACACTTCACTTGAAGACTACTTCCATAGTTTGGGGATCACTGGGACAAAGTTCCACTGAATGTGGAGGTGATTTAAAAGGTTCAAATAAATTTCCATTGCAAAGATACCATTTTTGTGAATAAAGACAAGCCCTGGCTCAGTAACATCACAGGATTTAATAAAGCGCAAGGAAAGCGTTAGTCTCAAAATGCCGATAGAACTACATCATCTTAAAAGTTTCAGCACAATCATGTGTGTGGCCTAAAGTTGAGAAACACAGACTGTATCTACTGCTCAGCTAAAGACATAAAGAAAATCAGCCTGTGACTCTGCAATCTACTAACCTGGCTAAAAGCTGAAACCGGCAGGACAGTTTCATGGCTGTGTCTGATCTTGTGTTATTATGTTAAATGGTATTTTTGAAGCAAAGAGGCCTGGGGATAAAACAGTAAGCAACCCCACTAATTTGAGAAATCCCTCTTTTTACTGGACTTATGTTCTTCATTATTTAAGAAACCTTTGCAGTCCTCAGAGTGGCCAACAGTGCTGCTATGTGAGGAACTGCAAATCTGTTAAGTCCCCCAGGAACCAACAGAATTGCAAATGAATTTTGAGAATTACAGGTCCACGCAAAAAGGTGAAGCCTTACAGCTTTGAAAAAGTCTTTTCAGGTGTGCACTGTTCTTCTGAAATTAATCTAGCCAAGTTGTGTAGCAAAGAACATTTCACTAAATTTTCCATCAGAAACAATGCCTCTTAACAATTGAATCTCTACAAGTTCTCTGGTCTTACTTGTAACTCAAAGGGAAGGTATCTGTGACTCCAGGGTGTTGTGAATGAAACCGTTATGCCCAGCTTCTACTACTGTTGGTAGGAGTCATTTCACCCATCAGCAGAAATAGATTTCCCCTTCAAACCCCATTTCTTATGTAACAACTGAGTTCTTCTACCCTGGATCTTCGGCTATCTGAAGGACCCGAGCATCCTGCTCCTGTCCTGAATTCCCGTCTCTTGCCCCATGTTACTACTTACTCCCTTGTTGTGCCTGCTGTCCCAGAAATCTCATGTCTGTGCCCTTTCCAGACCACAAACATGGTGCCTTCTTAGTCCCATTTCGTGGTTCTCTCCATGGTGACCTCCTGGTATGCCCTTTTCTCCACTGCTTATTCCTGAAAGGCTGGCAGAACAGAAGGCAGAGCAGGGTTTGATTCCCTGTGAAATGCCAAAATACGACTGCAGTCCACTGTCTTAGCTGATAGAAAATGGAGGAGGAATAGCTTGGTTTGGAACAGAAGTAAATATATGATTGCTTTTAACTTGATTGAATCAATTTAACTCTTAAAATGAGAAATCCCCAGCAGATTTCAGAAGGCAAATTATTAGAGACTCAGTAGAGCCAATTGTGTGTTTGAAGAGTGGACTTCATGAACTCCCATCTCTGTCACATATACTGTGCTCAGCAAACAAAGGGAGACTTTACTTCTAAAGCTTTAACGTACACAACAACAAGATCTCTGGGACATATTTAGAACTTGATGGACTGAAGTGACTCCAGTGTTTTCTCTCTTTGCCTACCTGTAATAACTCTCCTTGTCATATCTAAGCACTTCACGGAAATGCAAGCCATTAACTGCACAACATTCCTGTGGAAGCAGGCATGATTAGCTGCTCCCAATTTGGTAGACATGGATAATTAAGCACAAATGGTAAATGCCCCTTCCAAAAGCTCCTTTGAAATCCAGGTCTTCATAACGAATGAGAAATTAGGAAACTAAATATGGTCTGGACCTAAGAGTCTCTTCCCCTGCCATAGAAGAAGCCTTTAGCAGGCCCAGGAACAAATCTGGGGAATCTTAAGGACTGGCTGTGTTCTTAACCAAAATCTTTCCTTCTCTAAAGAAACCCACACCTCCAAGGATTGCTTAGCAATCGCTCTTCTCCTTTTATAGTTTCTACTTCATATCACAGTATTCCCCCCTTCTATCCTACAGGCATGGAAATGGAGATAAAATAGCTTATGTTTCTTCTGTGATGAGGGAGAAGGTTGTTGGAAGGAGATTTCCTGCCTATCAATCACCTGTGTGAGGAGTCCTCTCTGCTTTGATAACCATGGGCTAAAATTTACAAAAGTCACAAAATCTTTAACTGAAAGGTGAGGCTTGCCGGAAGCATTTCACACAGCTCTCACCACTAGGATTTTAACTGTTCTTCAGAGAGAAACCCCAAACAAGTGTGGAAAGGTGTCAGTAACTAACTTCCCCTCTCATTCGCCTTCAGTATGACTCATTGTATTACCATAAATCATGCCCTCAGATTCACGTTATAAAGCATGCAGGAAAAGTACGTCTTAATCTAGCAAAAAATGTAGAGCTTAACAGCTTCCTTCACTTATATTTATCAATCTGGCATAGCTCTGCCATTAGAATTAGTTGAAAATGGGAATTGAAGAATGGGATACAACAACTGTTTCATGCTGAAGTTAATGTATTTTGTCTCTCTTGAACAAAAATAAGATTTGGCTATAATACAGTTGAAAAATACTACGGCCATAAATGTAAACTCCATTTTCAAGATAGGCAAATATAGATATGAAGGAAAAAAGAAAAACAACAAAAAAACCCCCTTATCAGAATGTCCTAAAGACATGAAAAAAACCTCAGACTCTCTGGAAAGAAATTATATCCTGGAATCAAAAGGGCTTTGTTCTCATTACCTTGAACCTTTCATCTTCCATTAGACTTCTGCAAAGTGAAAGAAGAGTTTGAGTGAACCTTTTAAATCAAAGTGGTAACCTTTTACATCCACTTGGAATAGCTGTGAACACCTGCTAAATTACTGCAGACACTGCTTGATTATTGCCACCAAGAAAATCAGAGCAGTTTTCTGCATACGCAAATCAATTCAGCAATTATATTTGGAAATGAAATCCTGTTGTTTTCATAAATTTTCACACATATTAAAGCATCGATTTCATTGCTTTCTAGACATTTCCAGGAGACATAAAAATAAGAGAGAACTCAGGCAGGTAGCCCTTTTTCCATTGTTCTTGAAGTGAATTACTGCACAACTTAGTGAGTTAAACAATAAAAAAAATCAGAAGTGCTGGAGTGCTGTGGAAGTCCTTGCAGGTGATGTCTGAGCTAGTACCCTTCATATGCGCACCTCAGTTTGTGATTTACTTGCACATTGCACATTGCTAAATCTCTTTTAGATGACCAGGCCTTTACAGGGTGACCTTAAACGCATATGCTGTCTCTACGCCCCTTGCCTCGCAAATCCCCATGACTTTCCAGGGTACAAGGGGCTATAGCAACCATGACCATGTCAGCATCCAACCAGCTCTACTGCCTGCTGCCGCTGCGACTGCTAGTGAGTGGAAACCTGCCTCAGGCTCACCACACGCGTGCGATAGCACCACTGCATGACAAGGGGATTGCTCTTGCAGTGACTGCTCAGATACAGAATAAAATTGCAGTCTGTTCTGCCCTTCCCTACACTTACTATCCCGCACAGATTGGTGCCATCTGTAGATTTAATAAGCGTATTATCTTTCATCATCCAGGCCATTAGTGAAAATACTGAATAGTACCAGATCCAAGACAGGCCATTTGACATTGTACCACTGAGAATTACTCCATAAATAGAGTTTCGTACCTATGCTACATGATCTTCTTCCAAGCTGTGGCTCCCTAGGCTCCTTCTGAGAAGGCATATGACACCTGACACCTGCCTTCAGTCTACAGGGGCTACACACATCTCCAGATTTCACATCTGGCACGTGGGATTTACTTGCCTTCTGTTGCTGTAGCAATGCGTGTGTCCTACCAGTGTCCTATCCCTGAATACAGTTTACAAGCCCTGCCAGAGTGCCAGTCTGACCTTCCATCCTCTTCCATGGATTGGCATTTCCTGAAATTCCAGAGTAGCTTTTTTTGTATTTCTGAAATTTTCACTATTTAATGCCCATTCAGTAAAGGCCTTGGAAACTCACACTTTTCTAACTCCGTATTCACTGGATGTTTGTATTGCAGTACCAGCTGTGTGTACGTTAAGATTCATTCATGGTGCAAAGACACCAGGGCTCGTCTGAATCCCATATCACGTGTCCATCCTTGTTCTCCAATCCTCTTCTCCTTGCACCTACATTTCCAGGAGAAAGAAGTCCTAGCAAACAGACCAGAAGAATGTTAAAATGAGTTCTACCAGTTCCTTGACCTGGAAAATCAGAGGACTAGGATTCCATAGGACTTCCTAGCAGATGAGCTTAGATGCAGCCTAGGAGAATATAGCATGGATTAAACCCTACTGTGCCAGTTACGCACAAACACAGAATAAAAAGACAATCTCTTCCCCAACTGTGTCTGAAGAGTCATCCATTACTGTATTCTGTAACACACTGGTAGGAGAGAAGGCTTTATGTCTACAGCCTTCTTTTCTTGCTGTAATTAATTAACAAGTTTTGCTTCAATATTTTTTCTGCTATTGGAATTTTTTTCAACTCAGAGCTTGTAACTTGAGGCTTAGTGCCAAATATTTTTTTGCTTTCTAAAAGCACATCGTCTGTAAGACAACTGACAGACATCCCTCAGGAAGAAAACTGCCACAAGTGGTCTGATCTGTTCCAAACCTTTTCCTGCAAGTCATTTATTTCAGACAATTCACTTTTCATCTCTT
Organism: Elanoides forficatus; assembly: GCA_025311575.1. Classification (NCBI taxonomy): domain Eukaryota; kingdom Metazoa; phylum Chordata; class Aves; order Accipitriformes; family Accipitridae; genus Elanoides; species Elanoides forficatus. The sequence goes on along the minus strand of JAOBAS010000056.1, from coordinate 19,190,899 downwards.
ATAAAGCAGAGGCAGTCTCTGCGTTTAAGGGTCAGCCAAAACAGTGTTAAATTGGGTTTTTCAGCATTTATTGCTGTGTAATGTAGCAGACAAATGACTCTACTAGTCTCTATTGGAAGTGAATGCCCTAGAGATACTTATGCAGATGCATGTAAGCACCCTAAAGACAATTGAGCAGTGAAGCTGCATGAGCGTCATGGCCAACTACAGAAAGGAGGGCACTGAACAGATAAAAACAAGTATGGAAAGGGAATTAAACCTCAGCTTGAACAAGGAGAGTTTCTGTACTAATCAGAACAGATACTGATCAAGCTGACAGAGAATTGTTTTTTGGTTGGGGTTTGGTGTTGGGGTTTTTTTTTTTGTTGTTACTTGTTTGTTTGTTTTTTTCCTGGAAGATTTGTAAATTGAGACTTCTTTGTTGTATGGAAGGAGGTTAGGTGCAGCTTCCACTAGGAAGGTCCCAGAGTCTGGGCTTGGGTCCCCACTCTGACAGACAGGGCTGGACGCACCGAGACCACCATGAGGGATCTCCAAGGTAGCACTGAATGATCCAGCTCTGCAGCTAGAAGCTGTATGAACCCATTAGATGGGGGCCAGAGAAGTCTTCTTGCCGTAGCGTGCCTCAGCTCAGCTAGTGTGCTGTGCAGATGTCTCCATTTAAACTAACTGGAATGTGGTGCCTTACTGCAGGGCCAGGACTTTGCCCCATCCCAAGGCAGGGAGGTCAAATGGAAGTTCGAAAGCCCAGGTTCAAGGGCTTTTAAGTTATCTCTCAATTCCTCTGCCATATCTGCTCTAATTTTTAAAGATAATTTTGTGTCCTCAGACCCAACAGAAGACTGGTCACAGCCTGAAGTTTAGGATGTTTGTAAGAGAGCTGGGACTCTCTCTAAACCCCTGCCCCACTCGTTGTCACTATTATGGGCCTGTATTCACGTTTCTCACTAAAAATAAACATATTTGGTTTGCTTTGAGAAAACAGATGACATAGTGAGAGGCAATTAGCAGATCTACACTTTCCAGTCAAATTGCTTTCATTTTAGATATATGGAAAAAAGGCAATCAAAAATTAGCTTCATGAAAAAGCTGTTTATCTCTTGTCTGTCATACGATGCTATGCTGAGTTTATCCCCCCCAAGCAGAATGCCTCATGGCAGAATGGCAGAAAACTACAAGAAGATCTAAGCTGTTAACACATCTGCATGTATGTTGCATTAAACTCTCCAGATACAGAGAAAGCATCCAGCAGAGCAAAGTCCCAAACCTGAGTTATTAGTCTGATGCTTGATACAAAATTAGTTCCATTGTTATAGTTTTCATATTTCCATATATTCATCTCACTGTCCAAGGAAAGATTATTCAAGTGGTTCCCTAAAATTTGCTCTGGTTTTCTGAAACCTACATGCACACAGTGCAGCAGCACATAGTTGCTGTACGCAGTCAAGTGCAGCACACTGATGCGCAGTCATGAATGAGAACACCTGCTAAACCTGTATGATGGCTAAAGCAATAAATACCTTTTTTGCAGTTCCCTGTATGTGAAGAGCTGGGGATGCACAAATTAATAGGCCTTGCATTGGTAAAAACTTGCTAACAGGTTAGGCAGACTCAGTCTCAAGAATACTTTTTATATTGATAACTACAAATGAATGTGGGCTTGTTAGATTTCCTACAACAGAGGACTACTGCAGTAAGTCAGTAACAAGTTACCATAGTGACCCATTACACACAGGGAAAATAAATTTCTCTCCACTTATTTTTGGACATTTCTGTAAGGCTATATTGTCAACAAAGCACCAGCCTTAAAACCGGCACATGCTTCTCGCTTCCACATTGTGCCATGGAGAAAGACTAGCATGCTCAGGACATACCGCATCAGGACGTCTCAGCGAGGCAATTGTGTTTTGGTGTTTAACTGAGTGTGTTATTAGTACCAAGCAATCTGCAGTCCACTTTCAGAGCTTCAGCATCATGAATCCTCTCCCTAAATATTTGTAAAACCTTTGTTCTCGTCTCTCCTCCCTTCACCTCGCATAAAATAAAATCACAATGTCTCACATTTTTCAAACACTGTTTCTTATTTGAGTAGGTTTTAGTATCAGTTAATAGGACTGCAGTCTTCCATCTCCCTTTTCTGGACTCAGTATTTCAGTCCATAGTGAGTTCCAGCATCCATATAGCTTCTCTGCTCAACGCCAAAATCTTTCCCCTCCTTCAGCGGGCGTTTTCTTTCTTCCATCCACGTTCACACCCAGAGCTGGCGGTAGCAAGAAGTTCGGTAAGGGAGAACGAGAGGCACTTCTGGATGTCTTAGCACTCAGTGTGCCTCTATGCCCAGGCAGTCCCCCCTCCTCAGCAGACCCGGCAGAGCAGACCCCCCGTACTATCCTCTGGGAGACCCTCGGCGTGCTGGGATGAAGCCAGTGCCCCATCACTGCTAACACGCAGGGAGACCCAGTGCTGTGCTCCCGACGGCTCACCCGCACGCTGCTCCGCTCCCGGCGAGGAGGGGGAGGCTGGATGGGGACGGTGGCAGTCCGAGGGAAGGGGAGGGCTGGAGCCTGGCTCCCTTCCCTCGCCTCTTTCCTGTGCAGCTTGGGGTTCTCTGTTAGTGGGGCTCGGTACCCGCGCTCCGCGCAGGCTGAGGGGACGAGGGCAAAGAGGAGCAGAGCTCAGCCGTGGATGTTCATCTCGAAGGTTGAGGTGCTCCCTGAACCGCTCAGGCGCACCGTGTTTGGCACTGGGGCAAAACCAAACGGTTCGTTTATCCCTCATCCCTGAGGCAGCAACATCCAGGTTTTCTGCTGGAAAAGTTTGAACCAGGCCTTTTTCAGTCTTCTTAGGCCGTGTTGCTGCTCCCCAACAAGAATTGCCAGATCCAGGCTGATTTTATATCCTTCCCCCCACCTGGTTACCGCTTAGATGCTGTCAGCCTGAGACAACTGCAGTGTCGTTCTCTTCCTCAGGGAATATAAAAGAAATCAGGCAGTAGTGAACCCCTGCCCATGCTTCTCCCCATCCACTTCTCGAAGGGCTAATTTACCCTGCAAAAAATGGTGAAGAAACCGAGAATCCAGCTCAAGGACTAATTGACTGATGAGGACATTTTCCCATTTAATGTTATGGAATTTCAGAAATCTGGTGCTGTATACATGTAAAGTGTATCCTAAGACTGAAATGACTTACAAATTCCACACAATAGAAGCGAGAAGACAGTTATGGCATATTTCATACACACACAAAGACGTGGAGATTAAAGTAACCCGAGGGCAGCGATTATGCTCTTTGAAGCATATCTAACTGATCAGCTGAAGTTCTTATCTGTAGCAAACACTGGTGCCAATCTGGATGTCTTGTTACAATGAGCTGTAATAACAGTGCCACAGTAACGAAGGGCAGTTAACTTAGACACACCAAGTGAGTTGCTGGTGTATGACTCATTATGTTGTGACTAGAGAAGCCTGTGAACACCTTGGATTAATTTTAGTATTTTAGAATTTGTCGTCATAAAAAAAAAAGAAATTTCTGAATACAGATACAGTCTAATGACCCTTTCACTAATTTCTGTATTCGATCAAAAGCCTTTTTTGGCTCCTCTATATTTCAAAGGCTACACATGTTCAATTGAATGTGAAGCTGACAGCAAGACCTTCAGAAGAAATGTTGGCTTTGATGTGTAAGTGAAACAAAATTCAACCCAGTGAAATTATTTCTCATTTACACCTGCTCTAATGTGCTCAGAATTAGGCCCACTGTCCTTAAAAGTTAACATAAGAAAGTAAAAGAAATCAGGCTCTGGAAAAAAACATTTTTCATTGGAAGGAATAAGGCTGTACCTTAAATTTAACCTTCCCAACAATAACAGCTCCCTAATTGTGCATTTCTGTGTGCTTGCCTGGGTATGTGATGTATATATAACCAGGCATCATTTTCCCTTAAATGAATGCAACAGGCTAAAATTAGTAGTCATCAATAAGAATAATGACTTGAACCCAACTCCTGGGGATTGTTTTGAGTTGGGTTCAAGCTTGCTTTGATTTACACATCAGAAGACTGCACAGCACCTAATGCTTCTGTCTGTGTACCCTGTCACCTGATGAAACTCTCAGCTCCAAGTCAAACACTTAAAAGGGGAACTTGCCAAAACTGATGCCAAGGTTTGGGACAAGGCTGTTTCCCTCCTCATCCCAGTGAAGAACTTAGGTCCATTCATATTTATTACCTGAGAACTCTCATGTTTTTAGACAACTACAACAGTCCAATCTCAAAAGACAAGAGGATATTGATATTCTTCAATTGCCTCAACACAGGCCCCAGTGCCATTTTGTATGTCTGGTGATATCTGAGACATCCACATGGGACCAAATTTGACAGAGGATCCACCTGGACCTTCCTGGTGTGCCACTTGGGAAGCATATAGAATAATGCCAGGCATTTGATACAGCACCAGAACTTATGTGGAAGCAACTGAATCTCATCCACAGAGCAACAATACAGTCATGTTGCCTCTAGTTTTTGTTTCCTAATGCAGCAGAAAGTTTATCCAGAATTTCTGAGCAATATGGGTAGAATTCCTCTTCTGCTAGAGGGGATTAAAACTCATTTCTCACATGCCTTAAGCGTTAGGTTGCATCATGGTCCAAGCATGATGTATCTCTGAATTCCTCCAAACAAAGTTATTGCATTTTATTTTATTGGGCCAAGGGCAGGTTGTCCTTGTACATGTGATTGTACATCCAATGCAGTATCTCTCAGTAGCGCACACCTCATGTGTGATATACTACCAGGCACCCTGTGAATGCACTGAGGGATGTTTCTTATCCCACATACGTTTACATGCTTATGGATTTGGGGTAATTTCAGCTGTCCAGGTCACAGCTGAATACAAGGCTGAGATTCTCAGGTTTGAGCTTAATAACTGAAAACAGAAGTGAGGCAGGTCTCTGCTACCTAAATGATTTTACTTTTGACCAGCACAGAGATGTGTTTGTGCTCTGCTGCTGTTTTCTGTGTTGTCTGATGCCACTGAACTACTGGAAAAAAAATGAAACCAAGCGCAAATTACCAGTAATGAGGGCTGATCAAATTACAAGGAGACTTAGGGATTATGATCTGTTTTGCTACTTTTTTGCAGATTATCAATGTAAACACATAAATTTTAAATTGCCTTTGGCTGATTTTTTATGAAATCCATCATTTCCACAGTGTGAAACAGCCATTTTAGTGGGTTTACTCTATGGTATATGACCATATGGAAGAATTGCCACAGGGTTGTGGATGCTGTCTACTGTTCCCAAACCCTAGGTAGCCCTCCCTTATGCACAGACTGAAGCAAGACCCTTTAGATGCTTGGGCAAAAGAAAATGTTACAGACTGAAGAATTCAGTCAGTCAACGGGGTTATTTTGTGGGATATGTTCTTGGCCTTTGATTCCAATTTAGTGAGAATTTTCTCTTCTGCATATGTAGAGTCTCTTGATCAGTCAAAACCTGGTTCTTTACAAGAATTCTGAGGCAGTAACGTAGCATAAGCAAATATGAGTTGTAGAATAGTCTTTGGAAACCTAAATTTAATAAATCCTTTAGAGTACAATATGTAACTGAACATATGAAAAATCTCCTTGAAATGCTTTGTTGGTCTGTGGTCAAGGGACTTGACTCAAAGTCCATTGAAGTCAACAGGACTCTTTCCAACAACCTCATTATAGCATTTTAACTCTAACTTTGTGTGAAAATAAAAAGTGTACTCTGGTCTTGAGTGATAGAACCACTGATCTGCAGTACCAGGAAAAAAACAGATATATATCTCCTTTGTCTAAGCGCTTGCTGGCAAGCAGTCTTGGATAAGGCACTTGTCATGTTATTTTGCAATTAATTACTTACAGTCAGGGTTTATGTCACTGAGGTTTCAGCTCCGTTCAAAAACATTTTCATGGACATCCAAGTAGCTGTTATACTTTTTCTTAGGAAAAGCAGCTGCATTTGAAGAGAATTCCTAAAGAGAAAGCTTTACAAATTATACCTGATGGATGTGCAAATAAATCTAAATCACCAGCTCATCTTCTGTTAGCAGGAGTGCTTGTACAGACCAGTATACTAAAAGCAAGTTTGAGCTTCCAGTATAAGCCACCTAACTGTTTTGAGAACTCAGATTGAAAGGAAAGTTTGTATTGTTTTTGTATACACATAACACCACATAGAAGTCACAAATCTACTCAAAGAAGTGTGATTTAGACGTATTCGAGGAGTACAATATGCTAGTGGGCATGGATAGAAGAGCATGTAATGAGAGGTTAGGAGGATCATCTTGCATTTCAGTACTGTAAAACATTTTGAAATTGTCATAGCTGAATATTCCATCTTAGATATTGTGCCATATATACCCCAAAAGAGATCTCAAAACCTACATGTGGTATGTTTATGTCAGCACTTGTATGTATTCCTGTCAGCTGTGCTACCACAGCACTTGCAAACCTCCCTTCAGTCTTGCGCAGGACTTAAATAAGTTGTTAGACACTGCTCAAATACGCAACAGACTGGGCTCTTTCCCAAACTGTGTATCTAACGTGTGGCTTATATTCATCCCTTTTAACTTCAGGCACAAAGACCAATCTCCTTAGGCTTCCTCCATCCAGTTCAAAAAGACTAACACAAGACAGGACAAAGAATTGTAGTCACATACAAATACCCAAACTCCAGCCAGAGTTTCCAGCAAACCAACAACTCTGTTATTATAGGATGAGCATCTAGTGCTGTCAAGCAGGTACAGGCTTTCCCTGAGAAGGTGGGTATGCTGCTAGCAGGGCTACTGCCTGCCTAACGTGCCACTTCTGGGGTTTTTTTCAGATGCACATCTTTTATTCATTTGAATGTGGAATGAAATGAATGCTGAAATTTCAATTTTTTTCATTGAATTAAGCCATTCCTTTTTGTCCAGGTCTAGAGGAAGGCAGAAAAAGGCTGATTTGAAAATCTAGTGCCCTTGAGAAACGAGATGAATAGGCATTTTACTGGTTTGGACAGACAGGGAAAGGATGGATTTCAGGGGGTGGAAAGGAGGCGGGAGATGACAAATGACAGGGAAGTAAAAAAACCTCTGCAGCATTTTTTTATGCCAACAAAGAACAAAAGTAGCCAGTAGGGTTTTGCACAGCACAAATCTGCAAGAGATAAGGTCAGCAATAACACTGAGTGTCTCCAGAGGTCAAGTATCAACACATTTTTTTCCTCAGTTCCACCATAACTTCAGCTCAGTCCTCAGAGAAAAATCTCTTTATTTGAATTGTGAATGAGGTTTTTTTCTGAGGATTGCAGCTTATGTGAAAGGCTTGAAACAATAGAAACCACAAAGCGAATTTCAAAAATAAAGAGACAAAAAAAAAATCTTACTCTTCTCATGCCAAACAGCACGACCTGTCATTGTTACTGGTTTCCCAAGCAGTGCTGTGTTTGTGAGTGCGCATCTTCTGCACTGTGCGGAGTCTTATGGGTGTCATTAACTCTTGCACAGGCGTGAAGCCTACCATCCAGCTGCACAGCAGACGTGAAGCCCTGAAGTATTTTCTGGAAACCAGGTTTCTGATATGGAGAGCCTGTAAGCAGCATCCAGAGTAAATTATAGCTGTAGTACTAAAACTGGTCTCCAAGCATCTTCTACCCTGAAACATCAATGCAAAATGAATCTAAATTAAAAGCAAGATTTAGTTAAAAAAAGAATCCAAGAAAAGGATAAGTATTTAATGACATTTCGCATTTGGCGATGTAAACTGTATCACAGCTAAAGTACAGTGTCAAAGCACAGAGTCAATTACCACAGATGGCAATTTCCTAGATTAAAATATCATCATTATAGCAGTTTTGACCAAAATTGAGGGTCTTTTTCCTTAAAACGCAGCTTTAGATACCACTTAAGTAGACTAAAAGGCACCTGTTGCTCTCATTTCATTAGGTTAGGACAAGAGAGCCTGGAAGTGAAAATGAGAGGTAGCAAATCCTACACTGCAGATGAAATACAGATGGCTAGAAGGGAAAAGGTAAGACATGAGGCCACCGATTTCTACATTCACAGTTTGGGCTTTGAGATGTTCATGTACTGAATTTTCTGCCTACCCCACAGAACAGCACCTCACTTGCATGTGTCTTCTCCAAATCTGTGCAGCTGACAAAAAAGGAAACAAAGGAGTACAAATCTCCAACACTTTGAGGAGAACGACTTGACTGACCCACAGCACGGCAGGGGAGGCTGCAGGGGCACACTCTGCCCATCAGAGCAAGGATCTGCATCCCTGCTCCCCCACACACCTCTCTTGGGGGGCAATCTTTTTTTAAATCTTTTTAAAATTCTTTTCCTTTCCACCCTAAGTCCCAGTTTCCATTTGAGTGGCTGGCAGCACAGTGACGCTCATTATCCATGTGCTCAGTCATGAGGCATGTGTGAGCAAACACCAGGCCTTTCCACAGTTCCAAAGTGCGTGTTTTTTCATGTGGCAATTCATAGCAATTTATACCATAAATACACAGTTTTGCTCTGCTCTCTGCTACCTCTCCTCTTCCCCAGAAAGTCTCTGTATCTAGCAATGCGGCCTGAAAGAAAGGGATCAATGAAATAAGGGTCACAAACCCATTTTGGCCAAGAGCACCACAACTGCTGTGGAGTTACAGGGGTTCAGGAACACGCCATTTATAGAGTCTTTGGCTCAGCAAAGCCAGTCCTCAACACTTGCGACAGCATTGTGTGTTTTCTGTTATAAAACAATCAGGCAGACCCTGAAAACTAGCTAGAAAACCTCACAGGAGAGTGTGCTTCTGAGTTCCCTTGTGCATCCTGGGATATAATGGTGGTCAGAGTAGTTTCAATCCGAAAGCTTGTCCAAGCCAACCCAAGCAGTGAGGTAGTGGTTAGTGCTCCGACAGCCAAGGCAACCCATGAAGCAAATGCGAGACAAGCAGCAGCACTTGCTAGGCAGGCTTCTTGCTACGCACAGCAATAGGTGAAGCGCGCCAGCCTCCCGCGCCCTCCCGAGAGCTCTTTTGTCTTCTGTGGCTGACTCTGAAAAACTTTTAATTATGTGGATACTCGATTTCCTCGTATAAAGTGTGGTGCAGACTGTAGGCAGGCAGACATGCCTTCGGCTTAAGAGGGTGTGATTTTCGATGTTTAAACCAGCATGAGTAAACAGTGTGAGCTGGGCCTTGCGTGGTAACACAGAAACAAGGATGCACAGGCTTTCTTGCTATTGAGTTTATTTCTGATCAAAGAAACAGCACTGATGATTTAATCTATCATCATGTCAAAAGTCTTTAATGTCAATACAGCAAGAATAGTAATTTAAATCTGTCATCGACAACTGCCCATTTTCAGCTCTAGCCAACAGTGCAGCTCAGGAAAGAAGAGGAAATGCAAGCTATATTGGCATGAAAGGAGACATCTTTTGTAAATTCGTGGTAACCAGCTGCCTCTCACTAGAAATGGCTAGTATTTGATTTCATACACAAGTGTCCACCTCTCCAGTGACTAATGTAGATTTAATTTCATCACTTTCCTTGATAGCAAGCAGCTGTATTTTCCTTGCAGCGGTAACACTATTCAGTTTATTCAATAACAGGCAAGACAAAATGGACTGGCTTAGAAGAGTTTCTAGGTCTAATTGGCTTGAGTGTGCTGACAGAAGAGTCTGTAGTAAACTGCCACTTTCACTGGGTAAATGCTAAACTATGTTGGCTAAGATACGTCCGTTCAGCAGGCAGCTCTGTGACTGTAAAGGGGTACAACCAGAGCTGATGATTAGCTAGATACAGTCAGCTAAAGCCATCAGCGCGGCTGTGCAGACCTCGGCGTGGTCTAGCTGCCCAAGCGTTTGCTCAGGATGGACTGCAGACCAAGCACTGCAGCTCCCTGGCTGCCACCGCTGCAGGTAGCTAGCTCAAGCTAACAACTGACGAATGTCCACCCAAGGTGCAGCTGCAGCAGGGGTGAGAGCACAGCCTGACACAGCCATTTGCCAGCCTCGCCGTCAGCGCGGGTTTTACATTAGCACTCCATAAAGCACTTGAATACAGGTTGTAAATGTCTGGTGGAACAGTAGGGTCCTTTGGCTCGAAACAAAATGAACTTTCTTGACGCAGAAATCACGCAAGAATTATTACTGGGGTATGGTAGTGCTGGGAGACACACAACCTACCTTCTGGTCTGGGTGCTGGGATGATTTCTGCAGGACCTCCATTTCCACATCCGCAAAGTAGGAATGGAATTTACTGCCACAAGCCAGCTTTTGTGTGACTTAATTCCCTTGAGAGCTCTGACCTCTAAGGATGCCTTGTGAAAGCACCACAAAAATAAGCAGAGTTTTGTTTATGTAGAGTATCTGAACAAAACAGTCATGCAGGGAGACATTATCTGTTTCTAGTCTGAATGTGAAGAAGAAAGTGTATTACCCAACAGCAAATACTGATTTAGCAGCAGGCAGCACTGTTGAAAATCTGGCAGAATATTCAGAATACACGAGTGTGATGGAACCAGTAGTATGTTACCCTAATTTGTAGAGAACTACATCATGGTAGAAAATCAGCCACTTACTGGCTATGTGCCTACTTTAACAACACATCTTTTAAATATGTTTTCTTGTAGTCACATCACCCAAAATATTCCCACAGAGAAGATCTGTAAGCAGCAGGGCTTACTCGTATGCCTTTTGTACTTTCATGATTCTGAACACAGTTTAAGCAGTGGTTTTTCCAGAGTTACCTCTAGTCCAAGCAACAAAGGCAGATGTGCAGGGCATATTCAGTACTACTAACTCTATGTGCCAAAGTGAAATGCGACGCTTACAACGTATATATTTATGTTTGGCAAAATATTTTAGACAACTTACTTACATTAAGCATCTCTGTTACCCCACTGTCCTCCAAAGCAAATAAGGCTTTTGCAGAGTAACTTATAAACCCTACAGGCTGGAGAATGTTCAGAATTCACCTAGATGCAGACAATAAGAGATGTCAAGCTCAGGAATATTTTATATCTCTTGCCTTTTGCAGCTGACTCAGGGATGTCCCTGTCAAGTCAAAATCCTGACCCTGGAATCCTCTCGAGGGGAGAAACGCCTTGATAATGAGTAACTGAGCACATATTAACCAGAGATATTTCACATTGCAGAAATAGGAACAAAGATGTTTCTCAGTTTGAATGTGTGAGAGTTCCCGTCACACTTTGTATTCGCAGTCTTGTCCCTTTTAGGCCCTTCTATTTTTGGATTGCTCAGCACTGGAAGCATGGTTTTCACAGGGCTTTAAGGTATGTCCTCAGTCTGCAGCTGGCATCTTTAATCTAACTCTAAAGGTAGAGAGTGCAAGCTGGGCTAGACGAGTACTGAAAACAGGAAAAGAAAAGGAGCACAGTACTTTAAGTTTTAAGCCTTGATCTAGAAACACCTTCTAACCTTCATGGATACCCAGTTCTGTACTCATGGGGTAAATTGCTCCAGCCTCACTGAAATTTGGAACAAGTTTCATACAGTGGTTCACATATTATTTATGGATCAAACTTACTTTATGATGACCACAGATTCTCAACAAAAGTATTTTCAACTTTTGTTGTAAGTATATCACAGAACTCTTCAGAGATGCTCATGCTACCCCTGTGAAAAGCTTTTCTGAGGCCCATAGTAGCCTACCACTAATACAGTCCTGGAGACTGAAAAAAATGCACATATCAACACTGTAAGGTGCACGCAAAGGTTACTGGCTGTAAGAAGTACGTCAGTTCCTCTAGGACTGACATGTGCTTCATTTTTTACATGCAAGATACAATATGCTGCTACAGCGTTACGTACACCAAAACCTGCAAACACTGCTAGGTCTTTACAGGTAATACATGGAGTAAAGTGAGCACACATACACAAGGTGGTGCTGCTGGGCTAACACAGTGAATGTTCTACTATTTCACTGCACAGACCATTTTGTGAGAGAAAATCTCAGCCATGAAAAGCTTTCTTTTTTGATTTTTCCACTTTCCGAACACTCCACCCTCCACATTTCAGCTGGCTAGGAAATAGCGGTCTTGTTTCACAGAGATGGTGCAAGTCTGACTTTTGTCTTCGTTTGGCTCTTCAGTATTTTTGACACTATTTTCATTCGTGTCATACACACCTTTTTCCCTAGACAGTAAATACCACACAGGTCTGTCAGCAGAATCTTAGTCTGAATAACCTAAGGTAAAATTTTCAAAAAGTGCTTACCTGAATGCCACAGGATGCATCCCAAAGGTCCAAATAATTCTTTTTTTTTTTTTTTAAGTAAGTAAGTGAGGTGTAAATTCCTAAGCCATCTAGGCACCTTTGCAAATTTTATTCAGAGCCTCTAATTTAACTCCTTGGAATCAAAACAGGAGACATCTTAAACCACTTCTTCTATTGAGGGTGAAATTCACTCCCGTGTTTTTAATACGCACTTCCACAATACACACTGAAATTTAAATAAAATAAAAGATTGAACAAGTAGTAAAATTATTTGTTACAAAATATTAATACTAGTAAATAAGGAAATATAATGTCTAACAATCCAAACATTTATGGAAATCATGTGTATGTGGACATATTCCTGATTAATCAATTCCATGAAGTAATACCACTCGACGCCAGCTGAATTACTTGCCATAAATTTTCGGATGTTGAGGGTTGAGTTCTGTATGTTTATGCTGATGTGAGCTGGATAATTCTGGAATTTCTTAAGGCCCACACCAGTAATCAGAGAAGATAGCCAAATTGTTTTGTTAGTCATTAAAAATGAAACAAAAGCAAGAATTAGAATAGCAATGAACATGTGCAGAATGGCTCATTACCTGCAAGAGAGTTCTTAGCCAGATTTTAAATGCAGGGGGAATCTTGAAATATGATGTCCTCTAAAGTATAGGTTTTCCTATACGATGGCCTCTGCACTGGCTATATTGGCTCTATTGCCGAGTAGTCAGTCTGCTCAGAGAAACCTTTAAGCTGTCTTAAGGTAGTTAGTTTTTAGATAATCACAAAATAATTAAAGTTTGCCGTGTTTTGCCTAACCATCAAATGGGTGCAAGTTATTTATTGTTCTTTGAAGACGAGGAAGTTGCTGTACTTACAGAACAATTGCACACACTGGCAAAACCACATAGGCATTCCTTTGCTAGAAAACAAGCTCTGTGTTGTCTGTGATCAACTTGACACAACTTATTTGAAAATTTTATCACGGGGGCTCTCTTCCTTAATTAGCACAGTGTAGCTGGGCAGGACGCTTACTGTGATTGTGACGAGAACCGAGGCCTCTCCTGTTTCTAAAGATTTTAACACGAGAGGTCAATTTGTGATCTCAGTAGTGGTGGAATAAAAATCTGCAGTAACTCTTTAATGTCACCAGGATTTATTACTTAAACCACTAATCTTATTCCTAACTCACATTCTTGATGATGAGACCAAAATCTGGTTCCTAGCAACTGTATCTTGAATTTTGGTTGATTGATTTGTTTTCTTCAAAATATATTTCCCTCCTTCCCTGTTTCCCCCCAAAACCAGACTTTCCCTGTGACAATTCCTTTTTTCATTTATACTAGCAAGGTATCTTGCATCACTCAGTTGAGTCTGGCCGAACACTACAAGCTCTCCACACGTATAAACTCCCACACACAGACAATGTGTAATAAAAACAAACTAGGATAGTGCCTGGTGAAGCAGTATGTAGTATAATAAGAACGATAAAAATTCCTGCTGCTTTTTTTAAGCAGCAGTCACTCTTGCTTTGTGGACTACATTTATACTTTACAGAGATATTCCACAGTGACTTACTCGCTTCTCTGAATAGTGTCTGCCATTTTATTTCTTGTGCTTTGACACCACGTGGTTTTTTTACAGTGTGCCGAGTGCTAAATTGTCTGTTGATTCTAATTTTGAAATATTGGCACCTCCTTTTTATTTTTGAAGCAAAGAAATAGTAATAATAAACCCCCCTCTTTTATTCCCCCCAGCCTGTGCATTTTTCCTCTGCCAGTGGGCCTTTTTCTATGATCCCTACTGTAAATTTGCATTGTAAATCCAAACATGGACTGTAGATGGAGCTTTAAGTTTTTTCCAGGAAGAAGTCCATTCACATAAGCCATAGAGATGCTCCAGTGATAAGAGATGGAGGGAAGACTCACAGGAGACAGGTCTGGGAGTGGGATGACACCAGGTGCATTTGTGATTTGGATTTGTTCTCTTTGCATTTGTCTCCAACAGAGTAGCACACAGAAAACATGGACTCAGGAAAATCTTGTCTCTAACCTCTCTATAATCCTCAGAAAAGAATGACTGGACTCCCCCTTAGAGCAGGCTGCCAAAGTGTATCCCACAGAAAGGAGAGACAACTTTTCAGCTGGTTTGTCGGAAGGAACAGTGCAGCCATCACTAAGCAGAAGAATTATAATGGAGTAAGAGAAAAAGATTCCTGCAAGCCACAGCCTATGTGAAAACCAAAGGTCAATGGCAAATTCCAGTTAGCGTAACATTTTTAATGGCACTAATCCTAGCCATGTATATCAGCAGCAGATGCAGGCTTACAAAAGGAAAACTGAAGCGGGCAAAAGGTTAATTATGGAGGTAGACATCACAGGACCACTTTTAGCAATATCCAGAAAAAAACTGCTGTGAAGGAGTAAAATTGTCTTATTCATTTAGAAGTATACTTTTCCAGTTACTCTCCGTTCAGTTAGAAAAGGGGTTGCTAAATGTGTTCACCTCAGCTTTGCTGAAAAGCCAGAGAACCAGGAGCTGCTGTGTTCTGGGAGAGTGACGGTGACCCGGCTTTCCTCTGTCCGCGTTCCCCTTCCCTCTCTACCCCATACACACACGTGCCCTTCTCCACTCTCTCTGTAGCTGGCAGGCCTACCCTGAAACATGTAGGAACTAAGTACACCTTGAGACCAAGGGAACTGGATTTAATATAGAGAGGTGATTTCATGTCAAGCAGCACTACTGCTGACCTGATGCTGCGGGCACTGCAGGATGGAGATCCAGAGCAGCCCAGTGGGCGATGTGCGTATGCTTTACGATGTGGCTGCAAATACTTTGAAACACCAGTCTTCTCTGGTGCGGAGGTACAGAGATGAAAACAGCAAGTCCTGACTCAAAACGTCTCCTAAAGCAAATGAAAATTGAGTAAGTCTTTGCTCTGCTTTCTGACAAGAGCAGTGCTTGCCTTTTACAAATGACCTGTGAGGTAAGGTGTCCTTGCATACACCAGAAAAACTGGATTCAGTTTCATCCTCACCCTCGGGCGGTTCAGATCTGTATCTCTTATCTGCAAAGGAGGAGGCAGGCAGAGACTATTCTGGGGTGAGGGCATACTCCCTCTCCCCTCCTGTACCAGCCTGCGGATCACCAGAGAGGAAGAACGCGCCGATACCGATACCGTAGTGGTGCAGGGATTGACTGAAGTCCCCCTCATAGCTCCGTGGACTGCCCATGAATTTTTATGAGCTAAAACACTGCACCAGTCCGGAGACCAGAAGCCAGAGCTCCTCCACAGCCTCGCTGCACATAAGGGCACTGAAAGACATTTGTGTTCATGCAGCTGGGCTCTTACAGCCCATTTCTCCAGTAAGACACCTGCACCTGCCCTCTGCTTTTACAGCAGCAGCCCTGGCACCCCTTTTACTCCCAACTCATGCTGAGGGGATCCAGACATACACCCAAACCTCTGTAGGGAATGCTGGAGTCACCTGGAGTATATCAATTTAGCCTACATCTATCTACATTATTAATAGACAATTTAATAAATCGCTGTAGCCAGCTGGAGGAATTCCATCAGGTGAACAGGCTGTCTAAAACAATAGCTCATCCCCACTTACTGCCTTCTGTTGGGGTGCATGTATCTATCTATTTATGTCTGTAACATGCTGGTAACATTAATTAACCCTCCATAAACTATTTATAGGTGTTCCTTTTATATAAAACTGTCATCTGAAATGCAAACACAGGTTTATCACCCTCCACCACACTGCTGGCTTGCAACAGCCCATGCCTCAAAGTTTAGATTGGCAGCTGCCTCCTTTCGAGCACACCAGGGCGTGAACCCCCACTTTCTTTTAAGATTATTCAAGCCACTAGGAGGTAGGTTTTCAAACCAGTTCCATGGGGCTCAGTATGAAAGTGATGGTTTCTGTCTGTAATAGGTACATTCGTTAAATACGTCAGTGCATAATGAAGTTACAATGTCGGCAAGACCACTGCGTTGGGAAAAGGATCTGTATAATTATAGCCAGTGCATTATCCTAAACGCATTTTTGTCTGGAAAACCCCTACTCTTCTCAGACTGTGTAATGTTATTAGTAGTACCTACTGCATCTTTAATCACAATTATCACTACTTTTCTTAACTCCCACTCTTTAGAAGCAGAAGAAAATCCCACAAATTAGATGCATCACACTTTCTTACTGTGAAATGTGGTCTCTATCTTGTTCTTAACTGTAGAATCTATAATGAGAACAGATCTTTTCCTCAGAGTCCAAATGAGATGCAGGATCAATTTAGTTCTATCTATTAGTTGTGAACATTGTGTAGTATCTTACCAATGATCTACTTCAAATCACCCTGGTCTTCTGAAATCCTCTGTATTCAGATTACTGGACAAGCATGACAGAAAATAGAAGAAAGTGATTTTAAAATCCTTCTTTGATCTACTTTCAAAACCAATTTGCAGTAAGGTAGCTCCAAATCGATTTCAGGAGTTAATAATCAAATAGACAAACAACATCAGTCAATAGTCTGTATTAGAAAAACTTGCCAATCTAATGGCTAAAAAGATTAAGAGTTTGGAAACACTCTCATTTCTTTAATATTTGACATTATGAATCATAAATCATGATTATAAATAAACTATAAATCCTAATTTCCCACGATAAATAGGAAACTTTTATAACAAGATTTTTAAGACAGAGTTTGCACAGCATTAAGTATACACCAGGAGACTGCTAGTTCCCTTTAAAAATGCTACTTCTGGTTCTGCTTTCTGTTTTTCTCCTGCAGTGCTAATTAGAATAAGTCAACTTTTCCTCTTGATGATACTCACAGTCAGTCTGTTACATAGCATTACCTGGTTAGTTGTCCAAAACCAGATCATTTTGTACCAATTTTCAATTTTGCTAGTGCTTGATATATGTTTAGATTATGTTTGTTTGTATGAGTGGTTTTTGTGACCCTGTGGTGTTTTAATATACCAGTAGCATCTGCAACTGCAGCATTATTATTAAAAAAAAAAAAAAAAGGCAGCTCACATCTTGAAGAGTTATCTTAACAACGGATTGTGCACTAGAGTAATGTGACATTATGTTAAGATAATGAGATGTCAAAGACTCCATCCAGCCACTTTAGCATTGTACCAGTGAACTCAGAGCTTTAAGCACCACTGAAGCTTTCAGTGTGCATCTGTGAGACTATTTCTTTGGCTCCATTTTAAATAAGGCAAGGGGTTTTTCTTCTACCTGTGCTCTGTGTTTTGTTATCTGCCTAGCTGATAGGCCAGAACCACTCTGTTTAAAGTCTAGAGAATTGCTCCCTGCAAGGGGGTGGTCTATCAAAATCAGAAAGTCTTGCATTATCATGACATCATGCAGAATGATATACAGCAGATTATGCAATAAAAGGTGAAGTAGAAAGAAATTGTATGCTAGTATCGCGCCCCAAGAGCAGACCGGACTCTGTTGTGCCACATGCCCATGTGGTTCTTAATAAGAAAACCAAGAAGCAGCTCCATCACGGCTACACATATTTCATACTTTTTAATGTTGATACAGTGTGTTCACAGCAATCCCTTATGCTTGGTCTACCAGAGCCCTTGCACGTGGCAGTACTCAGCACTGCAGTGCCTGGCACTGCCTATTCCAGCACCTCAGGGAGCCCTCAGCCCTGCACTGGGTGTCCAGAGTTCACGGCCAAACCACGGGTGTATCTGGTATCCTACGAGTAGGATTTGTCTTAGCTAGCAGCTAACAGAATGAATGAGAAAGCTGGCTGAGACAAGAAAAGTCACAGGGAGGGATGCGGCTTCCCAGGGCTCAAAGCCCGACTATGGGTACTCGCGGCTTTGCGACCCAACAGGAATCTTCACATTATGCAGCTCCTGTTCAGAAAACATGGCTGAAAGACAAGAAGATGTCTTTCATGTCAACATTACCCCAAGATGTGAGGGATGCAGCAGGGTGTCTGGAAGAAAACTAGCAGGATCAGAACCTCACCCTCGTCCATAAGCAAGCCCAGGGTGCCATGGCTGTGACTTTACTAATGAATAAAATTGTCCAAAACCTGTCCAAAACCACAGCTCCTGAGGTCACAGCTACACTCTCCAACCTTTCCAAAGACAGGGGTGCTACATCCAAACCGCCCGCGGAAAACGTCCTTGGAAGACTGACGCCCTGGCCCTGTTTAGTTTGTCAGTATAGATCCAACCCAAGGGGCCAGGCATTCGCGATGAGCTAGTCCAAAATTTACCCTGTTAAAGCTAATCTGCTGCTGTGGAAATGGTTAGCCCTTGTATGGGTCAGAGAGAAGGAATGTACAGATCCTGAAGCCTGGCTGCTACAAGACTCACGTGGGAGACCTGGTTTACAGTCCCTCTCTCTTTAAAGATTAAATGATTAAGACATGAATATTAAATGTGACTATTGCATACTAAATATTTATCTTAGCCAGGGCTGGGCCCCAGATCTCATGTTTTCTAGGTGGGCACTCTGACTGCTCTCACTTTATGTCTTCTTAATAAAACAAAAGAGACAGGACATGGGCAATTCCATGCATTAAACATGCAAGCTCTAAATAGGGCTGCTGAATATATACACAGTACTTCTGAGGCACCTGTGAGTCTCAGGTAGGGGAATGAGAGTTTAAGTCGCATAAATAAATGAGAGTGGGCATTAATAGAATTTACTACTACTGCAGTTTGTGTAATGGCGTGGTTAATGAACAGTCTTGTGCCATAGTGAAGGTGAATATATTGGCATGACCTCTAAAACATAGCCTCAGCATTTCAAGGGATTAATGTGTGCTATTTATGAGTTCTTTCTCCGTGTCACATGTTTCTTTCACATCCTTATCATTGACAACATGTAAGCAAAATACACTCATTTTCCAGTAAGAGTGTTCATTCTTGCCAATATATTTTTGCATGCTTAAAAAAGCACCCCTCTATGCCCAAATAACTTATTCCAGATGAAGGAAAAGCAACAAAACATTAAAGGCAAAAGTCAAGTCTCCGAGACAGAGCACTGTTTCTTTTCTCTACATGCTAAAGATCAGCGCAGTCAGATGGTGAAATGATGGCTATCACAAATGGTTTCAGACCCAGAAAATGTAAAGGTGCAGAACACAGAAAACTAAACATTTCTTTGTTTCTTAGCACACACACATCCGGCACATTTGCCAATCTCTAAATTTTATTGCAGTGATTTACGGAACAAGAAGTAACTGTATGTCTTCTTTATGGTTCCCTATCTTCAATACAGATCTCTGCTAGAACAGCTTTTCCCAAAGGTAACTTGCCAGTGGGATGTACAGAGCTTGTATAATCATTTATGGCTATCTGCTTCTTACTACATATGCAGTATGGTGCCAAAGCTTATGATGGGATTTGATTTGTAAGGTAATGCCTTGCTGATGAGCAGTAACACCTCAGCTGCAGCGCAAGCAAGTCACAGGGCTGTGGGCGACTTGTTGCGCAGCTGAGAAAGGATTTCCAAATAAAACCTGCCACCTCACTGCTCAGTGGGAAGGGGAGTCCCTGCTTCTTTTTTTGAAAGGGAGAGAACATCTTCCATGTTTTTCTGCAGAAAGGGTGAGCATCCTCTCTACTTACCCTGTAACAGGGAGGTCAGGCTGTGGTGCCTGGGCTGGGATGTGGAACAGGCTGATAAGAATTTCTTCGTCCTTGTGTGTCTTGCTGTGGTCTGGGTGTCCTGAGAAGGACTGGTCAAGCAACGTGCTCATACCTTCTACATGGGATTCCATACCTCCATGAAACTGTGTTTCAGGACCCGGTAATGGAAAAAAGTTGCAAAATCTACTTTTCCAGGGTACTGAATAGGATGCGCCTGGCTGACAGGTCTGGTTTGAGTCTCCCGTCTGTGGCTGTTCATTCCCTTCACAGTTTGGGGGACCGGAGATCGAGGAGCTGATCACAACATCATGGAAAACAAGGAAATTTGTACCTCACACCCCAGCGTGCTGTGGGCCTCGAATACTTTTAAGCTATAGTTCAGAAGCTTTCTGCTCTTGTGTTGCAGGCGATGTTTCACAACAAACATTTGGCTGAACTTTCTGAGCCTATGAGTGCTCATAATTGCTTTGTTGGAAGCTTCCTTTCCTTGTCTTTAAACACAGAGTGAGGACTCCAGTTATTAAAAGAGGAGTACCTCATGCAAGAACATAAATGACAGCAGCATCGCTGACAGCACATGGTGTTTCCAACATGCCACTCCTGCCACATTTTCTACCTGGTGGCCATTGTCTGGCTGATAATGTTAGTGGGGCCATCCTCATGTTGATAACATTGCCCCCTACCACCAGCATGTTCTTGTATGCTTATTTTAACTACAATTCGGGATACTACTCTTTTCCATTTGACTTTTATAAACAAAGTGCTTGGGAAATCCTCCAAGCAAATATTTGTCATTTCACCCACTATTTTAGGGACATGTTCATCTCTGTTGAATTATAATATTGTTATTAAATCACAATGGCTTATTCCTTAAAGCCAATTTAAATACTATCCTATGCTGTCTTTACCTTAAAAAAGAATCAGTAGCAATCTTCACCACTTCTTACTCTGAGAGGTGGACTTCTTTGAAAGAGCTACTCCAACCTGTGGAAGTATTTTATTTCACGGCACGCATCTAACCTTTATTTCTCAACAGGAAAGTTCATACTACACAGAAATCTGTGAGATTTATGTTCTTATGCTTAACTTATTCAGCTGAGTGGATGTTCTAACACATTTCAAATAGGAGCTGTAGAATGTAATACAACAATAATACACTGGTTTTCAGCTAGTAGGCATCTTACAAAGTCCTAATTGCTTCTGGTTTAGCCTCTTTGGAAAATTGCAGATATTACCATTCTTTATGGGCTTTCTGTTGTGACTAAAAATGAAGAAAAGGGATAAAGAGAAGTTTTCTAATAGAAAGCAGTAAATGTCATTTTGGGTACATCGTTACCAAGGGAATTAACTAGAAGGAATAAGTACATTCTTCTTTTCTAATGTGCTTTCTAACACATGTTCAATACATCTGAGAGGATCCAGACAAGATCAACAGAAGATATTTATGCCCTAATCTCCATTACTTTAACCAGGGATCAGAAAATGAAATAGGAATCCACTACTTTTGTACAGTTATGGATCTGACTTACAGACCTGGGTATTTTGGGAGAAGTGTGTAGAGGCGAAAGGAAAATCCGTGTCCTACCGTGTAGAATTAGACACATAACTCATTCACATGGTTTTTCTTCCTGTCAGATTTCTCCAACATCAAAGGCCAAAGCCATTCCCATTCACCTCCCACAAGCCCATTTTCTACAGGTGCTCCTACCTGTTACCACAGAAAGGGCAGTGCCAGTAATTTAGGCGCTATGAGGACTGCCGCACACAGGAGATGGGGGTGCTGGCCGTTACCTTGATAGCTGTGGCAGTCAGGGCTGTCACTGACCTGTCACTCTTAACAGCACTGCTGGATTTGAGGCTGCTCTTAGAAACAGCACTTTGGGCAGACTTTACCTTGCAAAGGCGTGTTACGGACCTTCCTTGATTAGCTGATGCCATGCAAAAGACAATTTCAGATACCTGTTCCTCGGGCACAGTTGATATTGGGACATCAATACAATGATTAAATGCAAATTCTAAGCTTGAAAAAAATTTCAGATGTCATTTTTGAGTGACATTCATCCACTGTGGTACCCATGAGCAATCAGCTAGGTTTATGCAGCACTCTTCTCCTGAAATTCTCTGTGAATCAGTGTGCTTATCCAGCCTGAATAATTAGAAACATCAACCTTTGTCCAGCCTATGCCAGTTGAACTCAAAATAGCACTTAAAAACACATTTCCTTAATTAAAATATTTCCTAATTAAACCCTAAATATTTGCAGGTCTTATCAGACTCCAATATAAATATTAATGAGGTGTAGCTTGTGAATGCACAGAATTTCAGAAACCACTTGTGACTTTCAAATTACCCAGTGCACTATCTGGTACGCAGTATTGATGTATTCATTTGCAGACTCCCCTCCTGGGTTTGCAAAGTTATTTCTGCCACTGATAAACCTTTAGAGGCTTGGACTGTATGAGCTCTGCAGCTTATGTTATATACATCTTCCATCTTCTTGCCTCACCTTAAGCCCATTACTACAATGCAAGGTTACTGCACTGTCTGAAGATTACATTTCGTGATCTATTCAAAGTAAAATGCAAAATCCTGAAGCCAAAAATTTCCTAGCAGCATTTGACTTAAAATTAAAAACACTCACACACTTAAAATCTTGAAGTTCTCTGAATTCATTAACTTGCCAAGTTCCTAAGGCACATTATATGTCACCTGTTTTCCTACTGTTTCAAAGATGACAGAGGAAAATAATGTCTATAACAAGGAAAGCATGTTATAGACAAAAGACTTTGGTTGATGAGAAAGCCCTTCTGCCTGAATTCTCTGTTTTGGTGTTGGGTTTTTTTCCACAAGATTTGGGGAGAGAAGAGGGGAGACAGCAGTCACAATCTAGTGGATGCTGTCACCTCATATGATATTTTTTCCACTGTCTGAAGGAAATAAAAAAAAAAAATAATAATTGTGTAATAGTGATCCTATTTGTATAAGTTTCTGATTCCAGAGGTAACCCTTTAAAGTACTCTACATTTCACACTTGCACTCCATGGTGTGCTATTAGCTCGTGCTGTTCGGCCGTGAGGCAATTCTGTTCCCGTGAAATGCCGCATTATGACATGCACATATTTAGATGTTGAGCATCATGTGCCACTGAAAACCTGCTTTGTACTTTTCTCAGGTGCAGAACTGGATCGAGCCAACCTAGATATACAGGTTTAACAATGCCCAAGTGGAGCTGCAGTGTGACATTTGGCACCCCATGGCAGACACCCCGCTCCCCCTCTCAACCCACCACTTCAGATGCGTCCCTTCCCTGCACTGCTTGCTGGGATCCCCTCTCCATATCGCTTCCTCAACCTTGCACCCCTTGCCTGTGGGGAAGCCCCACTGAGCCTCCCTGCCCTCACAGAGAAATGATTAAATACATTTCTCAAGAGGTCAGTTTGTTTTTATCCTTAGTCCGAAGAGATTAAAAATTATAATTTCTAGTTAAGTTGTCCTAGCAATCCATTGACTGGGGATTTCTTTGGGATGTCAGATCACAGCAAGGTACCTACAGTTTGATCTTTGGACATCTTGCCAAAAAAAAAGCAAGCATACAAATGGAGAGAAGTAAATGGAAACTGTTGAGATGAACGTTAGAATTAAGTATTAAAATGTCCAGTACTCTGCTTTGTTTCACTTTGCTTAGTACCCTTCCAATAAAATATTTAATTCTGTTTTATAGAACAGCATGGAGCCAGTTATCCTGTATGGCATATGCTGGCCACTGCCAACCGTTCAACTCTGTGAGAGCAAAAATGACTTTTCAAGCAACTTAAACTGCCATGACTACAACCTCCAACTTGTAGTAGTATGATGGTGGTATAGAAATTGTCTAAAAAAGTTAAACCACCTAAAAAGTCTACCTGAAAATTCCAGGGCTCTAAAATTCTTACCAAGTTATAAAATACAAATATCAAATATAGAAGAAATTTGTTTTAAAATAATCTTTCCACAGAATCTTGGCACAGACACCAAACATCTCAGGAGGTAAAAAGGTATGAATGTTGGCCTCAGACTCACAAACCACGTGCTTGTCACACATACATTTGAGCTGCAGTAATTCCTGTTCACTTTCCGTGCCCAAAGCCAATGCATGGTTGGTTACTTGGTCTAGTTTCACCTCCAGTGAAAGGTTTAGCCTCCAATTACTATACGTTTTCCCTGAGATGTGCACAGTGAGGCGTGCAGTGGTTCAACGCGTCCACCGTAACTTCAGACTTGGAAGCTGGAAAATGCAGAGGTTTTTTTCCTGGCAGTGGTATATCCCCAGGTGAAGCTCTCACAACTCCCAGCAGCCGCTGATTGCAAAAGGCTTTTGCAAGTCAGAGGTGACTGTGACTTTTGCAAGTCAGAGGTGACTGTGACAAATACGTCACTGAGAAGGCATCTTGAGAAACTATACCTGCCAAGTCAAAAAGCATTTGCCTGTATAAAAATTCCCTCAGTGCTATCTTGGACACTCACCCAAGGTGTATCTGTGCCTGTACAACTTTACTGGAAGGAGATCTTATCTTCTCTCTTGTATCTTGAAAAGCAGGACTGATCATTGCTCCCTGAATAAACACATGGAAAATTGTAAGGAGGGATTCACAGGATCATTTCTGTTGGGAGGGACTCTGAAGGCTGTGTAGTCCAACCCTCTGCTCATAATGGGCAAACTCAGATCAAGTTGCTGAGGAGCTTGTCCAGTCGAGTTTTGACAGTCTCTGTAGGTGGAGATCCCCGCAAACTAGCTGGGCAACCTGTTCCAGTGTCTGACAACCCTTCTGGTGCAAAATGCTTCTTCCTACCAAATCAGAATTTCCCTTGCTGCAAATTTTGCTCATTGCCTCTCATCCCACCGCCACCCACCTCCAAGCAGAGTCTAGCTCAGTCTTGTCTACAACTTCCCATTAGACGGTTGAAGACACCAATAAGACCTTCCCACACCTCTTCCCCTTCTCTTATTAAGACTAACAAACCCAGCTTGCTCAGCTTCTCTGATAGTCACAGATTCCCACTGGTCTAAAAACAGAAACCTGCACTGAAATAACTTGTTGGCTGCAATCAGCAGCTGGGCACAGTAACACGCTGTTCCCTGCAGCAGCAGTAATTTCTACTCAGCACCGCCTTCCTTTAAGCAAGATGTCACTGCAGTCAATGGATGTTTCTCCAGAGGATGGAAAGTGGAAATAATTCAGCTGAGCAAAAAACAAGCAACAAGCAAGATAAAAAGCAGGTATAAATAAAAAAGAAATATCCAGCTGTCATTGGACATAGTCCAATTCCAGCTGAGGTCTCTATCAGGTCAATGCTCAGGCCAACGTCTGTCCAAGTGGTTACAGCTTAGAGGTATATGTCTTGTAGTGAAGTGGGGAGGTGGCGGGGGGGGTGGAATAAAAGCATAGCTGGGATTTGCCTGCATAGAAAGAAGCCTCCCATACCAGGTGCATCCATAGCCCAGCTGTGAATGGTTTATCGGTGTACTCGCTGCTGCGCAGGGAAAAGTGATAAATTAGAGCACCAGCAACCACAGGGATACCTTTAGCTTTCCTGTTCAAACCCATACACACGCTTGTCAGATTTTCTGCCCTGTTTTCTTGCAGCAGGGGCAAGCAGTTGAGGCAGTCAGGAATCCAGTAATGGTTTCTTGGTACTCAGGCTGGGTTTATGTTTGTACCTGTGAACACAGACGATGGCTGCTCTGTGCCTCAGCTCTGCCTGGAGTCTGAGGCTGCTGGAGAAGGAAAATTAGGGGTTGGCACAGCAGCCGGTTAAACCAGTGCCTGCCCACCTCAGAAAGCCCAGGAAGGGGAAATGCAGTCATCTCTCTTTTGTTTTGCATCACTAGTAGTTGCTGCTGTTAATGCAGAGAAAGCTGTGTCTGTCAGAGTATCAGTACCATTCTTCACGGGCTTGCACAGCCAGCAAAGGCGGGCTTTGCCTCCTTACACAGCTGGAAGAAGAAGCCTGCAACATGTGTTTGACATTCAGTACCAAGAAACAGCTATTTTAATAGTGGCAGTAGCAATGAGAACATTGTGCTACTAATAACCAAGCAAGTTAACTCAGTGCTACAAGCTCTCGAGTGATGTCCAGCGAGAGCATCACGAGAATCCGTCACCCTCCTGGACGCCCGTCCGTGGTCCAGGTCTGGCGCAGCCCCTTGCTGCAGGCTGTGCCTCTCGTCCCCAGCAGCGCTGATCACCGCTGCCCCATGGCCAGGAGCCTGCGGGTTCTGCTGCTCACCGGGGACTGGGCAGGGAGGAGAGCCCCACGCCGCCACCAGCGAGGAGACCGGCTGGCTGGGAGCCAGGCCACTGCCACTTTAAATTTTGGCGAGGGCGTCACCAGTTGCTTTCTCTTGAACGTGGGTCTACAGGGCTTCAATCTGAAATGGGAGGCTTTTTTCAGTTTCGAGGTAACCTTTATTCAGGACTGAATTCCTATCAAGCAATGAATAACAGAGTGAGATGATGTGTTTTGCCAACATCTGCATGAGTGAATTCCACACAGCCAGCAACAGAGTATCTGAAGACCTTAAATGTTGATGCATCCTCCAGATCTTCAAATCTGATTTTCCCCTAAAATCTGCATCACCTCCTTAATCAAACATGTAACCTTTTAGTTCTTATTTTAAACTAGATACTATAATGAATACTAGATTTAAAGAGTATAAAATGAGTAGAAAGCCCCAAGACAGTAATTCCCTTACACAGGAGAGTAAGAAATTACCTTTAACAAGAAAGATCTCTCATTACTGTACTGCTGCACTGCAGCGTGCATCTAGATTTTATGCCACAAGGAACAGTAAAGTGAACCGAGTGTATTATGATCAAGACAGAATTATCATCAAATTAGTGCAGTGGGTTAATGCAGCCAAGAATGGCCCTGTGTCCCATCCAAGTGCAGGAACACCAGTATCTGTTTTCCAGGCTAACCTTCTGTGCCGAACCAACATGCAGTCCTGGTCAGTGCAGGTGCTGGACTCACCCTTTGGCAGTTCTCACATGCATCTTTTGGTGACCAGCGACGCTGATCTCTGGATGGCTGGGCAAACTAATCCTGACAGTCATCCTCTGCACTGGGTTTTTTCCCATCTTTCAGGCTATAAAGCAGTTTAGGGAGAACTTTTCCGAAGTGCTGTAATAGGGATTTTCAGTGAGGGCTGTCTAGCAAAGGGCTAAGCTTTTCAGTAGGCACCCAACAAGATTTTCAAAAGTGCCTGTGCTCCAAACTCTCCAAGATGTCCATGGAAGTTAGGCATCCAAGGTCCTGAGCATTTGCAAAGGGAGACTTTGGCTTCACTCGACTTTTAAACACTTCAAATAGATGTATTATTTTAAACATACTTTCCTCCATTACCCCAACTCCAATCTCTAGCCTCCAAATGGCTCCTGGGCACTCCTTGGCACAAGGTATTGGGAAATGTAGTTTTTCTAATTAGGTTCCAAAATGGCAGCTGATGTAATCTTCTTTTCAGTCACACCTTTAGCTAATTCATCCCTTCCCTTCTGCAGTTTTTCGTAACGTTGCCAGCTTGAATTTCTGCATGTGAAATCTTGGCTTCGCTGTACTCAGAGACAATTTTTTTTGACTTGCAGACACCAGGATTTCAGTAGGTGTATCTATTTGACACTTGATCCAATCTCAGCTGGGCTTCCCAGGTACTATCAGTGTTTTCAGCTACTGTTCCATGATCATCAGATTGGAAGAGAAGTAGGGCTAAGAGGTGTATAAATCCCCACAGTCATGTTGCTTTGAAGAATCACAAGCATACATCCCAAGCCTGAGCATTACCTGTTTGAAATGGGAAAGCTGACAGCTGGAGCTGGATCACTGAGAATGCGTTGCCTGTATTTCATGCCTGGCTTTCATTTGAAGAGCTGCTTTGCTAACATTTGCAATAAAGCATTATTATTATTTATATAGCCCAAATGTTTAAGAACACTGATCACGGAGGAGGACTCTACTGTGATAAATGCTATACAAAGATAGGAAAGAGCTTAGATCTAACCCAAGGACTTTGTAACGTGGGACAAGTGATAATATAAAAATGTAGACAGTCTGGAGAATACTAAAATAAAAGAAGTCAATATCGGTCAGCGTATCGGACAGTGATGCTAGCACACTGGTAGTCTAAAATCCATCAAGCATTTCTGTGTGGTTCAGGACACAACAGAGTATTAAGGACGGATTTCTAGGAGAACATGGTGTGGCTTGGTAGAGAGAGAGCATCCCATGTCTGGAAAGTTGTGTAGGTAAAAAGAAAAAGTGTCGTTTGAAAATATAATAATAATAATTATTATAATAATAATAATAATAATAATAATAATAATAATAATAATAATAATAATAATAATAATAATAATAATAAT
>JAOBAS010000056.1:19137441-19162532 GCA_025311575.1 Elanoides forficatus | reverse complement strand
GGTAAAAAGAAAAAGTGTCGTTTGAAAATATAATAATAATAATTATTATAATAATAATAATAATAATAATAAAAATAATAATAATAATAATAATAATAATAATAATAATAATAATAATAACAACACCTGAATTATAGAACCTCAGGTATGGAAATCAGCTTCTTAATTCTCAGTGAGAGATGATACAGAAGTGAGGTAGGCCAGAAGGGACCTTGAACCTGTGGACAAAAATGCTGTTCTCTATGTCCAAGAAAAAGCTACAGGAACTGGGGCATGGCCCCCTGTGCAAGAGTTGTGATTTGGTCCTGGCCCTCGCCTGGGTCCTGCCTAAGCCTGGCAGCCCCAAACCCATGCCTAACCTCACGTCCCAACCCCCAGCCCAATGCCTCAGCCCCACCTCAGTCCTCCGCACCCTGGCAGATACAAATGGTTCGGCAACAAGGTCCAAACATGGGGTAAAATTATCTTTGCAACAGCATTTCTGCGTGCATACTGACAGAGCAAGGCAGGGGCTGCAAGAGCGAGTGGAGCATATTGCAGATGCTGAGAAAGGAGAGCAGCATCAGCCATGTGGATGGGCGGCAGCAAGCAGATTCTGATATATTCTGCAACAAGAGCCCACAGTGCTGAAATAAAGCTGGGAGTGAGAGCCTCGGGTAAGATTTGGCTTGGTGGAGTTAGTAGGTAACAGGACTATCTGCTGTTCGTACAATAACTGAGAGAATGAATTGTGGAGGAGGACTTAGGAGGAAGGCGACAGAGGCTGGTTTTTAGCCATGTTGAGCAAAAGCTAATAATTGAACCTCCAAAGGATCAGAGGAACCTCCGAAGGATCAGAGACAAACACTGGAGATGTTATTTGGGCATGTGAAGGTGAGTCTAAAGTTGAGGGCTAGTGATCAGACTACCAGTAAGCTACAAAACATGATCTATGTCCAGGAAAAGTTCTTGAAAAATGAATTATATCTCTTCACTAGAAATTCAATAATTCCATTATTCCCTGGAAGTAAATTATCTTGCTGGAATTAATTTTCTGTATTGACTGTTCTTTCTTTCTGAAAATAGAAATACATGTATTTAAGCAGTTTTTATTCCAATGAAAATGCATCACCTACAACAAAATGAAGTTCTGTACTCAGGTGCCTTGCTGTTACCCATTTCCATCTCAACAGTTGCTCATCTGATCCTCATCTTTTTAGTTTCCTAAATTCAGTGAGCAGAGAGGATCAAACATCTTGTGTTTGATCAATAGAATATTGCCCACTAGAAGAAAGTCAGATTATGCCTTGTTTATTATAACTTTGCTTCAAATGAAGAGTGTTTTTTAGTATTCTTAGCCTCAGTCGGTACATACTGCTGCTGACTTACTTTCCTCTGAGATAGCAGAATTGTAAAATCATAGAACAGAGCAGGATGCAAAGGACCTTGAAAGATCATCTGATCCAACATTTCATGGGAAAGGAAGCCTAGATGGTATCCTCTACCATCCTGTCCAATTGCATCTTGAAAACCTCCAGTGGTGGGGACCATATCACGTCCCTGGGGAGGTTGTTCCAGTCAACAATTGTTCTCACTGCAAAAAAAATTATTTCTTATATCATGGTGAAACCTCCCCCTGTGCAACTTGTACATGTTGCCCCTTCTTTTCTCCATGTGGCTCCTTGTGTAGAGAGAGCCTCCATCTGCTTTGTAGCCACCTTTAAGTACTGGGATACTGTAGCTGTACTTTATAGTAAAGCAAAGAAAATAAATCTCTACTTCTTATATTCATCTATTTTGCAAAGTAGTAAGCTGTGGCTACTACTTTCCTCTTTCTTTTTAGGAATTTTAATATGTTTCACCTAGTCATTTTAAACTTCACCAAAAAAATCTTTTGCAAAATCACTGTATGACTCTCAAGAGTATTTTGCTTCACATTCTCGAGTAGGTGAGCAGACATTTGAGCTGTGTATTGTTTCTATTGACCAAGCATTTTACCTGGATCCATGCAGTTGCCTCAGAAGTAGCTACAGGCGTTTTCTTTGAAATATTTCTTTCTTATTTCTTGGTAATATCTTACTCCATTTTTTTTAATTGTTAGCATCTGCCAACAGACAATCTTCTTGAAATTTCATTACTAGCATACAAAGGATGTGTGAAATTGTCATCCCATCCTGCTCTCTCTACCTCTCAAAACACAAAGTAAATAGATAATTTACAAGTGACTATTCACAGACAGGGAGATGCCAAAATCTATCATCTCAGCTAACAAGCAAGGTCAAAGGATAAGTCTTCTGTAAGTATTTCACCACTTGAGCATTGCGGTCACCCAAAGGCATTGCTGAAGGTGAATGCCAGGTCTCACGATGCACATTCCCATCCAGTCACCCACAGAACAGCTGATTGAGCCCATTTCAGCTGCGTGTTCCTGCTTTATGTCTATGCATGCTGATCACAAAGTAAATATGTGATGAGTAACAGGAAGGCTGTCTGCTGCCACTGCTCAGCTAGGCTGATTATTATGGGAGCAGTGCTGGGTACTGCTGATGCCGACAGGCTAAGACAAACAAGAAGCCTATCATTCAGCTGAATCAAGTCTGCTCTGCAGATGGCCATATATATTTTTACAACTTATCAGAAAGATCAGAGATCATTTGCAAACTGGTATAGCTCTGGGAATGGCAAACACATGATGAGGATATGGGTGGTTATACAGGTAAGTGGGTATTTAAGACATCACTCTGGATTAAATCATCAAACACTCAGTGAAATAATTTAGAATATATGCAACCGTTTCACTGAATGTATGTGTGGGTGTTCATAAATAAAACATAAAGTTACAGAAAGATTAATTTTGGAAGGAACTTCCTGAGGTGAACAAGTCCTGCCGCCTGCTTAGAGCAGGGCCAACTTCAAAGTTATGTCAGGCTGCTCAGGGCCTTCTCCAAGTGAGGTATGCAAATCTTCAGGGATGGAGATGACACAACCCTTCTGTGTAATATGTTCCAGTGCTAAGCCATTGTAAACACTTTTCTCCTTATACCCGAGCAGGGTTTTCTCTTGCTGCAACCTATGCCTATTACCTCTTGACCATGCACCACCATCTTTCCACTTCAAGAAGTAGAAGACTGCATCCAGTTCCCCCTCTCAGCCTGCTCTTTTCCAGGCTACACAAACCCCTTTCCCTCAGCCTCTTCGCACACACATCACCAGTGATGTTCTCCAGTTCCCAACCAGCCTGCTGCAGGGCTCCATCCAGTTTGATGATGTACAGATATTGCATAGAAAGGCAGTCTGGCGAGGACAACTCGGGTTCCAGCTGCTGGAAAATGAAGCCCCCACCTTGTTGTCTGTGGTCAGCAGTACGGTTGTGTTAATGCCTTTTTCTTTGCCCAACTGCCTGGATAAAGGTGAGGTGCTGGGCTGGGTTTGTGGCTAGAGTGGTCGGAGGTCTGCAGTGATGAGCTCGCATTTGGCACCCATGGTGTTCGCGTTCGCTCTGCAGCCATCACAGGACCCCTGTGAAAAGCATGTCGCTCGTCCCCGAAGGGTGTCCTAATCAGAGTGTGTGCTAAGCACAGCATCCAACCTACTGGGGATTTCACAGAGTCTATCATTACTCAACACAACAGGTGGCTGATTTGAGACAGCCTAGAGTCTGTCTGATGAGACATAACGTCCCATTTCAGCTAAAGCTAATTCTGCTGCTGTTAATACCAATTTCTTACCTCCTCAAGGGAGTGTAAAGTGAATCCAATTATGTTTCCTATATGGGCCAGCTGTCGTGACACAGGGTGACTCTGGTCCAGGCATTTATTTAGGATTTGTAGTTTTCTGAGGAGGGGGTAAGAGGGAAAACTATTAACTGCTGGTAGAAGAACATACAGAGCACCATAATATTATGAACATATTTCAGGTCTTTGTACAAACCAGAGAGGAATTTTTTTTCTTCTGCTAATCTGAATTTAAGCATTAAAGCAGACTCATGACAATATGCATCCATCTGCCAGACCTATTCTCAGTATAAACTCCCTCCACACAAAGTTAACACAGGAATTAACTAGCAGCGAGATTCAGCTCTGACCTTTGGTATATCATGGATATAGAAAAGCTTAAAAATTTCCTGACATGTCATCTTTAGCTATTTTTCAAGGCTTGCTGTGCTTCTCTGCATCTCCTGGCAAATATGCCACCTTTCTGTATCCTGAGAGTGAACTGGGTGATAATTGCCATTCAGCTGGAGAAGGTGATCCTTCATGGGCTAGTCCAGTCTCTGCACTTGGCACCCACCTCACAGATGGCACCCATCTCATCCTGTCTTCGGATCAGATAAAGCATGTTCTGGAAGTTGCTGCAGAGCACAGAGGAAGGAGCCCAGAGTAACTAGCCCCACACGTAAACATCTAATTCAGGCACTGTAGGGCATCTGAGACATCTCTGCTAGTCTAGCAGATATGGCACAGGACCTACAGGGTGCCTGTGATCTCCTGCAGCAGCAGCCAGAGGCCAGTCAGGACATGCTACGGCATCTCAGGTGGCATTGGACACCTTCGTGTAGGCAGCTGAATCTCATCCTGGGTGGCACACAGCTCACAGACTGCAGCATTTACCCAGATGTCACATGTGAGCGGGTACCAACAGCGGTACATACAGGCACCCGACACCTCCTCAGGTCTTCCCACACTGAGCCCTGGGTGTCCAACGTTCAGGCAGCTGAAGGCAGGCGAGGGCAGCCTCATGCTCTGTTGGCACTGACCGTTCCATGCGGATGTCAGGCCTGACCCAGCATCTCACCAACCACCTACAGCCCCTTCCGGGAGGCAAGCAGCCACTGCCTCCTGCGCCGGGGCCTGCAAGAGGGTGTTACCCAGAAGTCAGTGTTTGCATCTCTGTGCCAGTGGACATTTGTCAGAGATGCCAGGAAAGTTCAGGCTTGTGCAAAATGAATCTCAGTTGAAAGCCAGAGAGAAGAAAAACAGTCATTGCCGCTGGTATGGATTGTCTGTGACTCCTGATCCTCACAGATAGCTTCAAAACCTGACGCCGCCTGAATGCATCTGCCCTGTTGCCAATATTGAATTGGCAGTTCTTGACCTTCTTTAATCCTTTAGGTTTAACTTTATTTACACTTCATTTAAATTTAATGGCTTCAGGCAACCATGGGCAGTCATGCCGTACTCTCTTTACAGTTTTTGTTATGTGCAAGGACTCTCTGTCTCCCACTGTCACCAGCCTTCCAGTCCCAAAGGCTCCTCAGAAGGATCACGAGTTTTGACTTCAGTCAGAGACACTCATTGCAGCCACAGTCTGGAAAAACACAAAGTAGCTCCAACCAATTTAGCTTGCATGAATGTGAGTTTGTTTTTTTAATGGACTCTCAAGCTTGACTACTCATCCTTCTCATTGAATACACATGAATAATACATCTCATTGAACTAGGTGAGATGAATTCCCAGCTGCATTGAGTCATCATCTACCTGCTTCATGCCTGTGGAGTACAAAACATGCCCGTCTATTTTTAACTATTAAAGACCAGGAATGATAAATATATTCATGCAGAGACTCGTGATTCATTTGCCATGACTGCCTATATTAATGGGAAGGGGCTGCCACTACTAAAAAAAGTTTTGTTGGGTGAGAGGGAAGTCAATGCCAAAACCATCTTGTATTAATAGCACATCAAATACTGCTACCAGGCCTTTAATCCTTCAGCATGTAAAAGCTGGTGTGCAGAGTCTCCAGCCTGAGCCTTCCTGGGATGGCAGAGCCTTCAGCAGCATCGGTGTCCAGCTCCTGGGAGGCAATCCCTTGTGCCACTCCCCGGGCATATCTGATTTGGGGTATTCTGAGTATTCCATATTGTATGCCACACAGTATATGTGTTTATATATGCTATACTGGTATATATTGGTATATTCAGCCCCTGTTCATGGATCCACGTATTTCCATAGCAGAGACAGGATATTGAAGGGAGCGCAAGAGGAATACAAGAAAACAATCCACTCTGACAGACAGAAAAGGGTGATGCAGTGCTTCTGTCCTTTCAGGAATACACTGGGAGGTATGATGGAAATTCAGAAATCACCTGTCCTTCTGGTTCCTCTGCAGCTTTTGGTTTGTTTTCCTTAGTTACAGATTAACAAGGGTCTTTTCAGGACAACAAGGCCCTTGCCTTTGTAAGTATTTTGTACTTTTCCATTACTTTTCTGGATTGCTAGCATTAGGTTCATACTACATTTCGTTTGTCAGTAGATGGGCTGGAGACAGTAGAAGTATTGTAAAATCCTCTGATTTATCCCAGGGGACACTCTTCCAGTGCAGCAACTACAAAAAATACCAGCAAAGCTGCTGTCACAGGGCCTCCTTCCAAACCCTGCCATAAGTTGGAGTTGGAGCCTCTAGCATGTTAGAGGAAAGGTACAACAGCTCACAGGACCCTGGGGATTGCCAAAATAACACCAAAAGAAAAGATACAGTCCTTAAAGGGTGGGTCACAAATCTGGCTACAAGCTCGCTCTTTTTGCCCATATTCATGAACTGCAAGTTCTGTGTTGCGTATCTCAGAGGAAAACAAAAATATCATAAATAAAGGATTGCGATGATGGAGGAGGAATAAACAAGAGGAATGAATGAATTCTTGAGCAAAATGTTTCCCATCAGGGTGCGATGAGACCCTGCAGTGGGCACAAACACCTGCACAGCATTCAGCTCTCCCATGTCTGGAGAGGACTTTCTACTCAAATAACAGCAAAGGAGAGGAAAACGGTGGTTGTTTCCTTAAAAGCAGGAAGACATCTTCATCATACACGGTTTCCATTTCACAGCACTGCTGCAAACAGCAGAGGGGCTATGCCAGAGCCCCCGTGCATGGCCGCAGTGCCGCGGGAGCGCAGCGGGCACGGGTGGGATGGCAGAGGCAGGGTGAGCCGTGCCATGCCTCAGACTGGTGTGCTTGACAGCCACGCTCTCCTGGCACTGTGCGGCTGCTCCTGGCGATACTAATTTATATCAGCATCCCATTTGCTAGCCAGCATTGCTGCTTCACTAACAGGGTCCCCCCACCAAGTGGCAGTAACGGGGAAGAGTGGGTGCATGCAAAGAAGGAAGGTTTGCCAAGCAGAACAGCAGAGACGTTTTCCAGATGGCTGCACTGCTAGCAGATCCGCAGGTTGGAGGCCTAACTACCTTAATATTATCGCAAATCAAACATTTCCCGGTTATCAGTAAGTGAGGAGGTGAAACCTGTAAGCATATTGGCCTACATCCCCTGTGGGCGTCCGCTTTGGCTTTCTGCTTCCCTCTTCAGCTGTGCGCTGGTGACTCTGACGTGGCCACCAAGTCAAACAGCCAGCGGACAGTTTGCAGGTGGTCCTTTCTACCTACCCTTTGTACCAACCTATCTCCACCTTCTCGAAAGATACTTCATGTTAGAAATCACAGAGGTCATTAGAGGCATTTGTGTTAATTTTATGGATACCATTATTCATTCACTCCAAGCTTGGAGTCCCTTTTCTATAGCTAAATGCAAGTGATCGTTATTTGTACAGGCTCTGCCAGTTATCTAGCAGCAGAGAGGTCTTTCATCTTTGAGGATCTCATTTTGTTGTATGATCAAAGGCATTTCAACTTCAAATTAAGGACATTCATTACTCTCTAACTCAAGTAATGTAGGTTCAGGAAAGCTTTTCCGAGGAAAATAAATTGACTGCTTTATGTACTGTGTGGCCACACAAGAGGATTCACCCAATGTTAGCATGCCTCTAAAAGCTCTGAATCTATCTATCTGATCTATCTGAATCTGGTTTTACAAATAGAATAACGTTGTTTGGTATTATGCTTGCAGCCAATTTTCTTAGTATTGCTGGTGATATAATATGTGTGGTGCTGGGAAGTTCTGGCTCTGCAAGAGCCTAAATTTCAGCATAAATTAATATGATTTCTATAATAACAGCTAATGAGATCTGACAAAGCAAAACCAAAATGCACAGGGAAAGACAGATGACAGGAGAAAGTGTGTCTGAAATAAACTTCAGTATGACACAGTCATACTCACTCAGACTTTCAGTGGACTAAATTTGTGCAGCATTGTTTGTTTCAGTGGCTAAACTGCTGCACTGGGCATAGCTGAGACAAAACCAGTCTAGCTATCTGTACACTGTACTGCAGTGTGCAAGACAGATGGATCAAAAGGAAAAAATTTACTTAGATAACATTAAATTGAATTTATGGAGACTCCAGCTGAAAAAGTATTCATAGGAGAAAAGATTGTAAAAAAAACCCTTAGAGTTTGTGAGAAAGGGGAGTGGTACAAAGCCTGTTTTTCTGATGCTATAGAAGATAAGTATGCAATCCATGGAAATTAGGCATTTGGGTTAAAAAGGGAAGAGTTTGTCACTGGTGTGGAATTCCCCAGGGTGCACTCACCTCCTCAGTTAGGTCACAAATCACCCAAGTTTCACATTTGTCTGAAGCCATTGCCCAAAGATTGCGGAATTCTCCTGCTGTGTGCTATTCAAGGAAATACTCTGCTTTGCACAAGATGTTAACAGGTTGGTTAACTAACTCCATTGGTTGAAGCTCACTGAGTCTATTGGTCCTTATTGGAGTTGTTCTTCACATAAGGCACGATTTCGCTCTGGAGATTAAATTATGAACCACTGAGTTTAAGACACTCATAATTAAATAATCGTTAATGTCTTTGTTTAGGTGAGGCTTTGAGGAGAAAAAGAAAAATTACAGAGAGGAGAAATAAAGTCCCAGTGCTAGCCAGTAGCTTGCTCGGAGCTCAGCGATGAAGCCCAAGTCTTTTCCTCGTACTGTCACTAGACCAGCCAGTCTCTACACCCTCAGGTGTATGCATGTACTGTAGTAAATATTGTCATAAAAAGGTGGCCAAGGAGAATATATGATTTCTGTCCTCTTTTGGGAGAAAATATCACAAGTGATAAAATGCATTTTTGATTTTTGCAGCAAGCACTTATTAGGCCTATAAAAAAAAGTAAAAGCAGCAAGAAGTCTTTTTGAGGCTTCTTTGAAATTGCAAATATTTTCCTAATTTCCTCAGTTTTTTCTTGCAGAATAGTAATGTGATAGTTCCTAGCTCTGGCTGTCACAAGAACAGAATAAAAACGGGTCTTCTTTGCTTTTAAATCATCAGATAATTATTTTGGCAGTGCGCTACATGTTATGGTGCAAGCAATGAATATTTCTAAAGCTATCCAGTGTTGTAGGGGACGAAGAGGTAAACCACTGGTTTCCATTTGGTGCTGCAACATCACCTATCTGGAGGAGTCACATGAAGAAAGCTGAGTATTTACCCTAGTGAATGGGGACAGAAGCTCAGGTCGCCTCAGTCCTAGTCCAGGCTGTGCCACAGAGTCACTCCTCACTCACCCCGTCCTGCCCTTTGCCTCCCATGGTCTCTCTTACGTTCACCTCCAGTGGGAAGCAACTCTACCATGTCAGTACAACGTTCAGCAAAATAGATCTTTCAGTCCCAAGGACCCAGAGCTGTTGTCTTATTACAAAAGCACAACATCACGTCTCAATGCCGAGGCACATCTCCGTGCCTGCAGCCACCGGCCCCGGCAGCCCTCAGGACCAGAGACCTGCAGAGGGGTGCCTGGCTCATGGCACCCTTCCGCAGCCCCCTGACAGGCACAAGCTTGGGCTGGTGGATCTGTTTCCTTTTCTCCTTCTGTACAGGAACCAGTAAGCCTCTATGCCCAGGAAGCCGTTATCATACAAGATTTTAGTATCTACTCGTCAGTGCTGGAGGATCGAGGAACTCCTGCTCCCACACAGCTTAGTGACCTTTGATGCGGACACAGCACAAAGGCAGACACTGCTTTCACTGGTTCAGAAAACCCCACATGCAGCCAGAAACCTTTGTACTGGAGGGCATCCTTTATACCTGGTGTGCTAGAAGCTCAGTACTAGACTCAGTTAAGCAGTCTTAAAATCCCCTGTCAGTGGTAGGAATTTGGAGCAGCTGGATATGCTCTTTAATTGCAGTTATCCAGGAAGCAGCACACCTCTATGGGGGCATCTTTCTCCTTAAGAAGTCGAGGAATCAAACACTGTTTATGGACACCTCAGCATTTTTGATAAACATGGTTTGAGAATAGTCAGCCTAATTTATGACATTTCTACAGCTGCCTTATTAGGAGGCTGTGGATCCGTATCTGCATTCCTCTTGAAGTAAAGACGCCTTTATCTCCATCCCTTGTTAGCCTCAGGAGTAATGCCACTGAAGTCAATTGAATTGCAATTGCATAAAGCTAGCATAAGCAAAACCAAGCGCAGAATGCAAAACGGCATGACTCACTAGCTGAGGGAGCAGGTGGATGTGCCAGGTGTAAAAACTAATAAGGGACGAAGTACAACGCAGAGATACCCAAACCGGTTCGGGTGGTGGGAGCAGCTTCCTCCAGCAGAGCCAATTGGCCAGAAGGGAGCCCTGCGCTACGCCGGCTGGGCTGCGCCTGGTCCTGGGTGACCTTGACTGGAGCGGGAGCAGGCTGGGGCATCCCTGCACGAGCAGCTGCCGCGGATTTGCCCCAACAGGAAAGTGTAAGGGAAGTGAAGTAAGCTTCTCTCCAAGCTGGGATTCAGGACTTGGCTGGTTTTTTCAGTTTTATAAATGTATCCAGAATGAATGATAAGACAAAGCACATTCCAGTCTTTAGGGCATCTGTTTTAAAGTGTCTGCCAGAGTTTCTTCTGACCTAGAAAGTGAAAAAGAATAAAATAGGACTAACAATCCCCACTGCACAAGAGTGTCGTCAGGTTGAAATATCTATGTTCTCAGGCATTCAGATGAGGATAATAATATATGAAGTAAGAGAAACAGGGAGAGAACACAGCTTCTCACATCTTTCACTATAGGAAGCTCTGACATTTTCCACTACATTTTTAATTATCTGTTTTTCAAATATTTATGTTTACCTTTAATGCCAGACCTGGATTTTGGAACAGCTCATTTTCAAATGAGCCTGAAATTACCTCATAAAATAAATAGTGATGTAATATAAATTCTGCATCTCCCTGAAAGTTTTTATAATTTCAGGGAAAAAAACCATGCTTTCCTGAAAAATGTAAAATTTGTTTGCTTTTGGAAGGCAGAAATCCTCTCTGCTTATTAAGGGACCTTGCAGAAACACTTCAACAGTGCATGTGTTCCAGTGATGGATTATGCCACCACACCAGGGCATTATCAGTTCCATGGCATTCTGATAATGGATTAGTACTGTAAGTCCCTGGTGCTTAAGTGCAGATTTTCCTTGATGAAAATGAAGGTGTGATATATTGCTCTTAAATATGGTACTCAGAAGGATGTGCTAGTTAACAATTGAAAGTATGGGAGGAAGAAAGCCCCTCGCACTGTGCTACTATTTTCTGATATATGTTTAAAGCAAGTTCCTATTTTTAGCAAGCCCATGGAACTGCCAGTTTCCCTGAAGATATGATAATCATATAATAGACCCAAGTCAGGGAAGAAAACATGTTATTGCTCTTACCTGGCATTGTTCATATATTTTACAGCAAAGTAAGAAGTTAAAATAAAGGACCATTGCATGCCCATATATGAAAACAAAATCCGTTGATTTACATACGATCAGTTCATGATCAGTACACCCAGACTGTATGTGTAACAGAAAACACGGTGGGCAACAAGAGAAAATGACTGCCAGGACTGTCTTTGTGGTTGCCCACACTGAATGGCTGCCTTTCACCGGTGAGGCGGATGCCTTTTACCTGCTCGAAGTGCTGGGATATGACAGCTCCAGCAGCATCACCTTATCCTGCCACCGGCTTCTTGCCTATGCCAGCAAACCTCCTCTCTGTTGTTTGCTTGCTATACTGGAGGCTTTTAGTTTCCGAGCCTTTCATCTCTAGGCAGACTTCAGCAGCTAAGTTTTCTGCTGGGTTCATTTGCATTAAATGCTAAAATCCACCAGCTGTTACACAGTAAAATGGTCAGTGGGACAGTGCAACTAATTTTGTTGAACTGTTTTCATAGGACATTTCCCCTTGAAGAGTTAGCACAGTAAAAATATCAAGGAGACCGATCAGCTGCCCAGTGGGTTGTTTTAATGGCTGACACATGATGAGTAGCTGAGAAATTGTTATCTCATCCTGAAATAACCTGTATTGGACTACATGCTGATCTCATGCTGCTCAGGAATATCCTGAGGAATAGCACAGCAACTAGACTCAAAAAGATAAAAACACACCCCTGTAAGATTCAAGTCTGGCCCTCTTCCTTCAAACTGGAGGTGATTTTGAAGGCACACCTTCCCCGAGGCTGAGGAAACGGCAAGTGTCTCTTGTCAGGAAGAACTAACAGAGAAGATGCTAGGACCGCGTGTGCGTGTGCAGCGGCAGTCTGGCCAGCGGCCGGCACACGGCTTTTCTACCAGAGGGAGGAGAGGAGAATGATTTCATTACTAGCCCCGTTTAGCACCAAATCATAACTGGTCACTGGCACATTGGGAGAATATGAAGCAGCTGTGGCTTCAGAGTCCAGTTTAACCAACACTTATGGTTGGAGGCAAATTCCAAATCTGCAGCCAGCTGAGGTCTCTTTGTTATTGGGTAAAAGATGCGGCACGGTGCATCTATACAGATGGCCGAAGTGTAGGCAGAGAAACGGACTCTACCATGGACAACACACAGTAAACCAGCACTGTGATCTTGAAAGCTTTAGCAGCAGACAGGTAGTGTGCCTTGATCCCTGGGTTACAACAGGCATTAGACATAAGCTGATGGAAAAAAAGAAGAAAATAAGTACTTTTTCCTTTTTGGAGTCTGAACTGAAGGACCAGTACTACAGTCGCAAGGGTCTGAGCACAAAGTGTCTCGGGGAGAAGGGCAGGAACGTCTCCAAGCACCAACTGCAAAGGCAGGGGTTGGGAACTGCGTGGATGAAGCCATGTGCAGGGAAGCAGAGGGGTCACCAAGAGAGGACGGGCAAAGCACTGGGAGAGGACCCAAAGGGGACGGCATGATGGAGCTCTTCCAGGCACTGGCTGGTTCAGACCTGAGGAGCAAGGAAACTGTCCCTGCTTAGCTCTGTCATACTCAGGGGAAAGGGTATTTTTTGCTAAACAGTATACTTTCTCAGGAAATACCTGACTGCTCTTACCTTTCCGAGAGAATCAGCTGGGACATACCTACTGAATAAACAACAGACGCTAATAAGCTACAGCATCAAAAAACTTGGAAAAGTTTGTGCATTTTAGCAACCCTTATAATACCAGCTTTTGTGTTTTCTCGACATGCCTTTGATGCCACAGCTTCCAAAACTACCTAAGCACTGGCTGCCATGATAACAGACATACTTAGACTGTTATGCAGCTTGACGAAGAGTCATGGTGTCAGATTTTAGTTTATATAAATTGACATCTTTCTATTAAAATTAATGGAGCTGCACAGCTTTGCACCAGTTGAAGATGTAGCCCACTAGTTTCAGTTTCTAAACAGAAAGAACAGTGCTCTGGTATGAAAAATGTCAGCCAGGGGCTTTTTGCTTATTGCTTTCTAGTATTTTAGAATAACATGGTAAGGAAAGAGTGTTTTACAGAATAA
This sequence comes from Elanoides forficatus, assembly GCA_025311575.1. Lineage (NCBI taxonomy): Eukaryota > Metazoa > Chordata > Aves > Accipitriformes > Accipitridae > Elanoides > Elanoides forficatus. The sequence goes on along the minus strand of JAOBAS010000056.1, from coordinate 19,148,963 downwards.
CCAACATTATTTCTCTACTCTAGCATTAAACATTAAGACAGTACTGAACAATGTAATTTTTTTCTATAGCAATCAAAATAGGTGTCTAGGTCTTAAGGAAAACAAATACAGTAAAGAAGACATGCAAGTCCAATTGTACAATGAAGTCCTGTTTGCCATAATAGATACATTTTTAAACTTATCTATGTACAGAGAACCCTCTTAACAGTGTAAGGAGCTAATCAGAGAAACCATAGGGACTCTTTCTCAGTGAGTTTCTTATTGAAGAGTTGTATTTTCAGAACCATGTTTTTTTCAAACTCTTGGTATCTTCCTGAAGATACTGACCCTTTGCAGGGAATTTGCTTTGGTGTTGCACTAAAGAGAAATATGGGCCACAAAGAGCAATGCTATTTTATAGTGTGCAGCTCAGCAACACCATACTTGTCCATACCTTACTGGCTGTATCCAAAATCTTCCTTTTAAAAACTTGCTGTTCTTCATGCATGTGTTCCCCCTCTATCAAGAATCAAGTTCTGAAACAGTGCTCTGATAAGGCAAAAAAAGGTATACAAACCCTGAGCACTACTTACGGGCCTTATGAATAAAATTGTGAAATGCTGCAAAAAATGTACATACTTTGTATTTCATGGATTTGTGTGTGGAAAGTTTAGCTGACAAAGAGTTAAACTAAAATACTAGACACAAGGCAATTTTGTTCCCCATATACAGAAATATATTGGATATGAGAGCATATATGTCATAGGTCTTTCTATCCTACTAGTTCAAGATTATTTTTCTATATACATTTTAGGATGGTGTATTAAATAGTTGATATCTGCCTACCACCTTTCTATCCTATTTCAAAGTCATCTGATATGGCTATGCCCTAGAAGAACACCCTATCATACCTATATTTCACAGGAGATAACCTGGCAGGGTGGTATAAATTAAAACCAGAATACCTTTGAAATGCCAGTGCGTTGTTCTTTTTATCCAGATCAGTGGAAAAGTCTAATTAATTTGGCAGAATTCTTGGGTCCTCGATTACAACAGCTGCTCTGCTGTGGAATGATCCAACACAACCATCTGTCTTTCACCATGCAAAGCAAGTGGCTGAGGGAAGATTTAATATTTTTTGACAGCAAAGGATAGCAATGAACACAATATCAAATTCAAAGCCATGTTCTTCAGACCGTCAAGGTTAACTACTGGAGTTATGCACAGACCAGCATATTGGACTGGGGAGAGCTGGTTTGTGCCAGAACATTATTAGAGAAGGACAAGCAGCAAATGCACTCTATTGGAGCTCACAGGGTTCATTACAATTTTTGTCTCGACTAGCTAATCAGCATCAATCCCCATATTATGCCTGAGACATTCCTTTCTGAGGCTCTCTCAAGTGAAATATAATCTTGCTATCCTAAATGTGGTCTTCACTGTGAAATTTGCCAAAAGTTCAATATCAATGAAAACACTGGGAAAAAAAAATCTTCCTTCTCCCCATCATGACAGCCATGCCAGCAACCCCCCCAGTGAATATCTAATTAGGCTGATAGAAGAGTACTTCTGTCAGCTTAAATAACCTTGTTCTGAGACACAGCTTTACCTCTACCAATTTAAGGTGCTTCTCCTGTGGCTGCCAGGGTTCCATTACCCAGCAGAGCTGCATGTCCAATGGAGAGGACATGCCTGAGAGACCAGCCCGCGCTGTTCATATCTGTGTCCTTCTAGAGCAGGCTTCGCTTTGGCTCCCTCGTCTCCCAGCATGAGGGGTCAGTGTTGCAGTATCAGCACACGCGGTTCAATAGCCTATATCAGAATGACAAGTGTGCATAGTCCCTCTTTTAGAGGCCCAAATCCTGGCTTTCAGGGGCTATCAAGATCTAACATTTCCAGTGGGAAAGTGTTGTTTGCACTCTGGCTGGAACATTTCCATTGTAAAATTACTGGTGCAAAATACCTCTCTGACTGAGGTGAAAACTTTTGCAATCTGTAGGGCTAACTTTCAAATGGATCTATTCCTTTCACTGATAAAAAATGTTGACTGTTCAAAGGGCAGCAGCATCACAGACAGGCATTCTGCAATCATTTCATGACTTGCAGCTCCAGTCTGGCACTGGGTAGCATATATAAAATGTGTTAGCTGTATGGAAACTGCACCTCATTCTGCCTGTCCACTAGAGGTGAACAGTGGCTTTAGCAATAGTGCCTAACATTAATAATGGTGTCTTCTTACCATGTAAGACTGGTGACAGCCAACTGTCAAGACGCTGTGCTATGATGCCGAAACAAGAGGTAGAATTGGGTTTAAGGTGAGGGAAAGCAATCTGGCATTGCTCACTGGTGTATCAGTACTTACCATAAGGTGCTGACATGGAAGGATGGCCTGTGGCTTGTTTTGTCCATAGATTCAGCATTGCAACAAGTTCCCCGGGATTACAGATTGTGGATCATCCTTTGATCTTTCTACTTTCACATTCAGTTTGTGGTAGTGGAAAGCTTTGTCTATGTAGTTCATTTGTCTTTTTCCAAACGTCTCATTTTCTTCCCTCTTCTTCTTTCACAGTTGTGCCTATCTGTATCTTAATCTCTTATGCTGTGAGATTTCTTTGGTTTTGTTGTGGTTATTGGAGGTTTTCTTTATTTGTTTGGCTTTTTAGGAGTGCTAGCAGCTTTCCTCAGTGGCTGCAGGGGAAGCAACATGAGAAGATGAAGGCAGCAGCCTGGTGTGGTATGTTTGCTGAAAGCCATTGGTTTTTTTTCCTATTCAGACACCCACTTTCTTGCATGTTGGCTCCAAAACAGCAGTTCTAGCAGCCAGCTGCTGCTGCCCAGACTAAAGAGGGAGACATTAACTGGCATATACTGCACCTTTCTAATCACATTACAGACATCATCCAAAGCCCATTGAAGTCAGCTCCTACTAACTTTACGGGTCTTTAGGGCACACAGTAAGGTTTTCACACCCAACAGCAAGAGATGGTGTACCCCCTGCCTACATACTCAGCCTCACCTTTCTCCTCCTCTCCCCAAAATTAGGGGCACCTGCAGGCCTTGCTGCTTGTTAAAGTGCTGGGTTAACATTCTGCGGTAATTTGTTTGGCTTGAAAGGCAGCTACAGTAAATGTGTTAGTGGGAACATGCTCCTTTTATTCCCTCCCTCCCTTCCTCCCTAATGCCTCTGTAAAGCTGTGGTTTGCACAGACTTTAATTAGAAAAGAGGAATTTTGCATGCTTTCCAGCTGGGCTTTCTTGGATTTAATTGTCATTTTAGCTTTTATTTTTATTGATTTTGTAGCAAAACAAATTGGTATAATCCTCCAAGCCAAAATAGATATAATCCTCCAAGCCAGCAGGGAATGTACTAATGGAAAGAGAGTTATGATAAAAATAACCCACTTCACCCTGGCAAATATCTCCATCATTCAACAGAAGCTACCTGCTGTTGTGAAGACCAAAATCCCTTATTTCCACAACACTATTTTGATTTCATGAGTTTCAGAGTTTTCTAAAATTGATGAATGACACTTTTTTTTTTTTTTTAAAAAAAAAAAAAAGGTAATAACACTGGTTTCAGTCCAGACTCCAGGGTCATTGCTGAGAGCCACAGACTTCAGCAAGAACTGGGCTTATCTGTTTTCTTCATTCTCAGATATTAAAAATCCCCCCTCTCCCAGATGATCACTGGTCTTGAACATCAAACTACATCTGCAGAAGAGGCTGATGTCTGCATCAGTGGCCCATCTGGCAAGAATGAATGGGCTTCATTAAGGAACATCATCTGACAGGTGACATACTAAAACCATGACACATAGATTACTTGTGCCCAATGTCAATTCTCTACACTGCCAGTTCAAATACATATTCTCCTCAGGATGGGGGTGATGCACATTGACACCCTGCATATGGCAACAAAGCTGCTGCAGTCCCAAGGAAGGGAAGGTGAAAACGTGTATGTCAGCTATGGTGGAGGTAAATCAAAACTATTGGGACAAGACATTGTAGCACTGACAAAAAGGAAATAAACCTGTTTTTCTAGTGTGGATGGGAGACATAGCTTTAGGCACAGTGGATAAGATCTTGCTCAACAAAATTTCCCCCTGCAGTGAGGTTTAGACAGAATGTAGGCACCTAAGCCCCAGGCAGCTTGCTAAACTGCCCCAAATGCACTCCTTGAACCACTGTGTTTGCATCCTGGGTGTACACAGGCACACACACGGAGCCATCTGTCTTGCAGCCCTGGGTGCCCGATGGCCCAAGTTCATGTGACGAGTGTCCACTGTCCCAACAACGCGAAGCCTGTAGACTGATCTTCTGGATGCGGGATCTGAGTCTGCTTTGGTTAAGAATGACCCTGGTCATAGTATCACATGCCTGGACAAATCCTGCAGTCACTAGAGTATTATGCAAGAGATCATTGCTAACACAGATTTACTCTCAGGTAGTCACTTATTCCCCTTTCACCTGTTCTGGTTCCTGAGGACCTGGCTGTCACAGATGGTGACGTGGGCATAAATACATACTTACATATAGATATGAAGGGCTTCAGCATCACTAGAGAGATACGAGCTCTCCCAGCTGATGGTAGGGGTCTGGATCACCTACAAAAGGCTACCTCCTGAGTTCTAGATATTGTACTACCTGCTGCTGCTACCAAGTCAGGAACTGATGAGACCTCAATGTGCAGTTAGAAGGGCCAATGTTTTCTTTATAGTCCCGCAGAACTAGTAAGAACCAAAGGACCATGCTATTAGTACTACCACTGGTTAGGGCTTCGACATCAGAGATGGAGGAGTTCAGCTCATTGCTAGAGCTTGAAAGACATAATGTTGGAAAAGGTGAACAGCTTCTGGCCTGTGGCCAGGGCTAGAGCAGTTCAGGGGCTCTGCACCATTATTACGCCCAAAGTGAAGGTTGGGGATAGGGTGAGGACGATGGCCAGAAAAGGGCAAAAGTGTAATGTTGATGCTGGACCTTGTACGGCCTGCAGGCCTACTACAAGAGGTGCTGCCAGTGGTGTAAATGATGCATTCAGCCTTAGGAAGGGGTTGGAGTTAAGGCAGTCATAGGTGTCAAAATTCGGGTTTAAGCTCATGTGCCGGGTTTGGCTGGGATAGAGTTACTGCTGAGCAGTGCTTACGCAGCATCAAGGCCTTTTCTGCTCCTCACCCCACCCCACCAGTGAGTAGGCTGGGAGTGCACAAGAAGTTGGGAGGGGACACAGCCGGGACAGCTGATCCCAAGTGACCAAAGGGATATTCCATGTCATATGACGTCATGCTCAGCATATAAAGCTGGGGAAAGAAGGAGGAAGGGGTGGATGTTCGGAGTGATGGTGTTTGTCTTCCCGAGTCACCATTAGGCGTGTTGGAGCCTGGCTGTCCTGGAGATGGCTGAACACCTTCCTGCTGATGCCTGGGAAGCAGTGAATGAATTCCTTGTTTCGCTTTGCTTGCACATGCGGCTTTTGCTTTACCTGTTAAACTGTCTTTATCTCAACCCACGAGTTTTCTCAGTTTTACTCTTCCTATTCTCTCCCCTGTACCAATGCAGGGGGAGTGAGTTAGTGGCTGTGTGGGGCTTAGTTGCCGGCTGGAGTTAAACCACGACAGTTACCATGAACTGAAGACATAAGTTTGTTGATCAATCAGCAAAAGCTTAGTATGGTTGGAAGGGATTATTTCCAGGAACAATAAATTACTTACATTTAGATATCTGGTGGAGAAGTCACACCTAATGATGCAGTCAGATGGTGTTTGAATTAGAGCTTAGATTAGTTTAGCACAGGGGTGGCAGGTCCAGAAAACTTTCTGATAGATTTTGCAAGGCCTGCAGAATTAAGGTGACAACAGGCAGTGACAAATACAATTGATTTTTGGTTGATGCCAAGATGTGCTATGGCTAAGACTGGAGCGGGAGCTACACCAGCATCACCACTGAGTTTCTGGGCAGTAAAAGTCTGAAGAAGGAGGTTTGTTGGCAGGTCATGCCAATGTGAATGAATGACAGGTTTTTGGAGATTAGATTCTCTAATATTAAAGGTAGATTTTGATTTGGGACTAGATTAGGCTCTGGGCTACAGCAGCTTCAAAGCTAGGTTTACAACTGGATTAACATGGGAAATGGAAGGTTAGCAAAGCTAGAATGAGGTTTGGTGGGGGTAAATTTACTGGTGTTAACAGGAGTCACTGGAGTGTTAAAGATCAGGTCAGAGATTGCATTTAAGAGAACACGTAGTGATAAAAGGGCTGAGAAGCTAGATTCATCACTGGGTTTTTCCAGCGACAGATGAAAAGAAGTTTGTGTTAGATTAGCTTAATGAAAGGTCAGGCTCATATCTTTAAATTTAAAGTTGGGACTAGAGGGAGAATTTTTAATGGCGAAGGCGGAAGATGCAAGGTTATTTCTGGACTCTATGTTGTCCATCAGAATGTCTGGTCATGATAAAATTTTATGATATAATGTTACTTTCATTTTTTTGCAAGGTTTGCTGGACTCTGATGTTAGAGGAAAGGTTAGATTTAGCTCTAAAACCAAAAGTTTAGGACAGCAGAAATTGAAGAATACAGTTTATAATTTGCTCCCAAGAGAAGTGATGGAGTGTAATAAGATTCTTTCAGAGTGAATGACTTCATAGGAAGTCCCTGCAGGATGTTGTTATGTTTTAGGAGAATAAGGGTCAAGGAGCAAGGTTTGCTATTGTTACTTGGCATGGTAGACATTGGCAGGGAAAGATGGCATCAGCTTAGCACTGATGATAGTCACCAGAGTATTAAGGACAGGTTTGGTTTAGGGTGAAGACTTGCCAGAAGAAGGGTTGCTGTCAGTAGGTGAATTGTGAAACGCTACCAGTCCCATGCAGCCAAAATGAGGGCCGGGGTTAGCAAGGAGCAAAGGGCAGGCATACCAAAGATGCTACGCTATAGTGCTAAGGCATGGGTTAAAGCAGGCTTAGGGCATGGGAAAGCAGGAAGCAAAGATCCTGCATTGCCGCCTGGACTAGTAGAAGGTGCTGGTAAAAGGGAGAATGGCATGTGTTTTGATTTTCGCTATGTTAAAGGAGTATTATGCTAATACTGATTAGAGCTGGTTAGGCTGAGATTACTGTACTAATGAGTTTTATTGCTGTGTCTGACACATCACATGGCAAGGAGGAAGAATATAGTTAGAAGTTAGGTGTCCCTCAGGGGTCTGTATCAAGACCAGTACTGTTTAAGCTCTTCATCAATGACACAGATAATGGGATCGAGTACACCCTCAGCAAGTTTGCAGATGACACCAAGCTGAGTGGTGCGGTTGACATGCCTGAGGGATGGGATGCCATCCAGAGGGACCTGAACAAGCTTGAGAAGTGGGGCCACATGAACCTCATGAGGTTCAACAAGGCCAAGTGCCAGGTCCTGCACCTGGGTCAGGGCAACCTTCAGTATCAATACAGGCTGGGGGATGAAGGGATTGAGAGCAGCCCTGCAGAGAAGGACTTGGGGTATTGGTGGATGAAAAGCTGGGCACCAGCTGACAATGTGTGCTCACAGCCCAGAAAGACAACCGTATCCTGGGCTGCATCACAAGAAGCATGTCCAGCAGGTAGAGGGAGGGGATCTTCCCCCTCTACTCCATTCTCCTGAGACCCCACCTGCAGTCCTGTGTTCCGCTCTGGGGTCTCCAACATAAAAAGGACATGGACCTGTTGGAGCAGGTCCAGAGAAGGGACACAAAAATGATCAGAGGGCTGGAACACCTCTGCTATGAGAAAAGGCTGAGAGAGTTGGGGTTGTTCAGCCTGGAGAAGAGAAGGCTCCAGGGAGACCTTATTGCAGCCTGCCAGTACTTAAAGGGGGCTTGTAAGAAAGATGGGGACAAACTTTTTAGCAGGGCCTCCTGTGATAGGACAAGGGATAATGGTTTTAAACTAAAAGAAGGTAGATTCAGACTAGATGTAAGGACAACATTTTTTACAATGACGGTAGAGAAACACCGGTACAGGTTGCCCAGAGAGGTGGTAGATGCCCCATCCCTGGAAACATTCAAGGCCAGGTTAGACGAGGCTCTGAGCAACCTCATCTAGTTGAAGATGTCCCTGCTCATTGCAGGGGGGGTTGGACTAGAAGACCTTTAAAGGTCCCTTCCAACCCAAACTATTCTATGTTTCTATGATTCTAAGCTGTTCAGAAATCAAGGTTTATGGATAATTTTGTGGTTTTTAAGGATCATGTGTTTATGACATTAGCCTAGGATTCAGCTCTCGGACCAAATTATCTGAAGAGGCAGGTTTATTGCCTGATCCTGCAAGGCTAGGCAGGGAAAAAAAGCTGATGGTTATTTGGGACTTTTTTATTGTCTTTGACTATTATGGACAAGCTTAGGGCTAGGGCATAGTCAGAGATACAGCTAGACTCAGAGTTAACAGAAAGGATGTGAAGAGTTAGGTTTCCATCCATGATGCAGCAAACACCATGGAGAAAGAGGTGCTAAATGTTGATGACAGAGAGACAAATAAACATCCAGGCTCTGAGAGAGGCTACTGGACTGTGATATGAAAGTCACTGGGATAAAATGAGGACTAATTACATCAGGATTAACTGATACAGGAATACTTCTGCAGCTGTTGGAGTCATTAGACTATGGTTTTAAAGTTTCAATGTTTGTAAAAAGGTTAGTATTTAGTTTTATTTTTGGTAGGGGTCCCTAGAGCATTCGTTGGGTTTAGGAATGAATTCATTACAACTGAGGTTGAAAAGCAAGGTGGTTTAGCGTGTGCTGAGTCCCTCAGACTACACAGAGGCTATAATTCCCAATAACTCCTCCTCTAAGTCTACCAGGGGGACACTGTTAATTAATCTACTTGATCCCTTCCCCCGCCATGCTAACTCTAACTGGAGTCTAAAGACTCATTAGATCTTTACCCCGGGTGTTCAGAGACTTATTGTAAACCTTAAAGTTTCGAGGCCTTTGAAAAAATCTTAGACCAACAACTCTGAAAGGATTTGGGGGGTTTTTTTGCCTGAATTCTGGAAAGCTGGCTGAGCTATGATGGCAGCTTTTTTTTTCAATAGTTTCAAAGATACTGGGCATGAAGCCTTCAGTGATTTATGGATATGTTTCTCATTTCATTCCATGGAGATTATAGCACTGCTTTTTTATGAGATCATTTGAAACTAGAACTGCTGTTACCAGGCATGGGAAATATGTCTTGATTTTTGTGGGATTTAGGTCAGTATTCAGGATAAAAGGACTTGAAGAACAATTTCCTTGGTGACTTCTCAAATTTTAGCAACATAACAAATGGAATAGTGTTGGGCTTGAGTTTGCTAGGCAAAACCAAACAATAATGTTGCAAGATTAAAAAATGGGGAAACAGGGTTAAATAACATGGTACCTTTAGCCAAATTAGGGTCTATAGCTGAAAAGCTATGGTTAAGGCCATATTTTGAGAAAGTATACACAGAAAAGCAATTTTGATTGTTTGAAGTTGTTCAGCCCATTAGGGCAAGCCAGGGGGTTAGTTTCCTATTGGTCATAATAGAAGTACTATTTTAGGATAAGGCAGATTTCAGATTCATATTTAGACTTGGTTTTATTTAAACAGGATATATCAATATTTTTTTGTGGTATTATCCAGTCCCCTAGACTAAGGTTAAGGGCTAGTGGAGACAAGAATGAACAACGTTTGGGTAACCTGGCATTGACTGTAATCTGTTGTTTTGCAGTTAATTTTTGATTTGGAGCTTCATTTGAGATATGCTACTAACCCTTGATGACATCATGTCAAATACTGCTCTGATCATCTTGAAGGATAAGCTCTTGACCACTACGTCTAACCTTAACTGGTGTCCAGTGGAACTGCAGGCCTGGGCTGTTACAGCAACACAATTTACTCCTCAGATTTCTCTTGCCCTTATAGCTCATTCTCTCTCCTCCTGCAAAGTCTAAAAATTGTCCTAAACTTAGTCCTAATCCCAAAGATGACTCAGTCACAAGATCCCTACAGAAGCCCATCTGCTGCAGAGCTGCCCACTAGCCATTCTTCCCTTCCAGGACCAAACTTCACTCTGGCTTTACAGGACTTATTGAACCCACTAGTTGTATTGTATTGTTACTATCAATACTAAGCCCAACCCTAAGCCTAAACCTAACCCATCTCACATGCACAATAGATCCACATGCGCTGCGCTGGGCACATTACAATTTCATACCAAAGCTAGATTTTGACATGCACTCATTAATCCCCTTTTTTCTCCTTCCCCATCTGTGGTAATGTGGGATAGACAGTCAAAAACAGATTGTGGACCAGCCCTGAATATAGATGAACAGAGGTCCAGATCTGTAACAAAAAAAAAAGGTCAGAAATAATCTCAGAGCCTTCTACCTTTCTTATAAATTAGAAGTCAGGAAAAGTCCCGGCCCCTATTTAAGCTCCAGTGATTTTTCAGTGCCTAGTTCTCTTGGAAACAATACTTTCTTTCTGTCCTATAAAAAAAGATTGGATATTGGAAAGAGACAGAGTCCAGCCTGTGAGGAACAACTCAGTAGCCACATGGATGCAAATGTGACATACCGTGCAGAAGCCCCAGCATCCCACATTAGCTCCAGGTAATATAGTGAAGAGCAGGATAGGGAGAAGAAAGGTGAAGGAAGATTTGAAGCAGAAACCTTCTGAATCTCATTGGTTCATTGACACTTGGATGTTTGAGCTCAGTTCTGTGTTGTACTCATATGCAAAAATGTGAGGTGAAGCCAGTGGACATTTCCACAGTGCAATGGATCGAACAAGGCTGGTCACATTACTTTGGAAACATTATTCTTTCTCCCATGATGGAAAGGGGAGAGAAGGTTTGAAAGAGCAGCTACATAAACTTTGCTGCACATTTTGCTCAGATGTATTATTCCAGCCAGTGTTAGATGGCTGCAACTGACAGCATGGTCCTTGCTGTATATGAATTAATTCATATTTGGGAAGTGCAGAGGATGAAAAGAGAACAAATGACACTAAATCATGTTAAAGATGAGAGGATTTTAGATGATGGCTGGTGCAAAGCTGTGGTGGTTTCAGCCCAGCCAGTAACAAAGCACCAGGCAGCTGGTCACTCACTCCTCCCCCCTGGCCACGGTGGAATGAAGAGAAAATATAAAGAAACGCTCGTGGGTCGAGACAAGGACAGGGAGGGCTCACTCACCAGTTACGGTCACAGGCAAAAGACAGGCTCAACTTGGGGAAGGAACAAAATCAATTTAACTTACTACCAGTCAAATCAAAACAAGGATAATGAGAAGTAAAACCAACCTGAGAACACCTTCCCCCCAGCCCTCCCGCCTTCCCGCCTCAACGGGGCATGGGGGTTGGGGTTGGTTCCTCACACCTGGTCTCTGCCGCTCCTTCCTCCTCTTCAGAGGGAAGACTCCGCGCTCCTCCCCTGCTCCGCTGTGGGGTCCCTCCCACGGGAGACAGTCCTTCACAAACTTCTCCAAGGCGAGTCCTTCCCTGGGCTGCAGTTGCTCACAAACTGCCCCGGCGCGGGTCCTTTCCCTGGGCCGCAGTC
>JAOBAS010000056.1:19118251-19128532 GCA_025311575.1 Elanoides forficatus | reverse complement strand
TGCAGGGACAATGTGTATACTCTGATGTGTGGCAGAGGATGGGACTTCCGTGCTTCTTGTCCTCTTCCCCCCCACGCCCCCCTCCCCCCTTTTATATTTCTTTTCCTTTCTTCTTTCCCATCAACTCTGAGCCCAGCGGCTGCTTTTAGCAGTGCTTTTAATGGCTCCTTTGAAGTCTGACACTTCTATTAGAAGAGCTAAATTGGGAGCCATTTAACACCCCCTATTTCACTTTCACTATAAAAAATTGAGTGTTAAATGCAGCAAAGAACTGGTGAAAGCCGTATCCAGACCCCCAGGGGACTGATTTTACTGATGGCTGCTGTGTGAGTTGCCAGTTCAGTGCCCCGTCTCCCTCCCAACCCGGCTGGGGATGCAGGAGGCAGCTCTGGCTGTATCCATCGCCTTCCTGCAGCTTCTGCTGCCCCGCCTGCTCTACTGTGCTTCGTCCGCATTAATAGTGAAAATATTTTCCAGTTAAACTGATCTCATCCCAGGTGGCCTAGCACATTGCTTGTGACTCTTTCCCTGCCTCAGACCGCTTCCCACGGCATCCTTCTCTCTGCAGTGAAATGTCCTCCGAGCAGCCAGGCTCTGCATCTCACTCTGACGCTGGAGTCAAACCTGAGGAGAGACTGCTGCTGAGCACGGCGCAGAAAACAGCTCTTCAACTGACATGTTTTCTGTGTTCAGTTCAAAAATTTGATGCTCAAGTGTTTCCCAGTAAATCCACACTTTAGGGGGGGGGGAATTAATGACTACAGTCATAACCCTGCAACTGCCTTATCCAGAGAACAATAATGCGACTGTGAATGGAAAACAAAAGCGATGCAAAACATATCTTGACTGGTCACTAATTTCACCAAAAAGTGCTGCGAGCCAGAACTTTTATTATTACAGCAAGCAAGAGGAAAAACCTCACTGAAGAGTCATAAAGATTTTTAAAACACTGGTAAGTAGATGGATATCTCGCAGTAGGAGGAAGATCTTCTGAAGCCTACCTCAAAAGAAAGTCTGTCTAGCAAAGATTAAAGATTGCCAGGTAGCAGCAAATAGCTGACAAGGACCGTAGAAGCCATTCCTAAAGAAAATGAACCTTATGTTCCTGAACTTCCAGTTGATAAACAATCCACTGGAACAGTAATGTGAAATAATTTCCAAGTATCAGTGCAAAGGACTCTGCTGTAATTTTCCCATCCTTTGCCAGACTTAGACAGAGTCATTATGCTGTTATAAACACTTCTGTTTCTTAAACAGCCTTGAGCATAACCTTTAAGGGAAAAATACACAAGGAGGTAGAGGAAATCATAGTTTGTATTCAGTTTGGTTTTAGCCGGGTAGGCTCTTGTCAAAGCATCGTACTTGCCAACCAAGGGCAAAACATCGCAGGACAATCAGAGCGAGAAAAGTCGTGAGCCTGTTTAGGCTACAAGAGCAAGATGGACTCAATCATGTCATGTCTTTCTAAATCAGGTTTGGTCAAAATACAACTTCCTGCTGTTGAAAAATACATTTGAGCAAAACCCCCTGATGAGAATATTCTCTAGATAGTAAAGCAACCTGCTTGATCAAGTTCCAGGCTGGAAATATCATGGATTTTATATTGTAAAACCCATCAGCAAAGTGGAGCTGAAATGCAGCATACATGATACATACAGTTCTCCAAAGCAGATGGAATCACGGAAGAAGAAGAAAAAAAAAAGACATGTCTCCTTCAGCTGGCAGAAAAAAAGTAAGAAGGTACACACGGCGTGACTTCCAGTTTCATTCAAAAGGGAAAACTACTACTGCACTTTCTCTGAGTTTCTACGGCTATCAGAATGACTTTTATGAGATCGGGGGTTTCTGGCTGTGAGGCTATTGCTGACTCCTGTCAAATGAAGGTCATCCCTTTGCTAGGGAGACATCACACACGTCATCTATCCTGCCCTGATGGCATTGGCCCTGGGAGGCAGCGCTTGAAATCCTTCCCAGAGATGTTTTGAGCTTTCTTGCTTTTCTGAAGAAATGGAGAAAAGCTCACATATGTGTTTCTGCATGTACCTGTTACATTCGCATTCCCTAGTAATTTCTGATGGTGGCAGTGCTAGGATTTGTTGGACTCGGCAGTGTTAGGTTAATGGTTGGACTCAATGATGTTAAAGCGAAGCACTGCTGCTTAGTGAAAGTGGCCAGTTATATTACCTGGTGTTGGCATCCTAGACTAAAAACCTTGCAGAGAGGTTTGGAAGAGGCTGCTCACATCCCCAGCATACCAAGTCTTCTTACTTCTCCATACACTGGCAATGGAGAGGGGAGGAGAAGGAGGAAGAAAGACAGAAAACAAATATTGAAACTTGAGGAGGTCACCACTGATCTCTGCTGGAGGAGGAAAGCAGAGTGCTTTCACACTCCCCAGCTTTGTCCCTGCTCTTCTCCGAAGGCTTTAGAAGGCTGTACGTGTCTCAGTGCTTACACACAGTACAGGGAAGGCCTCTTGACTTGAGTTAATGGTATAAGGTGAGAGTGAGTTGAATTCTTACTAGAAAGCTGCTTGTGTCACAGCAAACAGCAGTATGAAGACCATCTTCCCGAAATCTCACAAACTTGCTGGGACCCTGAGATCAAAGTGTTCTTCAAGCATACAGGAAAGGCACTAGTGAAGTCATGTTAGTGAGAAAACCTTCATATTGCTTTAGTACCATCAATGTTACCAGACACTTACTCTTACCTACTTCATGCAACATCCTGAAAAAGTCTTTAATGCTCCAGCTTGCGCAATAGTTTCACTATTTCCTCTGCTGATTCTTTTCAGAGGTGCTATACTGATTTTTTAAGAAACTGGCCAAGAGTATTTTCATCAAATAATGAATGCCTTATGAAAGGTATAAGCTGAATAACGTTATCTCAGGATTAAAAACTTCACCACAGAAATTCTTTGAGTACACCCAATGCTGCACAGGAAAGAGAAAGGGAGGGTGTGGGACATTCTCTTCCATACTGGATGAACCCACGCAGGGGAAGGTAATTCCCTTTGGCATGAAGAGGGCAGGAAGGACTCCTGTAAGTACCTTGGGAACCGTGCTAGGGAAAAGCCAGAAGGACACATGAATATTGCACTCAGAGGCAGACAACAGTGATGGGTGTGAATTCCCCCCACCCGCTCTGTCCTGCTCGGAATCGGTAGGGTGGGTGCCAGACCATGGTTGGGTGCTGCTAGCTTACGTGGTCAACCATTCAGGGTCCTTCCAAGGGATGCTCACGGATTTACTCATGAAGGCTGACTCAACCTCTCTCCTGCAGCAGGGCCTTGGGAGAAGCAATCCAGTGCTCAGAGGTCCTCTGCAGCAGCCCAGGGCTCCCCTAACCCTGTGCCTGGACGGACTTCTGGCAACTTCCATGGATCTCGGCAGCTCCTCTAATGCTTTTGACTATTGCTGGCTGTGATCGCTATTACTCTAAATGGATTTCTACATCTGTATTTAGATTCAAGGTCTAAAATAATAAATTCACTGTTTTACATATTGGCAGGCAATACTGTTTGTGTTAAGCTCTGGCTGGACCTGCCTTTCGTATTTTGGATTTATTATTTCACTCGGAATTGCTTAGCTCACTAAAACCTTAGCCTCAGATGGAAAGAACATACTAGCAAACATCATTTTTAACCTGACTATCTGGGTACTTCTAGAGGACATAAAATGAGTAACTGCCTTCAGAAATCAGCTTTGTAGCCTATGTGTAAGAGGTGCTGGTGGTCTGTCCTGTGCCTTCCATGTTCTGCAAAACCATATGGAAAGAGTAGTCGTCTTTCCAGTAAACAATGGGCACTACTTTCTTTCCAACCAATTAGCCTTCTTATTTTGACTCTCTGGTGCAAATTTAATGAGAAAATACTAAGCCAACATAGAATAAGGAAGTCAAAACAGAAATGCTTTTTTTGTTGTTGTTATTTTTATTAATCTACTGGATGTCTTATTACTCCTGAGCTATAGATTATGAGAAAACCAGGTTGGTTTTCTTTGCTTGGTTGACTGTTTTTATATATGTTTGCAGCTACTGCTTGGAGCCACCTGTGTCTGATTAGGACCATCAAGTAACCACAGCAGCCAAATACATTCAGATAACAGGATGTGCATGGCTTTGTAAACAATGATGTCAAGTTGGAGAAGAGCTCATAACCCCTAGAGCTGTAATATTGCCCTTTCTCAATGTTTTGATTTTTATTTTGCCTCCACATTATTATTAAATTCATACAAACTTGGATGATATTTCAATTTGATGAAAACTTAAATTATAAATTAATTCATGCAGATGGAAAGAAATCACCTCATTTAAGTGTCATGTTTGAAGTATTGAAATAAGGGAATTTGAACCCCCTCTCAAATGAGACAAAATTATCGAGAGATGTTCAGTACTGTTTGTAATACATACTAATGTGAAGAGACTCTCTGTGGCTCAGGCCTTTCTTCATATGGTTTTTGAACATGCAGCGTTCTCCTTCCTTGGATTCCACGTAACTGGTTTGGGGTCCTCCTGTGGAAAGAAAAGCCCACAATTGCGCTCGTGCCTACGTGCCAGACTGATTTATTGACTTGAACTAGCTTTCCAATTCAAAATGAGAATTTACCAGGCTCTTTTCCACTGCTCACTAATTCTTGGTTCCTGTCTCACAGCCCCCCACCTGCCCTGCAGGGCTTTAGCTCCTGCTGCCTTTGGGAGGAGCAGACCGTGCAGCGGGCAGCGAGCTGTCCGTGGCAAGGCAGCGAAGCCTGCAGCAGTGTGAGGAACCTCCTTGATTTTTTTGTGTATATACAGAGGGGAGAGGCAGGGGATGAGGGAGGCAGGCATGAGTTGAGGGCTGGAGTTTAGTGCGGTCCTGACTTTATTGGATTAGCTGTATACAGTCCGTTGGTCACAAATGCTGTGTCGTGCATCATATCCACCATCTGCTACAGTGGAAGTGGGGAACTTTGCTGCCTTCCATGCTTCAGAATTGACTGTTTCCATCACTGATCTCTCCACCAGTTTGATTAACCACGGACCCATACATCTGGCTTGGTTGCCACTGTCACCCTCTGCATGACTGGGGCAGACTTCTTGTAAATGTCACACGGTTTTTTGTAGGGGGGGGAAAGGGAAGGTGCTGCAAGACTGGAGCTGTGGTCACGTCGCAGACCACGGTCTTCTGTGGACAGCAGCTCTGCGGTCACGGCGTGTCACGCTGGGTCTGACCCTCGGTACGGAGCAGCTGCTGTGCTCTCACTGCTTGGACCGGGAGCACCAGCCCAGCACATGCACGTGCTCCCTGGGTCAGGGTGACACAGTGACAGCTGCATCTCTTCCCCAGCACCCAAAAAAATGCAGAATCCCAACTCGGTATACTTTACACAAGGTGGGAGTCACTTTGTGTGCACAGCCTTGATGGCCAGCCCTCCTGCACTG
Source organism: Elanoides forficatus (assembly GCA_025311575.1). Lineage (NCBI taxonomy): Eukaryota > Metazoa > Chordata > Aves > Accipitriformes > Accipitridae > Elanoides > Elanoides forficatus. Next base: position 19,123,111 of record JAOBAS010000056.1, on the reverse strand, counting down.
AGGGGGTCCCACCAAATCATCCTTGAATATCACTGCAGGATGAGCTCAGCACACAGTATAAAATACTGGCATTATATCTCAAGATGCAGCATTCGAAATAATGTCCGTGTTGTAAGGAACAGTGGTCCCCTTCTTTTCATAATGGCTCCACAATTTAAAAGGGATGCCCTGATGCTGCATATCACCTTTGCATTCTCATTTCAAAAGTTGGCCGATGCCCACGGTGCTAGACACATGTTGGAAATGTATCAGTAAAGGAATGACAGTGTAAGGTTGTGTGGGACCTGTGGCTGGCTGTTTCTAAACTGTATCCAAGACAAAGCAGTTTAGGTAACAACGGGTTTGATGCTGTGGGACTGCATTTGTTGGTGGAAGAGTTATAAAATAGGGAGAGACATCCCCAGAATTGTTTATGATACGAGACGCAGGATCTATTTCTCCTGTGTGTGTGATGCTGATGCATTCTTGGAGGGATGCACCAGGAATCGGAGCGCAGGTCTGCATCAGTGCCTGCAGGAAAGGCAGGTCAGCAGCTGGCAGAGGCGTGAGGACCTGGGTGCACACGGGGCTGGGGGCTGCCTGAAACAGGAGGGATCAACTCCGGCACATTTAGTGGCTGATGCAGAAAATCCCTTTGGAAGGTGAAGTTCAGATGGAAATCACTAATTCAAAAGCAGCCACTAATTCAATAGCATATGTTTTTCTGCTGATTGCAGTAGGTTTCCCTGCAACACCCATAATAATACTGGCAGCAACTGTGAATCTCAATGGAAGGTCAGTCATTATATCCAACCCCTGACTAGCCCTGCTCTGGTATTTCCCTGGGTCATGTTTCTTCTTGGTGATTTTTTTCCCCCAGATTTTTTCCAGGTACCTCCTTTATCCTCCTGCCAGCTCAGGAGCTGCCGGTTTCAGCCTGCATCCCTGCGTCCAAAAGGGCCTCACCACCCACTGCTCCCTGGGCTGGACTCCTCGGCTGCTGCTCCTGCCGTGAGTCCCTCTCCCCACTCTGCTGACCATCTCATCCTTTGAAGACAAAGTGGTTTCACTTAACACCACCACTCCCCCAATGCCTTTGAACTCGTCTCCTTGCTAAAGCCATCCGGCTCACGGTATTTCTCTCCCTGGTGCTCAGATGATCCTTGCTGCCTCTTGAAACAGCAGGTCATGCAATATGGGGCTTCAACTGCAGGTGCAAGCATCCCCCTCCATCCCCCATCATCGCTGCAGCCCTGTTACAGTTAAAGTGCTGAAGGGACCCATTCCCACCAGCCTCAGCATGGGCTCCCAGGGGAAACACTGCGCACAGACACAGCGGAAACCTGCTAAAGCTGGTGCACGCGTTTCTGAGCTGGTCTACAAAGCTCTCCAGCTGCTTGGGGAGAGGCTGGTTTACATCTGACAAGAGCGAGAAAAGGTCATGTTTTGTGTCTGATGCACTTTGCATATTTCTGCACCTCTTAGACAGCAGCAAGCCAGCGTGAGTCTCAATTATGAGTCTGTTGAAAAGGGATTTGAATGCTTTTCTCATATAATAACAACAGAGCGTGGTGTCATGGCAAAAGCATATACAGAGAGACTGCCATTTCCCAACTTTTCTTTGCTGAAAGACAATGCCAGAAATCACTGACATTTATGCTGCAGAGTCTGGTGAAATGGATAAAGTACTTCTGTGCAAATAGAAGTGTATAGATAAACAGATAGATAGGCAGACAGTCGTGTATGCATATGTGCACGTATAATCATGAGCAGCATGTACCTAACAGCTCAGTGCTACTCTTGACTTCTGGAAAACTATGAGTTGATACGAGAATGGCACGGGGGACATCCGACATGGGAAGAGGTGCAGCAACCTCCTGTGACTTTGGGGTGGGATGCGCAGACGGTACCTGGCCGTCATGGACACCTGCAACAGCCCGGCCGGGCACGACGGGAACAACGCGGCCGGTCAGCGTCGGTCACCGAGCAGGGCAGCCCCAGCCGAGAGCTGCATCCCTCTGTCGCTGCTGCTCCCCCTCCCCGTGAGCCCCCGCCGGAGCTGCTGGCAGAGACCAAGGCTGCTCCTGCCATTCGAAGGCACGGCGAGAGGAGCACGGCTTTGGGCTTGTGCGAAGCGCGGGTTGTACAACAGGGCAACAGTCATACCGCAGCTGCTGCAGCCGTACCATGGTGCATCCAGCCCTGCCCGGGTATATAAGACTCTCCTAAAGACAAAGAAAGCCAGGTGCTTTCTTACCGTAATCCAATTTTAATTTCTAATCAACTGCAGTTTGTTGATGATACACAGCTTCGTGCAACATTATGACCAAGAGTGGTGCAAGTAAATATGGTAAAGAAAAATCATGCTATTTCTACCCCTGTTAAAACATGGAAATTAACCAACTGTGCAAAGCTATCTTGCACAGGCTACATTTTGCCCTCAGCTTCTCCTCTCTGCATCTTAAGGGTCTGTGCTTTCTAGCACCTCCTAAAATAAGGGTGATTGATAGTCTCAAATACTTCACTTACACAGGCAAATGGTACCTGGGTCTAAGCTTATCCTAAGGGGAGATAGATACCTACAGATACCAACTGCATTGCTTGCAAGGGTTTGTTTTTGCAGATGTTTAAGTCGGGTATAAAACCTATGCGCGTGTGTACACTGTGGGAAGAGAAAACAAGCAGTTTAGCTGAGCAGCTACTTCTGAAATCCTAAAAATTTTCAGTCAGGAAGAAAAGAGAAGCCCGTGGGTAAGGGCATGTTGCATTCCAGAAAGCTGAAAGAGCACAAAACTGCACAGAAGATGCCTTCCCTGGGGCAGACTCCGTGGCACAGAGGGCAAAAGCTGTCGCACAACACGCAGCGCGAGATGGGAGGGAGATCTCCCCCGCTCTGGGGGGGGCGAGGGGGGGCATGGCCGCCCTCCTGCCGCCTGCGACACGCGTCCTCTGCGGCCCCTCGGCACAAGGGCCGGCAGGGCCCACGCTCTGCCCCTGTGCAGCCCCCACGCAGCGACGTTTATTCCTTCTTGCTTCTTTGCGGCCGGATTTCTGCACCTCGGCATCCCCGCGGAGGTATGTGTAAGCTCTTTACCACAGCCCGTGAGTGGCTCAGTCCTTGGGTATTGACCCCCCCAGCTCCTGCAGTAGGGAATTACTAGTCTCCCCTCCGACTGCCCCTTCCAGGGGAGCTGCAGGCCCTTTGGAGCAGAGCATGGACTTCTACCTGGTCTCCATAGACCGAAGACCAGTGCCTTTGCTGGTGGGCCAGTTTTCCATGCAGTAAAATGTGCACATACTCACTCCTGACATCGTAAGCCAAGCTCTCGGGGGTGGCCACGCTGGGTCAGACGGGTGGCCCCTCCATCCCGGCACCCTGCGTTTGTCAGCATCCGCGTCCGAGGCAGCGAACAGAAACTGCGCTTTGCTGCCTCCAAGTCTTCAGGCTTGGATCTATATGAATTTAAGAGAGAAGTTTCATTTCCTACAGTTTATGCCTCCTGTCATTACCTCATGTAAAAAAAGAAAGTGGTTTGTATTGCTATGTGGAAGTCTACACGTTTTTCATGAGAGTACCTTATGCAGCACGGCAAAAGGCAATCTTTCCTCTGGAAACTCATACTGAGCTCACAAAGGAAAAAAAAACCCAAATATCTGTGAGGAAAGCCAGCTTGCTTATTCACTCTTCAGCTTCAAGCAGCTTGCAGCCTTCAGTGCATTCACATCAGAAACCTTAGCACTGGTTTTCTTAGTTTGTAGACTTTCCAAGGGCTTTTTTCTTTGGCAGCCAAGAAGCGTTGCAAAGGAGCACTCTCTTCCCCAGCTTGTCATTTTTACAAATCTCTCTGAATGAAATGCCTTCACACAGACTTTGTTGATACAGCAGAGAGCAGTATTTAAAACATCCATGAAACTAATTTGCTTGGCACAGAGTCTCCTGGTGGATATTGCAAGAGTACTACTCGGTTTTGGGTTTAAAACATATCCAGTAAAGCGACTGAGTCATTTTTGCTAATCATGCTGGGTATCCCACCTGTGCAATTCCCATCTGTCTAATTTAGATCAATCAATTTAAATAATATTACTGGCTGTCATGCCTTTGAGAGATTTTCTCCATTCTTCAAACATGTTGGAGTCTGTGGTCAGTGCTGAGCAATGGGAGACACAACAATTCTTCCATCGTACCAGAGTTTTCAGTCTCACACTGAAGAATAAGCAGGTCTGCACCTAGTAGCATCACAATTGTTATAAGTTATGAATAGTGCTTATGCACAGCCAAGAAATCTGTGATTTGTGCTGACAGACCACTCTACATCATTATATTACTAGTGTACGTGCAAGTGTAGTACCAGTCACTTAACCAGGCTTGCGGGAAGGGCAGCTGAGGAGCACTAAAACTGAGAGGTTCTACTTCACTGCTTGAAAACTTCATCACCTGCAAAAATATTTTTGCTTTTGAGGTAGTAAAATGACTATTATATGCAATATCCACATATAATGTTTCCAGATATGATATCAGTAGAGCTCAATCCTGTCTTTTTTTGGTTTATTTCTTAAGACTTAAGGCTTTTGGTTGCTCATTTTTCCTATACAATCAGGTTGCAAAGCAGATCTGGTAGGACAGTGTACTACTGGTTTTGCCTGGAATAGAGTTAATTTTCTTCATAGTAGCTAGTGTGGAGCTATGCTTTGGATTTGTGCGGAAAACAGCGTTGATAACACAGGGATGTTTTCATTCCTGCTGAGCAGCTCTTGCAGAGAGCCAAGGGCTGTTCTGCTCCTCACTGACCCCACCAGCGAGCAGGCTGGGGGGGCACAAGGATTTGGGAGAGGACACAGCCGGGACAGCTGAGCCCGACTGACCCACGGGATATCCCAGAC
>JAOBAS010000056.1:19092040-19111600 GCA_025311575.1 Elanoides forficatus | reverse complement strand
CATACTGAACTCAAAACATAGCACTGTACCAGCTACTAGGAAGACAATTAACTCCATCCCAGCTGAAACCAGGACAAGCACTCAACTTCCTCCTCCGGGCTAATTACAACCGATTAGTTCTTCCTAAACTCATACGCATACGGTAAATGCAGACATCTTCGCGTCTCGGACACGACACCCTGCGGAACTGCTGCAGGATGGAAACCAGTGAATCCTTGCAGCCTCCTGTGATGCATTTTACAGAACAGCGTCGTTTGGTCAGTTTTCAAACTTTTTCCGTTATTCTGACCGAATGTCCGCTTTCACAATAAAGCCGTAGAAAAAGAAAGAACTAACACTGTGTTTTATTAACAAAACAGCATTTATACCCTTACGCTGCCAGTCCAGCTACGCAGAAAGTACGAGGATCCCCGAGACAGCGCAGTGACTTAAAATGCTCTCTACAAACCCCCATACAGTCAACAACAGCCATATAAGCTTCTGGAAGCAGGGATAAATATTTGAGAGAACCTGAATGTGGACATCAGAGAGAAATCAGTTACAGCAGGGGATCAGTGATGAAATAGAAAGGCAATTAAAACCCATGTTCCTGGACCCGCTGCTCCCCCCCGCCTTTTTTGTTTTTCACAAAATGTCTAAAATATATTATGCTTGTCTGTGTCTATTTTTCTAAAGAAGGAGAATTATTTGATATGTTAAAATACTATAATCAAGATTTTTTTTCCCCCAAATTAGCCTACTTCAACGTGTTTTTTCCTTAAGATACTTAGGTTTTGCATCTAATTAAAAAACTTCAATGTGACGGTTCCCTTACGCAAAAATCCCTGTTTTCACTATTAAAAAAAATATACTTCCCATGTAAAACAGACTTTCGATACCTCTGTGAGCATTCAGATACACCGTAACATTAAACCACTGTAAATAATTTCAGGCTGAACAGCATCAGTGCCAACGTGAATGGTGTCACCGGAACACCACCTATTCCTACGGTGCGGAGCTACCCCACAGTACGACTCTGGAAATAGAGATGATGAACAAAGCACCATCTACGAAGTCTTCAGTCTAATACTTTTCTTAATAAAGTACCTAAGAATAGGGCACAAAAATTGCTTGCTAGGAAATGAGTATGTGCTCTTTTGGAACACAAATGGCTCATTTTTAGGATTACAGTCATTGCTGTCTCTTAATTGTCTGTAAAAGCCAAGATTAACTGCTAATCTACAATGAGGGACAGGAAAATTAAATCTTGTATTAAACCCTATTTTGTGAATTGTCTAAGTTCTAAAATGCCCCAGCTTTATAAACCGAGTTCCATGTACTGTGAAAAAATAAAAATAAACCTGAAAACAATCTTTTGCCTGTTCTCTCAATTCTGGGCGTTGCATCAAATCTCGTTACTTTTGCGCACCCTGTAACGCCAGCGTGCGTTAGACACAAACCCTTCCAAAATGGCCTGGCCGAAATCTGGGTTTCCAAGGGTTGGCAAACAAAGCCCGAAACTACTGACAATGGGGAACTGGGAAAATACTGACACATCGCCATGTGTTTTGTGATGACAGAAACAACGAAGTTCTCACAGAAGAAAAATACAGAGTAGACTACTCTCGATTTCTATTTAAGAAAAAAATACCATTACTTTGCCTTTTTTTCTTACATATATTTTTCCATTTAGTGTGTGATGTTTAAATAATAGTTTTACCAAGCTATATATATATTTGTATTGTGTGGATTTGCATTATTTGTGCCATGGTGGTGTTTACATGCCAATATCATGTGCTACATTACTACGTTAGGCACTCTAAGAATTCACGATCATCTATTTTACATTTGTCTGACAAGTATCATCACATCTTCTATTACACAACAGACTATGGGTCATTACCATATTGACCCCTCCTTCATATTAAATATCTGCAGACTAACAAGAGAACCAAAACCTCAGGAGATGCAACTATTTTTAAAAGACTAAACATTCAAGACTACATATTTCCTTGTATTTATTTTGTAACTGTATTTTTCTAAAACATATTAAAATAGAAAAGATGTTCATCTGATTCATCATACAAAGAAAATACCAACATAGTAATAAAATATTGAAAATATATGAAAGCACCAAAACATTAAAATATTCATATTGGCAAAGACTCTAAGAATATATTTCTCGCAATTTTACAGTAAAGTGCTATTCAATCCACTCAAATTAAGGAATTGGCATTTTAATAGCATGGTTAGTACTATCTTAAGGTTACAAATTACTCCATTACCTTTTTCAACAAGACAACCACCCATTTAGTTGGAAGCAAAGCATTTGAGTTGCATGCACATGAAAATAACCTAAATAGCAGTTTCATAGTATCAGTGACAACATAAGTTGCCAACTCATGAAGAAAACAAAATACTGAGAAGCAAACTGAACAGAAATGAGCTTAGTGGAAAATTTCTAAGAAAATGCAGATGTGGTAAAACATTGTATGAATTAAGAAAGGACAGAAGACTGTGCACCAAACAGTTCTGTAGACTTGCCTTTTACATGGTAATTTTTTTAGTGATCATATTGTTGCTTTATTAGTTAATCTGTTTATTAATGCTTTTTTTTTTTAAACTGTCCTTTTCTATTTCCTAGAAATGATACTACATCTACAACACACTGAAGAGATACTGTAAGCAAAAAGACAGAAGCAGAGTATGACCTTTGTTTTTCCTTAATAATCTCTTCTGATCTATTGAAGTCAGCAGATAAAATTAAATAATCTGTTACAAAGCCGATTTGTAGCAAAAATTAATTCTAGTCAAGAAATTATTTTTAGACCTCATTCAGAGTGAAAATTTTAAATGTATGAAAGATACCATCAGTCTCCTTTTAGGTGTTTATCATTTTAATATACATATTTACAGCAATGAGTACAAAGAATCCTTGTTAGCAAAGTTCTCGCCAGCTTCATACACCATTTCCACAACAGTTTCTGAGAAATGGCAGATGTAACACTTTTAAGTTGCCTTCAACAATATTTAATCTTCCTGACTTGACTTCCTTTTTTCATAAATTCATCTGTAATTTAGGCATATTGCACATCTCAGAGTAAGTTCTTACATTGACTATTTATTAGCTTTTTTATGAACCAGTAATAGGTCATCAAAAGTCAACTCTCAACACTCCTTCCACAATTTAACTACGAGTTGCTTTAAAAAAAAAAAAAAAAAAGAAAAAAAAAAGAAGAATAGGAATAGTGTCTCATTATGATTATTTCATTAGTATCTTTGGAATCAAACAAGGGTTATATTCCTGGTCAATATGGCTGTGTGTTTGTCATTTGGTAGCAAATATTTACAATAACTTTGCGCTCAGAAAAAGCACAAAAATAAGGAGTTTAACCAATGAAAGCAATGAGCCTGAATTACCAAAATAATTACTAATAACAAATATCATCCTTTATATGTACATAGATTATATAAAAAAATCTGCCTGTACTACATAATTTCTGTAAATTTTTCTGAATGAACAGGTTAACCTTTAGAATACACTAAGTCGACTGCTTGCACCTTCTATAAGAGTAATTCAGGATGTAAAAATGAATATGACGAAAAGAAATGAAATACTGTATTTAAAGTAGCTGAAAGGAGGGAAAAAAAGCCTGAACAGTTTTAAATTATGTTGTATTTGGTTTCATCCTTCCAGTTCAGTAGTATTTATTGAGTTGTACAGTAAAAATAGGTTCTAGCTCTAACATCTTCCTCACGCCCTGTTCCAAGTGTCAACTCTCAGTAATTTCCTTTGCTGGTCATTCATTTCTTTTTTTTCAGCAAATCGTATCATTGTTGTGGGCTCAGAAACCTTGTTCTGGCAGTTCCAGAATGCGAGTGCAGCACTGGAATCTCTTCCACTCCACCCAACCACGAGAGGCAGCGCATCCAGCGCACAGCAATTCTTTTAGCTTCTCTGGGAATACGCCAGGTAGAAGCAGAAGGCAACAACAGTGACTGATAGTAATGATAAAACAACCGACAACTGCTGGAACCAGAGGCAGCGATCAATCTGCTCCTGAAGTCTTTTATTAATTTGCAGTAAACGAGTTAGCTGAAAATAGAAATAGTTTCATTAAATTAGAATTACTGCACATGAAACTACTTTTCAATTTAGAGCTATTTAGCCAGTAACTATAAGCACACAAAAAAAAAAAAAAAAAAAAGACTTCTCTTTGTGATCTCTTAGCAAGACCTTTTCTACCACTACATACTTCAGGAATCTGTTCCACTAAAGAAGCTTCAAATCTTAAATTATGGACAGCCCCTATTGCCTGGTGACAGGTGACATCTTTGCACTAGGAAGCAAAAGATACCACTGAGGCTCACTGATACCCCAGATCTGCAATATACACAAGAGGAATGAGCAAAGTGCAATGAAAGTATTATTTTATTAAGCCACTACCGTTCAACCAAATAATTAAATCACTATCGCTGTTTTAGTTAATTTCAATTGCTGAGATTTTCAAATAGCATAATTTACAAAGTACCAAAGGTTTAGTACAAATACTTTTTATCTCTATCATATTTTATAATTTTGTTCAATATTCAGCACAAAGGAATACACTATTACCTGTATATGTAAATCTTCATTGGTCTTTGCTGGAATATTAAATGCATTCTCTTTTAATATCAGAGAAGAAGGCTTACTACTTTCTATGACATGACACCTGAGCCTGTGAAAGGGGACAAAAAGCCACGCACCAAAAATCATAAACGTAATGTAACATTGTATAATTAACAGTAAACAATCCATCTAACAGCTATTATATGCGCTTGATCACCTGTTCTGGTTGATTAGTTTTCTAAATGACTACTGCAATGACAGTCTGAAAAGGCTTCCTCAGTCCATCAACTACGTTTTGACAGCTTTTGATACAGAAAGCAAGATCAAAATTATCTGCATGCTCAGTTAAAATATATCTTCATCATTGTAAATTCATACCACAGGATGCACTGAATTATTCAAATACTTACTACCAGAGATGGAACAATTTATTGAGCAGCAAACAAAACCTAAAGTTTTTCTTTCCATTTTAAAACTTAGCAACAACATTCTTCATAGAGTCCACCTCTTCCACAGTTGAAAATGCAGGGAAAGAATGTCAAGCCACAACTGAAGGTAGTGGAATTCTATACAATTTATAAAATACAGCAGAAGCTCCTCTAATAACATGCAAGTCAGCTAGTGTGTGAATGAATTTATTTGCTAAAGAAATGGTTAAATTGAGGCTGCGGCATTTTTCTATTTTAAGAGAAATGCTAAAACTTCTCCAGCAAGACAAAACAAAGAAAGGGACAAATACATGTAATAAAATCTAAGTAGATTCCTTGGATAAATTTCTTGCACGTACAATATTAAAGAGACAATAATTATATTCTCTGCTATTTTTAATCTAGGTTTAATAAAAAGTAAAGGTCAGTTTTGTAATCATCAGTAATGTACATATGTGGCACACTTCGCATGTGATAAATTGAATGTAATCAAACAATTTCTCCCTATTGTTTCAGTCTGTCTTAAAAAAAATGCAACATTTACGCAAGGAAGCTTAAGGTCACTCACATGATGTAGATTTTGTTTAATGGGGAAGCAAGGGATAAGCATTTGAAGCAAAGCTAGAGCAAGACTTAGGCATCAAGTCTCAAAAATACTTGGCCATGGAGGGGGGGTAAAGGCAGCTCCCCCCTCCCAAACAATCTAAAGTAAAAATACAGTCAAGTTAAATTTTTCTTAAAGATGAAACTGCATCTCGATATCATGGCTCTGAGACTTCTAGATGAAAGAAAACTACAAAGAACTTTTCCTATAAATGTACAATGATACAACTAGATGGAAATGAATGAGAGAGGAGAGAAGAGTTACAGGTATATTTAAAAGAGTCTGTGGGGAAACGTATTTTCCTAGAGGTATTTTTTCACCATTAAATATGGAAAACACACATATGAACATGTGATAGGTTTTACAGAAATTTTCTACAAAATTCTGATTTTCCCTAGCAGAAAAGGAATATTTTTTAATATTGTCTAGAAAATAGTTTTGGATTTGACATGTCTTCTTTCTTTGCTTGTTTCTTCTTAGAAAACTCAAGTAGCACATTCTTATTAAAAAAAAAAAAAAAAAAAAATCTACTGTCCATGTGTATTGTCACATCCATTCACATTTTTTCTGCTTAACTCTTAATCAGCACAAGAACAACAATAAAGAGAAGAGCACGTGCAGAATGCCATGACATTTTAGGCATTAGAAACACCTCTAATCGGTTAAAACAGAGCAGAAGCCTCAGCAATATACTTCAGTCAGTAAGCACACAACTGGGTTTTGAGAATCCTTCACTGATTATGATACGCAAGTGCTATAAATCAGCTAAATAATAATGGCTAAAAAAAAAATCCCCGTCAACAGAAAACAATATGCTCACCTGTGTTCCATCACTTTCGTCCTAGGGACTTCTTTCCAAAACTGAGCCAGTTCTGTTACACCTGCTCCAGAAGACTGGTCCATTTCTGCTGCCATTATAAGGAAACGATCCTGCAGAGAAGCTGCAAAACCTGCCCTCAAAGGGAAAAAAAAAAAAAAAAAAAGGCAAAAATGTGCTTAGATAAAATGACAATACTACAAAGCATATAGAATAATTTTTGAACAAAAGTGTTTTAAAATGAGAGCTTGTTTATTGCAGGACACCAGACACTGACTCACTAGAAATAAAAATAATGAAATCATTCTCTTAAGCTCAACAATTTTGATGACAGTTTTCCCAAAATTCTACAGTTTCATTTTAACAGAACTAGTTTTGTCCGAACAATTCAAGGACGACTCAATTTTGTGAAGAATGCATTCTCCAGCAGATTCACCTGTCCTTGCAACAAGTTAGAAGACTGATTTACGGCAGATAAACTCCCACTACAATAGAACACAAGTGAGACAGCTGCTACTGTGGCTTTTTTTTTTTTAAGACAAGAAACAGAATGGGCTACAGACAACAGCTACTTATGCCTAAGAGGAGTAGTAAATCAGTAAGGGCAGTTACTCAAATGCTGTCTGACATGCATGTTTTTTTACAAATAGTAACACTCTCATACAACAATCAAGTAGACATGGGTGTCAGCCAGTCTTATACCCCAGCAAGCACATAAAAAGGTTAGTATCTAGAGCATCAGCCTTTTAATAAAACTTGTCCAGACTTCTTCAAAATTCTACTGTAAGATTTTACTTACCACCATGAAGAGAGACTATTATATCCAGTGACGTGCCAGGTTCACAGCTGCTGTTACTGGGTTTAACTCTGTATTTTTCAGGAGCAGTTGTTCTCACCTATAAACAAGAAATAGCAAGCAAGCATATAGTAAATGCATCCACAAACTATGATTGTTTCATAACCTCCCTCATTCTGCAATAACTAAAATCCCCAAGAGCTTAAATATTAAGACATTATAATACATACAGTATTTAAAATACTTTATTTTGTAGGAGTAATCAGACAGTGGTATTTCACTTTTTACTCTCTCAACCACTTCTATCCTTTCTTTTCTAGCATATACTGGTTTTCTCTCTTATATACATACTTAAAAAAGAGCGAAGAATATCAAACAGACCACCTGTTAAAATTTTTAATATGGACGTATGGAAACTTTAGTGATTTGTGTGTGCAGAGAACACAAAAGACGTGGTAGAAGACCAAATCAAGATGCAAGTCAACTCAGTATTACTGAAGCAAACATAACTGCTTTCATTCCTCTAATGGTAACATTTGCAGATGGAGCTCCATCATTTTGGCGCATTACTAACTTGTTCCCAGCCCAGATTTAAAAAAAGAGAAAAATTCTAAAAAGATGACTTTTCAGCGCTCAAGCCTTTCTTTTTCAGGAACTCTTAGACTCTCACTAAAGAACGAACCATCATCATAGCTCTTTTTCAGTAAGTGCTCCAGAAATTTGTATTACTGATTATCTCCTTTGGGGTGGTACACAGCAGGCATAAATTCAGCCAGAAGATTTCTTTGATCTGCTTCAAACATCATAACAGAATAAAAATTTAGACTGAAAAGTGGGTTTAATAGTATTTTTCCCTCCTTAACCAAAACAAGATAATGTTAAACATTTAGTAAAGTAAGCCAGGTCACGAGAAATACTTACCTTAAAAGCCACTACGTTTTTAGTGACATTTGTGAGAACTATCAAACATTTTTTCTCTCCAGTTTCTTTGGATCCAAAATATAGCTCTTCTGCTGGGCTAATAAGAAATTTAAGAAGAATTAGTTTCTAGAAATTATCTTTACAACACATCATAGAAAAAAACCGACCACACTTATAAGAAAATAAAATACTTTCAACCCTGCAGCTACAGTCACTATAAACAGTTTTTCATCAAAAAAAAAGCTGTGAAAACTAAATGCAGACATTTTGCAGTGAAGCCCGAGGTTGACTCATGAGCACAAGCGGACCTAGCTGCCTCAGCCGATTACTGCCCGGGACTCCTTCCGCCTGGACGAGCACGGCCACCGGCGAGAGCAGGACCAGCCAACAGACACACAGTCACTCCAGCCACTGCATCTTAGAGCCGTGTGCTAAGGCAAAGCATCGTTAATTTTATTTCATGCTGATATTAAAGAGTATAAGGTGTTACAGACAGGGAGTAATTCCCGCCTCACATCGTTGTAGCGGGTACAGGGCACACGTAAGAGGAGCAGGCAGACACCTGCAAGCGGCAATCATTTCAACCACTACAGCTAAATTCACTTGCACTTATGAGTCAGTCTTCACATACTTCTAGTGACACATGCATAAATAAGCGTATTGCTTGTTTTCAATATTCTTGTGCAATTACCAGATTCATGCATGCAACTTTTTAAATCGTACCAAACTAACACAACTCATTTTGGAATTGGAATAAGCATTCGAATGAACACTACTAGGCAAAAAGTAGGGCATGCTCATATACTACAAGTTGAGAGGAAGCTCAAGTACCAAGTGAAAAACTGTTTCCTTTCACTACGTCACATTCGGAGTACACAAAGAACCGCCACACTACGCACTACTACAGAACTGCACGTTCTTTTGACGTTATGGGTTTTTCTTCCTTTCTCCCCTTTTTCGAATGCCAATTTCATGTTAGTTTGATCTCCTCCTCAAAAGACCTCCTTTTACAGTACCAATCCTTTCTTCTCTCTTAAAACCAACCAGTGCATTAGCTGAGAAGAAAAATCCTCGGTGCTGGCGGCCAAGCCTGAACACCCATGCTAGAAGCAGAGCCCAGCGGCGACTGTGCGTGGGGGGGTGCCCATGTTTTACAAGGCATTAGACTGTCCACATGACAAGATTTTTTTCTTTTTGGTGGGGAAGAAGGAAGGGTGCTAAGTGAAGCAGAAAGCAAGAAACGGATGGATTTAAAACAGATTAAGAGGGTAACTATATCCCCTTCTTCTCCCAGGTTTTTTTTTGTTCCCAGATTCTTAACTGAAGTAACGAACAACAGTAGGAAAGGAAGGAGTGTAGATACAAAGCAGTTCGGTTATCCTAATACTGTACTGTTGCAGCTGTGCGTTCCAGCAATTGCAAGATGAACCATCGATGAGATGGGAAAGCATTAACTAGCATCAAAACAAACCACCAAAAGAGCTCAAGGAAAGGAACATTCCACCACCAGCCGTGGCTAAAGAAAAAGGGGCTGGAGGGCCGCTGCTGTGCGCCCACACGGCGCCGGGGCTGCTGGGCTGGAGCTGGCGGGGGAGCGGGGTGTTGCGTTTTAAATGAACGCCCGAGCTTTTTAATTTTTACGGAACCACGACTGTCTTTACGCTGATGCGCGGGGTAACCATTTCAGCTCGTACTAGAAATCCTCGCCTCAAAATATACCGCAACTGCCAGAGAGTGCAAGTAAACGGCTGCTTTTTGTCTCACCAAATAAATGCACTTACTGGGGAGGAAGGTCAATAAAGACCAGTCTGTCACCGTAGGGCACGTAAGGCAATGCAACGGTAGTCTAAAACCCGAGGCAGATGGCTAGTGAGTACGACCACAACTACGAGAAAGAGAAGAGCACGAGCACCCGGCTTGGGTCATACAGGGGAGCCAACAAGAACTAAGCAGCGGTAGGCGAGGAACAGCCCTGGGGGGGGGGACAGACCCCACCGAGTCTTCTGCGGCGGCGGCTGGAGAGGCAGAGAAAGGCTGCCCGCTCTCGGCAACTTCGGTATCCGCAAGGACGGGAGCTAACGGTACCGGCGGGGCTTCTCGCCGCCGGGGTAGGCGCCCATGACCAGCTAGAAGCGGCACTGTGTATTCTCCGTTCAATAAATTTCAGTTCGGTGTCCTCAGAAAGATTCCAGGGAAATAAAAGCTAGGTCTAGCTTCTACAAGAGTTAGAGTATTAATAAAGAGCAACAACTCCATATACTCTCAAGATTTTACTTAAAGAAAAAAAAAAAACCCAAACAAACAGCAAGGACAAGGGAGCCACCAGTATTTTATTGGCCATGACAGCACGACTACAAGTATTAGCACCTCTGTACTTGAAGTTTACTCTTTCATGGAATTTACATGAACTCCAACACTTCCTAGTCCAATGGTAGAACTTGAAATGGTTTAAGAGAAAAAAGGTACAGTTTGGGGTGAGGTTTGGGGTATTTTTGTTGTTGTTGACAGGGTTGGGGTGGTTGGTTGGTGTTTCATTTTTTTGTTTTGGGGTTGGGTTTTTTTGGTGGTTTTTTAAGTCCCTTTTGTCACTGGGACAGAAAATTTTAAACATTCTTTTAAAATCACATTTCTGCAGTCTATGCCTTTGTCCTGCTATACAAGAATCTAAGTCTATACAGACGAGGTTTTTGCACAAAGGACTATAAAGATAATTTTCACTGCAAAACGAGGAAGATTTGACACATACAAAGTATTTTTTATGCTAATGAGCATGTCATTATTCAAATTCATTCCAAAACTAATTCAGTACAGCACTTACAAAGTTAGCTAAGGAATTACCTATAAATTAGATATTTTCTTCATTCATCTAATAGCAAACTGGAAGCGAAAATAAAAGTTAACATCTAAATCAATTTCTAAACAAGTATCTTAACCTGAAAGATAGTGAAGAGAAAAAGTGATATCGGCCAGCTCATTTTTTTTTTCCTAGTTTAGTGATAAAAAGCAGATCAACTGCAAGATGTAAGCATCTTGGATGACAATCTTCTCAACAGATATGCCATTTATACAGAACACTTCCCACACAAAATAAAGTGGACCCATTCATTAAGTTTAACTGGTGCAAACTACTAGTGTAAGCATTTACACCATCTTAAGTTCTTTAAGCAAGATTTAACAGTGCAAGCTGTCTTAGTAAATGCATTGTTTTTTAAGCCAATGCAATCAATGTTAAACCACTGCTCTCATTGCAGATAAGCACAGGTTTAACTAAATCCAATGACAGACAGTTTTGTAATATAAATGAAACCATGAAATGCTTCTACAATTCTATGAAATGTACACCTAATTAGTACAAAAAGCATGCCAATGGTGACACCAAAAGATTCACTAAAAACATGTAAAACCAGAAAAATTATTTGAGCTTTGTAAAAACCATTCTTAAAAGGATGTTTAACTTGTTTTCCTCTAATAGTCTGAAAAAATAGTTTATTTTGAAAACTAGCTAGTTCAGTACTCAAGTGTCCAAGGCACATTGTAAAAAAAAAAAATTAAGGAAAGTTATTATTACCTGATATGTAATAAAGGTCCTTTAAAAGTGGTTAATGCTTTCTTTGCATTTTTAGGTTTGATCTCTGTTTTGTCAGTTTCCTCTGATTTGGAAATTTGTTCTATAGAATTCATCTGAGTAAAAATGATAGTTATAATGATTAACTAGAAGCTTGGGTTACACATTACAGAATCATGCAGGTATTTCAAAGAATGAGGAGGCTTATTTCAACAATTTATATATTACAGACCAAGCTTAATATGTTTTAATTCCTTGAAGCTGCTTGAAGTCCACTGAATAAAATGATTTGTTATATAAGTTACATAATGTATTAAACATGCATGAAACAAAACTTCAGTTTTGTTTCTTCCATGCATTTTCCCGATACCCAAGTTCGTTATTTCTGAAAACTCCAGACACATTAAGTTATAGTACTTCACATATTTAAGATTATAAAGGACTGATGTTGTTCTTCCACTGCAAAACTTTTCAATTAAACCAGACACCCCAATACAATCACTGCAACACTGAACAGAAAACACAGTAACAATTCCACATTTTATTGTATTGCAGAGTTGCTAAACGTCTTCACTGCTTTTAGATGGAACTTTGAAGTACTGGAGAACTCAAAAGAAATAATGCTGATTGAATCGGTGCATCCAAAACTGCAGATATCTTAGGTTCTGAGGGTTCTCCTCTATTATATTAAGAAAATACATGTCAGCAGGCTTGGACATCTTCTTGTAAAAAATGAAGGAACTCTGGAATTAAGTGCAAAATGGGGTGGGGAAGGGGATACAAAAGACTGAAAGAATTAGTGACATCATGACTCAAGATCAGCTGGCTGAACAGTTTGCTTAGCCTTGTTTTTATTCCACTGAAAATACAGAGAAAAAAATACAGAGAAAAGACATGAAGAGAATTCAGTTTATGTAAGTTTGAAGTATGGGAATGAAAGGAATACAAAATTTTATAGAAAATAGGTTTATAAAAACAAAACCACAGAGGATTTTTTTATAATTAGTTGTATTAAAAGGTTAGTGTGTAAATACACTGCACTAGTTATGTGTTGGGCTTTATTCCACATAAATCTCATTAAAATTTCCATAGAAAACATTACTATAGCACACATTAAAGGTGGAAGCATCTACCTTTACTAACCAAGTTTATCACTCATGGCTCCCTCTACTCTGTGGAAAGAAACAGGCCCTTCTATGGAATAAGAAGCAGCATATATATATATATAAAATAAATCAGATTCATTCTTTGTGATGACAAGAGTCTGCATATAAAGACTGGTAGTGCAGTAAATAATGAAGACAATGATAATCTCACAGATCACTTGAAATCTATTAGTTTGGAAGCTGGTCTTATTAAAAATATTTGAATATATATTTAGACACAGTCAAGTAAAAATAATTGACTTGGAAATAAGAAATGCCAACCATTCTGAGACAATAAGGGAGTATTTCTGAAAAAACACATTTTGGAAAAGAACATAACATTGTTTGCCACATCAATGGTCTACTTGCTGTGGAAGAAATGGCAAGTATTATTCTTAATTATGTGAACAGCAGAATAGCGAGTTAAAGCAAAACAATGATCTACTTTTTCTAGAAACAGTACCAACAACGAGATATGGTCTGAAATTTTAAAAGTACGTTGAAGGTAAGGCCTTAAACATGCCTTAAGATTAACTGATACATGATGAGCCTAAATGTCAATCTTAGTTCATTGAAAAGATTGAATAGCAGCTTGATTACACTGTATAAAAGAAAATACCATAAACCAAATCATTATTTCTAAGAGTAAAAAAAGTAAAAAATAAGATACCTTACAGAGAAAGCTAGATCAGCCAAGCAAATTAAAACCAAAACACACACTGTATTAAGCACCAAAGCCAACTCACACACTGAACAGGAATTCTCCATGTTTCCGTATCTGAGAATCAGAGCTTAGAAGATGTGCTACAACCAAAACAAGCTACTGAGTCTAACGGTCAGGAAGTCATCATGGTTTTGTAATGCTTCCTTTTGACCTTAAAGTCAGTGAAATTACCTTTTTTTGAACAGCTGGCCAAGTTGCAAAGACCAGCTGCACTAAAGTGAGCTGTGTGCTTCAACTTACTCTGACAAAAAACTTAAAACAAGTAAAAGAAACTAAGTGTATTCTACTCCATTAAACAGAAATCTTGCAATTCATATTCCAAAATTAATTATGGCACAAAGGTGGTGAATTTCAGATTTTCCCTACTATTTTCAAGAGTGAATCCCCATTGACTATCATTGCATATTCCTAAATATCACTTCATATGGACTTATGTAAAACAATGCCTTTCTATTTCTGGATAAACACCACTGCAGGAGGGTTATATTGTAAAACAAGATTGACAGATTAGGGATATAGCTTCTCCTGAGACTAAATGAAAACTTTTGTATGTTGAGATTCTATAAGTAATTTAAGAAAACAAATTAACATCCAGTAAAGTATAAATCTTTAACTGTTAATATTTTCTCATGTACATACCGACTTAAGCATCTGAGAAAACTGGATGTATTTAAGATGTACACCACTAGATATCCCAAGGTTAAAAATGAACCAACTAGAAAGACAACCTTTGAAAACAAAGCACAGAAACCTTTTAAATTTTACTGTACAACTCACTATATTCCAGAGCAAGGTTGAAACTCTAAGTATAATTTTCAGTTTTACTGGGTTCTTTTGTCAAACTGGAGGCAGAAAAATATATTAAAAAAACCCCCCAAACCAACACACAAAGTAAAAGCCAGACAAGAAACAAGAGTTATATGCCTCCTGTCCCACTTTGTAAGCATTTAGCTAGCCTTGCCTCAGCCTTCAGAGTTAGATACCTTTTTCTGATTAAGGTTTTGTTCTTCATTCAGCTCCCCAGTTTCCTTGGTGTCCGCATCTATCTCTTCTTTACTTTCATGTTCATCTTCACTAGTAATAGGCCCATTTTCACATAAAGGAGTTTGAAAATCATCATCAACCAATGGAGGATAACTGTACTTGAAAGAATCCTAAAACATAAAGAGATTTTTAAAGGACCAGTTATTTAAGAGGATGAGAAGTGCCTTCTCTGGTATTTTTTTAATGGAAATACTACCTTTTTCTTTTCCCCCCCTCACAACTTGTATTCATCCATTTTAAGTTGGACCCCTGTGCAGAAAGCTGACACTACAAATAGTTTTTATTTTATCATCATTAATAGACAGATAAATACAGTCACCCAATGAAGCCACTAAATTGTAACTATTGTTATTTATAGTCACAGTGGAATTGCAGAATCTGGTCTATTGAGATCAGTATTCAGTCTTAATGTTGAAGTTTTGTTCTTAGCTCTAGGAAACATGGTTTAAAACCTATGACAGCTATTTCTAATGTTCCAGAAGTGATGAAAAACTCTTGTTCTTTCTATTTTAGTTTCATAAAGCCACAGTTAGAAAATTAGAAAAAAAAAAACCCACAAAAAACAAAACCATGAAACAACCCCCAAAAAATCCCTCAAGTTTAACCTAGAGTGTGGACCTTTAACATATCCTGCAACTCAGACTTCAGTCTTTGGAATGCCAAATCAATCTAAGGACCATAATCAAGACACCCGAGTAATGTAGAAGCAGCATACTTAAGTTCTTGAAACTTCTACAGTGACAGTGTCTCTTCTGTCAGAAGACCAGCAAAAAACAGTTCTTGCTAACTAGAATTCTCTTAACATTTGTAAAATAGTTTTCTTTCTTCTAATGTTAGAAACAGTGTTTAAACGGGGATCTCTGTTCCTACTGCATTTTCAAACCGTTTTAAACCCCAGGTAAACTGAATTAGTCTGTCAGCTTTTCTAGTAGAGGAGGAAAATAACATAGCTTTGACTTCTGTGAGGCAGACTAGAGCCATGCCCACAGTTCCTAAACTATGCTACCAGCAAGGAGTTAAAAAAAAAAAAAAGGTGTTTCAAGAGAGCTCTCCATAAGCAAGAACATTTTCTCAAAACAAAGTATAATGTGATGTTAAGAAAAAAGGAAAAACCTTAAATGAGGCCATTCAATGAAACCCCAAACAAAACAGCATATTTCCTGCTAATCTATAATCAAGGCCTAAATCTCTGCTGTTCTTCAGGCTGAAACAAGTCACAGATCTTTAGGTGATTGAAACATGTATCCACTGGCTCAAGCAATATCCTAATAAGGGCCTAAAGGACAAGCTTTAAATATCACTAACAGACTAATTCACTATTAGAAGAAAAGACTCCGGACTGTTAGAAACATTACAGTAGGCTTGCAGAATACTGACATCCTCCATTTGCAAATACAAGGCAGAAATAGCCAGGTTACCCTCAGCCAAACTGATAAGCCTTTTCACTCCCTTCCAGCAATATGAAGAGCATATAGCAAATATGCTTAATATTTGCTTAATAAAGAGGATGTTAATTTTGCTGCATATTTCACTTGACCATATAAATCCACAATGCTAGACAGCATCTCATCATTGGGACAACTCAAAGTCCCAGGCTTCCCAATCACAGTCCATAAGTTTCAGTGGCATGGGTTTATCTACTAACGGGGTGAAAACCTCAGAGACAGATTTATTCAATGCTCGATACATCCATTCTATAGACTAACGGCTTTCTTTTATAGCAGATGTAGAGATTTTAGACTACTATGTTTGGCAATTGTGGTAGAGGTATCTTAATCACAGTAATGGTATTTTCTAATATTACGTGTACACAGTGGCCATGAAATCACAAGCAAAATGCCTAGTGAGGTCTTAACTTCATGCCACTGACCTATAAAAGGTACTTCCAAGAAAACAAGCTATGAGCTATCGAATTCAGATGCCCAGGTGAAGAACACAGCATTCTAGTTGTGCACACTGTTCAATATTGGCACTAGTGGAGGGAATCTTGGGCAATTCATCTTTGTCAAATCCATCTCTGACAAAGGAAAACTGGGCAAATACAGAAACTAAAACCCTACTGTATGCACATGTCTTGCATCAATGTGTACACTGTATGTACATTAGTCTTGCACAAAGTGTTATTGAAGAGGCAACAAATCTTCCTGGCCAGTCAGAAACAGGTATGCCTTAAGACTTGGACTGTTCCACCATCAGTACCAACGGCTGGAGGTGCTAGAATGTGGGATACCACAGACTGGGAATACAGGAAAACACTGACTTAGTATACATTTATTACTAGATTAAAACAATTAGTAAGTGGCTTTTGAGCACCTAACCCTAATTTTCCAGGCTACTTATCATTAGCTTGCTCTTAGATCTGTTTTAGGCAATTCTGACAAGTTCTCCAAGACAAACCTGCTATAAAGAGAGGGACTTCTGTGCACTGTAGACAAGAACTCAGAGCCAGGTACACGGTGTGTAGCCCCCCTGGATTAGCAGTACGGCAATAGCCACAGCCAACAGACACTCATAAGGACTTGAATGGAAAGTCCTCCAAAATCCAAGTTTGTTTTCCATAATTAGTTTTAATACTTTTGATACTCTGGAGACACTTTTGTCCACCAGTTGTCTAACATCAAGCAAGTAACTTTCCTCCTTTCTCAGCTGGCTGACAGTTGACTGAAGGGTTTCCATGCTAAGGAAAGCGTCAAATTCATCCTTTCAGTGACAGAGTGGAAACAAAACATGCTTAAAGATAACTTGACTGAGATATTGAAGGCTTCCAAGGGAGACACAGAACAGTTCCTTTGATTCAGCAAAATGTAGATTAAAAAAGTAGATTAAAAAATCTACTGCATTTTAAGATATGACTGTAGAAGATTCTTTTTTGAGAGTATATTAAAGGTCCAAAGAATGTGCTACAATCCAGTATCACTTAACGGAGCCTGGATCCTATTCTAGTGCAATCTAAACAGCAAAACAGCACAAGCATCTTGTACAACAGGTTTCACTTTTCACAAAGCTAGTAAATAAGTTTGCATAATCTTTATAATAGAATTTGCAGAAAGAGGATGTTTTTTCTTTAAAGTGTTTGTAGACCATTTATGGTAGTGGAATAAGCCCACTGCAGAGGAGTTATTTTTACTCGTTTTCTTTTTTTTTTTCTTGTTTTTTGGACTTATGGCCGTAACAATATGGAGAAAAGGAAGACTCTGCTTCAGCAATAGTAGGAGAAGCCATGTTCCTTTATATACAAACTCAAAGTAGATTTCTGGTAGCCAGAACATATGAAACTTGTTTAGGGAACATAAAAGACTAAGTTACCTTGGTTTTTATTTGGCCGAAAGTAGCAGCCTTTAAAAAGTGCTTTTGCACAAGACTCTTGAAGAAAAGATACTCTCTTTCTCCATGGAAAATTGCTTCCCAAACTCTCCAGTCTCATTTAAGAAATTTCTCATGTTCAAGAAAGCTGAAATTGCTGAACTTCATTGAGGGAAGGGCTGATGATGTCTGAAGTGGCTTCAGTAAGGATTTGAACGGGGTATAGCAGTGGTTCTGGGCCTAGCTCCCATGCTGTTGTCCTATTGTTCCAATAGAGGGGGAAAGCTCTTTTCCTCCTTAGAGCTGAGTATCTCCTCTCTGCTTTTTAGACCATCTTAACTGATAGCTAATTACATCTTTAAAGAAAGAACTTGTGACTTTGCTAAATATCCTCCTGAAGTACCTGGTTGAGCACACAATCTTAGAGTTATCTTTTATCCTGCCTTGGTCCTGAAAGGTCTCATGGGCACTTGGAGCCAACTTTGTCAATAACCACTATGTTGCCCATCTTCTAAGACTGTTAACAAGTTCCAGAATCATGGAGGCAGCTTATCCAAACCATTTGTCTGTGGTAGTAAGTTGCAGTGACAGAAATAAATAAGGAGAATGGGAGTAAACTTGCTTGAAAAGGACTCCAGGGGTTTTGACAATTTCAGAAAAGAACCTATATCTTTACATATTAAAAGCCCTGTATTTTGAACCAGCAGATGTTTTAACTACTGAGTCTTTGGTATTTAGCCACTTGATATAGGTGTTTTGAACTTTTAACCTCAGAACTGTCATCATCTGTAAGCATTGTTAGCAAATACTCAGACTCCAAAATTGTGCTCTGGGTCTTCCTTCCAAAGATTTCTTCAGTGCATACAGAGAGAGGAGGATTTTGCATCTCTGACAGCAAGGAGTTTTTCAGTGACCAGAAGACAGACAAGTTACTGACCTTTTCTCAGAATTTAACTTTTCTTGAGGTAGTTAACCTTGGCTCCTCTTGAGGCAACTAGATAGAGTACATTCATCAGTATTAGTGTTGTCAGGCTTGTTTATTTTAAGGCAGTATCTGACTTGTAAAAATTAATTCCCTCCATTTTTTACTCAAATGTTTGTGCTTTGTTTGGGTTTTTTTTGTCTCCTTCCAATTCCTTGTCGTCTTTGATTTCCACACATTTAGGAACAGATCATCATATTTGCAACTAGCATAATGCAGGGGAAGCACACAGCATATCTGTTTGTCCTTTGTACTCAATACGGTAGCCACAAGTAGACTTTCATCCTTTCTGCTGTGTCCTCTGCTAGCATCCATCTGAAAGAGCCAGGCCTTGCCAGATGTAAACACCTAGTGGAGCGGGTCATGTGGCTAGTTACTTTGGGGAGATAGAGAATGTAAGTGCAGTGGAATCTAGGTATCCAAGAACAAAGTGAGAGACTAGTTTTGGAATTAACAAAAAAAAAAAATCCATTTTGGAAATAGAATTAAGAATATAGAACTTGGAGTCAATGATTATTTTGCTGAATCAAAGGAACTGTTCTGTGTCTCCCTTGGAAGCCTTCAAGCTTCAATATCTCAGTCAAGTTATCTTTAAGCATGTTTTGTTTCCACTCTGTCACTGAAAGGATGAATTTGACGCTTT
>JAOBAS010000056.1:19071961-19086536 GCA_025311575.1 Elanoides forficatus | reverse complement strand
ACCCCTCCAAAAAAAAAAAAAAATAATCTTTACTTTAGATTGTGTAAGTTGAGGATCAGTAAAAATGCAGGAGATGATATTGTTCTAATCTTCTAAACAAGCTCCTACAAAGCAAATCTTAAAGATGCCTGTAGTAAACTATGGGTATGCATTTATGCTTTCCATATAAAGATACTAATAGGTAGAAAACCAGACCTAAAGGAAGAGATACTACAACATACATTCACTCCTAAACCCACATAAATTTAAAAAACGCATTTTCATTCCCAAATTGCAGAAGAGGATCTCTATCAGTAGGTAAGCTGCAGCTTCATGCTATGCCATTAACCGGGTCACATTCTACTGGTAGTAGTAGTATACCATTCAGACTGTGTTAACAGCAACTGTAAAGCTGTACACAAGCTGATACCCAGACTCATACCTAAAATGGATCACAAAAAAAGGCCCCAGATCTGGTGAATTTAAAAGACTTAGTGTAAAGGTGACAACATAAAACAAAGATTGCACCTGGTGCACTTAGACTTAAGTAAATCTAGTGATCCAGATATTAGCCAGAACTTCTGCTCTATAACAAGTGCAGCTTTTAACCTGGAGATTTTAATACGACATACCAAAATCCAACTAAAGAACCACCTTAGGAGCAAAATCCATATTAAAAAACTAGAAAATACACAAAAAGTCCAGATGACAGCATGCAACCAGACAGTGTACTGATGAGTGTTGAGAAGGGAAAAGAAAGTATTGGGATCAAAAATTCCATCTCAAAGCAAGGGAAGTGAAAAAGAACCTCAACAAAGACGACTCAGAGCATGCAGTTGACAATTCTGTCTTCAACTGCAATATATTTACAAATAACTCCATAAGGAGTAGTTTGTGATTCTGGTCCTCATAGAAGTGCTGACACATACAACATATGAATACCAACAGATATCAGCAAAAGATGCCTATCTCAAGTTTACTAAAGTAAATGCTTAAACAAGTGAACCAAATACATTTCTTTGTATGTTTTGTAGGTTGAAATCCATCATATGATAAAAACTGTTCACAAGGGATAGGTACTAAGGCAATTGTTTGCCTCCTGAAACAGATAACGTTTCTGCATCACAATGGAAAAATACCACATTGAGCAGAATCTCTAACTCTGTCAGACTACTAGAAACCCCACTCTACACGCTACAACACCACACACGCAGTGTAGTTTAGCATCATTCAAAGAAACGCAGGTGTATGGATACCAAGTTACAACAGGTTCAGATAGTGTGCAAGAATCACTGAAGCAAAAGCAAATATGGAGCATCCTTGAACACTGTGAAATTCCAGGGGTCATGTAAAAACAAATAATTATGTGCTTTGTGAAAGCTTTAGTGAAAATGAAAAGATACTCAACTATTGGTTTTCTAAAGTAAGAACATTCCACGGGGACAAGTTTGGGGAAAATTTTAACATTTCACAGCAATGTTTTCAGGATCAGTTTATGAAATAATATGTCCAAAGAGACAATAAATGAAGCTTTTGAAAATTCAAAATCCCAGAAGTCACATTCTTTAAATCTTCCACTTTTCCATATAGGCACAGGACTTAAGAACAGTTAAGACCATCAATTCAGTACCAATTCTTAAATACATTTAAGTTTCATGTAACATACATAAACAATTTGCTAAATTCCAATGAGCATCTAAACTTAAACATTCTCTGAAGTTTATTTCAGGCAGGGAATTACCCAATCCTATGTATAACTACAACAAATCTCTAACTCATTCCCAAAGTAGACTACTGACTTGACATATGACTAAGTAGTATGGAATTAATTTTTTTCTCTACTTATTTCCAAATACCTAGGAACATGGAATTTCAAGTACTTAATTCTGCAGTGTTTTTAAAATTGATGAAGCTTTTAATTTTGTAGGTTATTGTACAAATGGGAAATAGTTTTCCGGAATAGTTTCCAGAACTAGTATAATTCCTCTTGGCTTCTTTAATGATTCAGTTCTACAATTATGTCCAAGGCAAAAGTGAAATCCTACTCTTAAAATCATTAGAATTTTCTTATCTAATTGCAATCTTTTGAATGATCATCACTTTTACAGAAGTGACTAAGCTACACTGCTCCTCCTTCATTTTGTAGTCCTAAAGAACATCTAGAAATGCATAAAAACTTTTGCTAAGAAAAATGCCTCCTCTCCCAAATGAAAAGTTGGAGTCTCTCATATATGTAAGGTCAAGTATGAAGGAAGCAGTCTTCAGAAAAGCTGACAGGTTGGACAAGGAACTGAAAGAGGGGTGAAGATACGCTTCCTGAAGAAGTATAAACTTGAGTCTGATAGACTCCTGAATTGTAGGCCTATCGCATCTGTTCAAAATCAGACACCTGCATTTTTTCTGTATCCGTACACAGCAACTAGCATGCAGATTTCTTCAGTATATTAGTCTCATCATTGTAATAACATGTATGTTAGTAAGAGAAAAGACAGACTTGGACTATATTTGGTTAAAGATGAATACTGAAAGCAATGTTGGCTTGATGAACTGCTCTTTTGCATCCAGCTGACTTATCTTCACAACAAAATTCAGTGGGTGGAGAGAGATGCATGCAGGGACTTAAGAAATGAACACAATTTAAATATACAGGGACAGCATACACAGCATGGAGGATGGAAAGGCAAGACCAGGATCAGAATTGTCAGCCGACTTTTCAGTACAGATCATCATTCTCAAATATCTCAGCTACTGCATCTAAAGGTTTTAATGCTTCACCATTACCCCGTTTTTCCATCCTTCACTCTTGACTGATTTGTCCAAAAAAGATGACAACAATGAAAACAGAGCTGTTGAAGGAATGGCAGCGACTGCACTCACAATAAAAGATGGCTCAGCCTACTGCCTTTTGGGTGCTTAAAAATTAAGTTCTACTACTGTCACCCATGACAGCTCACACACCAAGCTGGAGAGCAACTACTATATATAGTCACTTTGGCTCAGTCACCAAACTAAAAGCAAGTTTTCAGTGTGCTGCACAAGACAAACTTTAATATATAACAAAAGGTTTGGGAAACTGCTCATGTCACAGGAAGAAGCTCTACATATCATTGATGTGTGCAATTGTTAAAGTACTTTGGTGTCAAGGACTGCACAGGGGCTCCCCTTTTTCTGGGGACATAGGTTAAATAAGTCAGAAAGCAATCAGAAAAACACAATAAAAATACTTACTATATGACTGATTCCAGTTTCAGCCATGTCAAAGACCACTGTTAAGGGCTTTCCATGATCTCTCTTGGCATAATGTTCTAACCAAAAAGCTACCAGTTTCTTTTTCTCAAGTTGTTGTTTAGGATCTCTTGTATGATGTTTCACTCTGAACCAAACTTGTGAGAAGAGAGACAGACACATACAAAAATTGAAACAGACCAAATTATCAGAAAACATTATGCAAATAACTATACAGGATGCACTGAAATTTATTAACACCCCTGAGTTTGTATTCTACATTTCTACTGATTTTATGGCCACAGAACAGCCAGAAAAACAGCTGCATACCTTACCCCACACCTCCCTTTCCTTGCTCACATTTCTATGCTGGAACTTTTTAGAAATTGAAAATACAAAGAATTACAGCACAGAAGAAACAGTAGAGTGGAAAAATACTTTTAATGTATTTAAAAACCACTTATCTAGATTATAATTTCATAATTTCAAATTAAATCACATGGTCCTCAGATTTGATATTATGTTCTGCCTATATTCTAAGTATTGTTGTGAAATTTATGTTTCTTTTTCTGCTTAGCTTTTCTACAGCATTGTAGTTGATGTGTTTTGAAAAGCTATTTATATACACATTATAAATTATACACAAAGCAACAGACCTTTCTAAAATAAAATGAAAAAATCCAGGAGATGAGCAACATTATATAAGTGAAAGCCCAATACATACCCTTCTGGAATAAGAAATGAGTCACACAAAGACAAGTTTTTCCATGAAAATTAGCATTTTTCAAAGTAACAGACTTCATAAAAATGTCTTAAACCAAATTACTGATTATATAATGAAGTGAAAAAAGAAATATTTGGGGCAGCAATGAAAAGCAGCCTTCATTTTTGGTACTTCTACAATACCAAAATTAGACAAGCCCTGAAAATAATTGTAGATATACTCTAATATTTTTCTCTGAAACTTGGAAAGTCTTACTAAAAAACAGATTTCTTCTCCATGTCTTTTACTTCCAATTGCAAATAAAAAAGTATTTTATGGCTCATTAAAAAAAAGTTTGTTTCTTTACAACAGTGTATTAACTAGATGCTCTAAGTTCAGAATTTCAAAGATACCCCTATTCAAACACAGGACTCTTGTGAAAGTAACCAATAATTCTTGAAGAACTTCATTATACCTTAAAATGTCTATTTTACATAACAGAATGAGAATGGAACATGTGGCCCAAGAAACACGTTTCTCAAATGTTGACTAACCAGGAACTTTCAACTACAATACAAACTAAATTTACATACCAAGTCAGATATTCTGACCCAATTAACATTCACAAAAGAAACATTTCAGGTATGGAAAATTGAGACATTAGTTATGTTTCAGTGACAATAAAATCAGAAATAGTTACTTGCCCAACTTACACATTCTTGAAACAACATGTCATGAAACTGCATTATTTTCTCAGACCAAGCACCGATGCAAAAAAAGTGATTTTTTTTTTTTTTTTTTTTTTTTACTTCTCCCCTTCCCCACAATCTCACCAAATTGGAACACCCACTATAACCATGCTCAGCTTTCTAAATGCTATTAAAAAAAGGTATCACCACCACTTATCGTTGAATACTTACCTTGGAGGCTAAAAGAAAATCACAAAACATAACAAATCAGCAATTTTTCATACAGCACTGATATCTCACAATGATAAGAAAAGGGACAGTTGCTGTATTTTTCTGGTCATTACTTTTTTTTTTTTTGAAAACTATATCTTGGTGTTTAAAAAAGTAATTTCTGTAAAAGGTTGGATTGTTAGTGTATTTCTGGAAGTACAAACCAGCCCTTGTAAACCAAGGAAAAGCACAATTTCAGATTTAAATTTTTGGTTTTTTTCAAGGTTCAAGATCATTGCTTAGAAAGCCTCATGAGTGATTTGTTTAAAAAGCCTCTTTTGGCCCGTAGGATTTAAGCTTAATTAAGAGTAAGTGTGAGATGTCACAACAGATTAATTAATAGAAAATAATTTTGACCACCTATTATACACTATTAAAACAATCTCAGGAGTATTTCAGGCAATATTTACTGTTTCCCTACAAATCTTACTCTTTTATTACTAGAATTTAATCACAACTTGAGAGTTCATTCTCCAACAATGCTCAGCTATCCATGCTGTTACTGAACATTCCAATGACATCAGAAAAAATGAAAAAACAAAACAAAACAAAAAAAACCACCCAGGAAAACCATTGCAGACCTCTTGTGAACCAGTGCAAGTATGCAAGAATGTGGGCTGCTAGAAAAGCAATGACAATGCACTGTAATAAGGAACATTTCTACTAGTCATATACTCACCACAGTAGATACAGAAACAATGCACTTCAACAGGAAAGTTAAAACCTGCATTACAATTACGATAAAGGTTTATGATTTTTGAAAACTGCTGATAAAGTTTCCTCATTCCACTTCTGTGATCCAGAGATACTTAAAATTACTATCTTCTCATCATTTTTATAAGAAGTTGCCAGTACGTACCTACTTCCATTTTTAAATTGTTTATTTTTCAAAATAGATGCTAAAATGCTGGAAACAAAAAATACTGATCAGTGACTGAAAATATTATATTCTTTGTAACTTACATAATTTATAGCCCTCTTTATCATATCCATGCAGAAAGAGAGAACCATTTTCAAATAACCATTTTGGAAGGACAGATTCTGTCAAGTCTGCAAAGTCAAATGAAACATTATTTCAGTAATCATATTAATAATCCCATTGTAACCTATCAGAAGTCACTAAAAATGCTCCACCCTTTAATTCAGATTGTGAAGTCCTGTAGACAGAGCTCACCTTCAAAACATTCCCACAGTACAAGACCCAGATCTATTCTGCCTACGGACTTAGAGCTACTGCTACTACAACGAACAACAGAGCCTTGTTTTTTCTGGGGTTTTTTGTTGGTTGCTTTTTTTTTTTTTTAAAGGACTCCATTCTAGCAAATGCACAAAGACAAAACAAGAGACAGCCGCCTGTCTTCTCCCTAAACAACCTTTCAATAGACACATGGAACCACAACAAAACAGTGAGACAGCACTGGTCAACATAAAAAGCAACAGTTCTAATTTTTTTTTTTTTTTTTTTTTTTAAACTGAGTTGAAAAGTTCCTGCTCAGCTCTGTGGTACTTACAAAAATCTTGAAAAGGTGCTTAATGAAGCTACATATAGAAGTCAGTTGTAGTTCTATAGGAAAGCAACATACACTATCAAAACCATTATATAACATAGCTTACCATTAACTGTATATTCTTTCCTCCACTGAAGGCTTTCATCAATCATCTTTAATGTATCATCCACAACATCATGACGCCAAATCAGATAATTTTCAACCCATTTATCATCTTGCTGAATTCTTTCCACATCTCTAGAATCATATTTTTCTGATTTATCTAGTAAATAAATAAATTATTGTAAGAATATAGTATTTTCTATGAATACATGAGAAGGAAATTTATCAGGTTTCAATATAAGCATCTACTAGGTACACAGCATTTCTTTTACAGTCTCAAACTTAAGCAGACAAAGCATAGCATGAGAAATTGATTAAAAACATTTATCTACTGTGATAATATTTAGGAACACTACAAGATTACTCTCACTAGAAAAATATTTCCTGTGGTACTTATTCCAAGAAAAAAAAAAATTAGAAAACAAGAAGGTGTGTGTAGGTCAGGTGTAATTTTTTTAAAAACAGGTTTCTATAATTAACAAATTAGCATAAAGTCTAAGAATGTTTACTGATGAATGTATACATTAAGCATCACAAGTTCAAGCTTGAGTTCTCAAACTTATAGGCATCAGCATGTCAGACCATAAAATGTCAGAGAACAAATGTTAAAATTACTATTTCTGACCATGCACTATACATCATTGCATTAAACAAAATTGTTTTCATTAAAGATTACACATTCTACACTTGTTATAAATTGTTACCTTACTGAACACAAACTCCATGCAACTCCAGAGTGGCACAAAACCCCCAAATCTCAAACTCCTCTTGTATAAGGTTAGCAACAGGATGACAGGTTAACATGCTTTAGGAAGTGATGAAACAGGAGTTGCTGCTGCTCATTACTTATTTTTTAAAATTCTTTTTTATACAGGTAAGTTTGTAAAATACAAATGCCTAAGACCTATTTTTGTTGTACATCTGCTTAAACAAAGGCTCAGTTTTCAGATCAATGCTCCTCTTTGAGAAATCTGCATAATCAGAATGCAAATCAAGTAAGAGCCCATGATAGAAACAGGCTTCTGAAAACAGACACTGATACACATCTCTTTGCTAACTACTAAAAAAAGCTTTTAAACTACTCACATTTATTTGTGATTAGCATGAAAAAAGTTAAGACTGGTTGTTAATAAAACAATGTTAATTTTCACATACTGGAGAGACTATTCCTTTGTCAGCAGCAATAAACTCAAAATAACTACTTTCAGGGCCATCATAATTAATATAACTATTTAGAACACTGACTAGATGGTTTAGGGATGCATATTTTGGTCAGACATCTTAACTCTGAGGAAGATGTTAAGAAAAAGACACCATTAAATTCTGCTAATATTTTTAGTTTTACTGGTCTACCTGCAAAGATATGACCGATTTTACTTGTCTTTAAATTTATACTGTCACAAATTAATCAATATAACTGCAAGAATATACCCACTTTAAATGCACCCATCCACCAAGAGTTATTATAGTTGCACTCCCCCAATGCACCTCTTCACACCCGACTGCTTATCTCATCCTCTACTCGGTTAGATTTCAAATTTCTCCTTCCCTTGATGCCATCCCACTACCTTACCTTGCTCCTTAGCCAAAGCTACAGTCGAATCCCACTTCCCTTAATCTCAGTCTCCTACCCGCTCCTCTCTGCCCAAAAGCCTCCAATCCACTAAAAACTCACCTTCAGTTCCTTTTCTCATCATTTCCATACTTGCACCGGACAGCTCATTCCCTACATTCTGACTGAGGCCAGTAAAGTGAACACGCAGGACAAGACTGCAGTGATATTTAACTTCTCTGTGGCTCTAGGTCAACCACAGACGGAACAAGTTGCAAAGATGTGGAGTATTAAATTTCATAAAGTCTCAACTGCTCATTTGAAATTTGAGTATTCCCCCAATGATTATGATTTGGACAGTTTTGCCTGAGAAACACTAACAGCATCTCGTTTCAAATTAGAATCATAAAAAACTAACATTGGAAAGGATTTCTGCAGGTCATCTCAGTCCTAACTGCTGCTCACAGCAAGGCTAACTTCAAAACAGGTCCCTAAGTACCTTTGTCAGTCAAGTTCTGAAAACTCAAAAGGGTAGAAAGATTCCACCGCCTCTCTTCACGTAACATGCGCTCCAGCCAAAAACCCCGTCAGAGATACTGCCCTGTACAGTAACGAAGCTGGCACACGCACAGCCAGCTGAAGGAAGAGAAGCACGGGCTTCCCTTAGCCACGGTACACTAGCTATGCTACCCATCAGTCAACAGGGTACGCTGGCTACTCAAGCCGTATATAGCTACTCATAGCCACAGCAAACTTAAACTTGGTTTAATAATCTCCAACACATACTAGTTCCCAGCTAGGAGTGACTGCAGTTAATCAAAGTATTTTTCTGAGATCAGTCCCATGTATATTCTATTTCTATAATGGATTCGGGTCCTGTGTAACTAAAGAGAAAAAACACAGACCACCAGGTAAAAACTAAAAGGATAACATCTCGCACTACTTTCCGAGGCTCTCTTTGCTCTCAGTATCTGAGAGCAGAACTGTCAGAATGACAGAACACTGCCTCTTATATCAAACAGTAATTTAAAAACATTCACATATGTGGAACATGCCTCAGAACACACGTTTCTGGGCCACTAACAAATTTTCCCAAAATCTGAACTTAAATAACATTAAAAAAATAGAAATTTAACTTTGTGAATATTTTAAGAAAATGAAAGAGGAATTGAGGAAACATTTTATCCAAACTTTCAACATCAATGAAAAGCAAGCTGGATTCAGATATAGGGACAATTGAAAAAAATGAAAATATTTTTCTTCTCTTCAGCAACTAAATTCTCAACAAGATAACACACATAGTCTCAATTTACATATATTACAGCACACACTAAACCAGGAACAACTAGTCAAATTCTGCCTCCACAGGCGCTTGTAGGATGCTGGTATTTCAATCAGGTAAGCTTAACAAGACTGATAGAACAACAGGAGTACTGATTACTGTTTTAACCTTAGCCGGTTTATCCAATTCTTGCTAAATAAAATTTAGAATGAGATTGTGAACCCAAAAGAAAAAGTGTTTTATCATCTCACATATATAAAGCAGAGTGATACGAAATTGCTAGAGTCCTTCCAATAATCCAGTCATTGAAAAATACATCAGTTCAGAGGAGGAATTTCTCTCCAAATTTGTGCATTTCCCATAATTCTAGAAATCTGGAAACTTGTTT
Source organism: Elanoides forficatus (assembly GCA_025311575.1). Taxonomy (NCBI): domain Eukaryota; kingdom Metazoa; phylum Chordata; class Aves; order Accipitriformes; family Accipitridae; genus Elanoides; species Elanoides forficatus. The sequence continues at coordinate 19,076,838 of JAOBAS010000056.1, read as the reverse complement.
TCAAACTATGCTGTGAAATAATCTGAATGTTTCTAGTTTTAAATCACTCATGGAACACTTGACCGCAGTTACTGGATTATTAGAAATTTCTGGAGTTAGAACAGAATTAGTTGAAAGAAAATAGACCTTTGGTGTTCTCAACACATAATTTAAATACACAGTTAAGAGGCCAAAAAGGAAACAGAAGTTGAGGGGTATCCAAACGGAAATCCAGGTGAAGCTATAAACTGAAGTATCTTACCTCAAATAGTCTCCAAGCCTAGCCACTTAAGATACCTGTAAACATATACTGATGCTTTTCTCACTAGAAAATTAAGTGCCTGTTACTTCACACCTGCAGAACCACCACTAAGATGCTGAGACACTAAGTTTAGTCACCCTTAATTACAGAGATGTCCATCTCCCTGAGTTAAGTCCATAACAAACAGAATTTCATAAGGTATTTGGAACACACCCTGCTTGCCCCAGAAGTAACACAAGGAACAGCATCCACAGCTACTTCAGCTCAGAAAGAGCTACTGAAAGCCACATAGGTAACAGCAGTGCCAGGCTTTTGTGAAACATTTCATAGTTAAGACAAACGTCCAGAAGCTTGGAAACCTGGTTCCTCCCTCAGCCCAAGAGATTCAAATCTTACTGCATACCAGAGTAGTTCCACGGCCAGTGGAAAACGCAAAACTGAGATGCCACAAGATTCTTCTGTTGAACTGGTAAGCTGTGTAGAAACTAAGCAAGACTCAGATCCACAAAAGCAAGATAAAACATCATCTGCTTAGCAAATTTGATATTTACCAGAGCATTAAAATCAAATTCTAAGTTATATATGCAGGAGTAACAGTGACAGCAGCAAGAGGAACCCAGAATTAGCTCTCAATTCCCTTAGCTAAAAAGCCTTCAGGAAATTTTGAGTGAACAAGGAGATTGACCAGGTCTCAGGCAGAACTTTAAAGGTTTCAAAGTTCATCATTTTATTTAACCTTATTTTAAAAAAAGGCTACTTAAAGTTACTTTGTTTCCTTATTGAACATTTAGGGTCAAGGGAGAAGACAGAAGAAGTTCTGTTTGAACAGCAGCTTCTTCCCATAACTCATCTTCCTTTTTTCTTGCTTAAGCAAGGAGTTCTGTTCTTTCTATGACCACAACCACATTTAATAGTCGTCATCTTCAAGCTGAGAAACTTATGGTGAAACTCTAGGACTTAATTACAATCTTCCAACATAAAGGATCCTGTATAACACAACAGCTCTGAAAAGAACTCCAGAGTCACGCAAAACTAAAGGAACACAAATTTCACTGCAACAATTCATGAAATTCTTTGATGCAAAAATTTTAACATCCCTTCGCACTTTTTTTCAGTGCTGTCTACATTACCGGGAGACCAATGCTGCACTGCTGTGTTTTCTTCTGGCGTTCATGCTTTTGGAAAAATAACAGAAATTTGAAAATATACAACAAGAATATAGAGAAAGACTACAGGACGTAGCACAGCTAAGTCCCACACTAAATTAATCCAGAGAATTTCAGAATTCACAACCTGTAAGAATGACTCGTCCCTTCAGGAAGAACTCTTATCTAGAAAAGAAATATTACAGAACAAGTCATACGCAAAGTTAAGTAGGTATAGCAACTACGTACCTTTGAATAGAGAAAAAAAACAACACTTCATTGTGCAAAAAAACTGGAAAAAAGCAACTTTGCAAAGTATGTCAAGTGTTTCATTACACAAAGCCTCTCAGTTTAACTACTGCCTTAAGCTATTTCAGCCAAGAAGTCTCATGTCTGAAGCAGTAATAATTATTCCTCTGACCTTGACTAGAAGGAAGAAACGCACTTTAATTGGCTGTTGATGCCTAACATGTTAAGCTAAGTACTATAACCATTCAGGTATGTGCCTTCAATTGTTAGATGAGGAAATCGGTAAGACTGAAAACAATTTAAGGTCCGTAGCCATACAGGGACAGGGATGAAGAAAACAAAACTATTTCCACCCAAAAAAGAGTTACTTCACAACAAAATTATGTGGCAATACACAAAGTATCTGCCTCCAAAAATTTGATAAATTTAAACTTTTAGCAAAACTGAACACTCTCAGTGACAGCAAAGACTACTTTCAATAGAACGCTCAAGCATTAATATCACATAGCTTTCTATAAAAGTACAGGGTTTATCCTATCCCTATGTCTCCTATCTTATCTGTCCAGTGTTTCTCAGCCTGAAAGCCAAGAAGCAGGGAAAATAGATTTTTCAGAGCATAAACAGACATAAGCAGGTATTCAAAACATTACCTTAAGAGTTTCCTACAATAGTCATATCACTACGGTTTTTTGAGGGTGCCCCATATCTTTAAAACTTTATTTGCAGTTGGCCAATACAATTAACAAAACACATTTTGCTACTGGCTTAAAGAAAGTCATGATGGAATTTAATCTTTTAAATTGGAGTGGGAAACCCCTCTCAAAATCTTTTTCTGAAAATTAAGCTTTGCCTAAAGGAGAAAGGAAGAGAATGCAAATGGGGAGGGGCAGGAAATACAGGCAATAAGAAACGGTAAATATGCAAAAAGAAGTATGGAAAACACTTGTTGAATGGAAAAAGTCTACCAAGATTTGATTACGAATAATTTCCACTGTAACATTAAAGCAATAGCCCAGGAATAAAAGCTAATTTCAGAAATCCTCTAAAGAATGAAAATGCACTGAATAAAAAGACAAGACTGTTTGCTAGAAAACATTGTTAGTACCAGTCAGTACTATAAAATTATCTTTTGTTTTCATTGTTCCTGTCACCACCCAAATCATTGACATCACCAATTCTCACAAAGAATCCAAACAGACAAAAGAGAAATTAGGCCCCAAAACCTCGAAGACAAAGCACTGTCTACCTACCACATCAGACAGCATTTGCTTGTCTATGGGACTAACAGTAACCTTTTGGTACTGGAAATATACCTTTTAAATGCAAGGGTATTAATTACTAGGGATACACACAAGAACTGAAGTTGTCTTTCAAATACAGCTAGAAAATTAATTGAAGAGAAAAAAAACCACCACCACAAGATCTCAGTTAACATTAAACACTGCTTTGCAGATAAGATCTCACAGTGGCCAAGCTTTCCTTCTAGAACCCCTTAACTTTAATCTAAAACTTTGTATTTTGGCAATAAATAATTTCAACCAAAAATCAGGATTTCAAAGGCCCTCTAAGTTTTCATTTCACAACAAAACTAAACATTACTGCAAGACCATCACAGCATTTGTGACCATCAGCAATTCTTCCTGAATGGCAGGGGAAAAACCAGTAACTGTAAGTTTCATAATATGGAAGAATCACTTCATAACAGAAACACCAAGTTTCTAGAATAATCAGAAACACTTTTCCTCAGAGGGAAATTAAAACAGTGGCAGCTGCACTCCCCAGAAACAAGGCTGCCTGAAAATTTTACTCAAATTTTAACACTTACAGCTCACCTGTAAGTGGAATTAGGTTCCTTCTGTAGAGGCCTACAATTCTATGACCACATTAAACTTTCATAGAAAGTATCAGTTTCTCAGTGTGCCTTGACAGTGCCCTTAGTTTTGAAAGCAGACTAAAATTGCCAGATATGAATCGATCATTTGTACCTTTACAACACAGAAAATCACATTTGGCAGTATTTGCATACATGCACCTCCACAGCCCTTTTCAATTAAGAAGAAACATAAAAGAGTACATTTTAGAATATATACAGTAAAGGCTGAAAGGCTAAAACCCTGTGTTTTTCACGCTGGAAGTGGGCATGACAACATCAATTTGCTTGTGGCGTTCCTAAATTTGAAGGAGGGAATTAAGAATGTAAATTCAGAAAAATCTCAATCCTATTTTCTTGAAAAGGCTAAGAGCCCTAAACCATGACCCAAAAATGGGCTTAGGGAGAAAATGTGTTCAAAATACTGCAAATAGGATTACAGCTTACCTTGCAACAGTATTCAATTATTTTAACGGCTGTAACAACCAGCCCAACAGTCTTTGTTACAACTAGAGAAACCTTCGGAACTCCAAGATTGTAAGGGATAGCTCAGTTTAAAAGCTAATACTCCTTTTCAGCAGCAACTGTCCCAGAGCAGTTCTAGGATTTCCAAAGTCATTTTCTGAGTGTGACTCTGGGATAATAGAATACAACGCAAGATGAATCGCTTATCATAGGAAAATATACACACTAACTGAAAACATTAACAGCCAAAAGAATTTCTAATTTAAGATGATCCTCCACTCTGCAGAGGCTGAGCTTTAAGACTACTAAAGACATCTTTATTCACACAGAAATATCAAATGGTAAAATAAGCTCTTCTTCAAGACATTATTCTAATAATTTTGTCATCTTGCCAGAAATACAGGTCATCTCTAACCAAGGCCAACTAGTTTCCTTCATAAAAGTTAGCAGAGCAACCCTGTGAAACAAAGTTGTACCACCCTCAAGACCCTCAAAGTTTGCAAGAAAAGTGCTATAGCCAATCGTAAAGAAGTCACAGAAGCATGCAACCCTTACATAAAAGGGATAACTAGGTTACCTCAATAATTCTGATCAGGAACATCAAAGCAAGGCATGTGTTTGCAGGACTGAGGCTTATATTAAAGGAGCTGCACGCAACTCCTAAACTACTGGGCTCTAACTGTATTTGCATTAAAAATTGGATAGAAGCATATTTTTAATAGAAAGTCTTTACACAGTCATCATAAAACGCACTGCTTACTGCAGCTGTTAGCATACTCTACTACTACATATTCTTCCATCATAAGCAATGCAAATCAACCTTGAAATGAAAGGGAACCCCTCCAGGCTTAAACCTTGGCTGTCCTTCACTAACCAAGTTACTTAATACTTATTTTTAGAAGAGTGA
>JAOBAS010000056.1:19043329-19062854 GCA_025311575.1 Elanoides forficatus | reverse complement strand
TTTTTTTTCCTTTTTTTTTCTTTTTTTTTCCTTTTTTTTTTTCTTTTTTTCAACTGGGACTACTCTGCATGTATGTCTACTTGTAAAACTGTCAACTCTTCAGTCTCTTTGCTTGACCAATAATCAGTACAAGTCTTCAGAAGAAATCAAAACTGATATCTTCCAATGGAATAGTGAAGCAGGAACAATAATGAAAGAGACAAACATGTACATAATTTGATAAAGTTTATCTTAGAAGTTTATCTTAAACTTTATGTTTAATATTGAGAGGCCAAGGTTTAGATTCATATTTTGGCAGCAGAGTAGCCTGACTTGAACATTTTTTAGAAGCATTATTTGGGGAACATCATGATCTTGGCTTGTGATACTTGCATAAAAATGGAAAGCTGAAAAGACATCTTGGTAGCTTGAATATCAGTTCTTATTTGCAGTAGACCTAAGCATAAGTTTAATGATAACTTTTATCTTTTACAGGCTGGTTGCACCTCTGTTCGAGAACTACAGCAGCATTTAAGACTCAAAAAGAAGGTTATTCTTGAATCTTGCAGAGCACTAATAGATCTTGTTGAAGAAAGAACCCATATTCTACCAACTGCAAAAGAGGTAAAATGCAGGAGAGTACAGATCACTTCTGAATTCTGCTGAGCCATTTGTAGAGGGTGCTTCCCTCAACCACTTGTTGCTTTCACCTGTAGGGATTGCTACTGTCAAAACTCATTAATCTGCTTCTTAATTCTGGTTCATTACCTTCATCTGTCAATGTACATAGATAAGAGTAAATTTAGTTCTCTTTACTTGAAACTGATTTGCATAATACCTCCTGACAACTGAGTCGTATGGAGGAGTAACCTTTAACAAAGAGTTAGTGACAAACAGTAGGAGGAGTGTAGTCTTAATTGGCACGGTTGCCTAGATATTGAATATCTGTCTGTGGTCTAACATTATGAAAAATGAGCTGTCATAGATCTTTGTAAGTAAAATTGATTTTATGATGGGGGCAGAGTGAACTGTGGGCTGAGAAGGTGGTGGAGGTTGGGAAAATGTTACCTTAATATGTTGCTCAAAATAAGCCTCCTAATTTACTTGAAATGGAGTTGATCTCCCTTTCAGTTATTGTTGTGATCCCTTTCAAGTCAGCCAGGTTTAGACAACAAAATCTCAAGCAATTAATGCAGTAATATAAAACAAATTCTAGTACCTTAAATCTTCTTTGGACAATTAATTCTATGGCAGTTCAAGATTTATACATGTGATGTTTACAAGGAGAGAATGAGTTGTGCTTTCCCACGATATCATGTGTTTTAAGAAAATGAAAATCTATCTTTTTAATCTGTTGATGATGATAAACTAGTTTATATAGATTTCATTTTATGTATCTTAAAAGCACCTCCAGCAATCATTTATGGTAAAACACAAGGTAATGCAGTATAAAAAGAACTAATATCTCCACTTAATTTATCTAAAAAATCATTTTTCTGTAAGGAAGGTCTTGTCTCTCTCTGGGATGACGTAGACAATCCTCCTCACTCTCTTAGTAAAGAGACATCGCTGGCGTCTAAAGTCCCAGAGCACTTCATAGAGAAATTGTGGCAGCGTGTTGTGGGTGACAGCTTGGTAGTTGGAGTAGAACTAGCTGCATCATTTTACTTGTAAGTATATAAATTTATCCAATAATTTGAGTAATTTTCTAGAAACTGAATTTGCAGGTTAAGCTCTGTAGCAGCAAGAGTGGATTTTTGAGCTTTGAACTTTCTCGTTTTGAACATCTGTATATAAAGTGTTTCAAGTGTGTGTCTTGTCAGTATTGTTGCTGCTGCTTGTCTCTCTCTAACTCTGTGCAAAAAAAATAGGTTGTATAGCCAAAAATCAGTTATGTCAGTATAACCACATCATTACTGGAGGCTTTTTACAACAGAGTTTTCTTTGACAAAAATTATGGTTCTCTATAGTCTGTGTTGACATAGCTATGCTGACATCAGTATGTGGTGTAGATTAAGCTCTGTCTTGGCCATACAGTTCCTGATGTCTTACTGTTAACATCTTGCCATTCCTAAAGAGTGATTTGCTTAAAGAAGCACAGAAGAAAACATTTTAAATTCTCTGATCAACTTAATAAATACTCAGCTTTTGAATTGAACTATGCTACAGTCATGTATCCAATCAAATAAAATATTTGCTAAGCTTATGTATTGTGTAAATTATGTGGAACAATCAGCAATACAATACTTAAACCTTCAAAATTATTTGTTTATTCTTATTATTGTCTTTAAAAAGATTTGTTTATTCTGTTCATTTTACTTAGTTCTAGTTGTAAATACTCCTTATATAATTTTCCCCCTTACAGGGAGGGAGGTCATTTGGAACACAGTTTAAAAAAACAGGATTACATGAAACATAAATTTACAATGTGCATTGTGTAATGTAAACTTTGGTGGAGTCAGGACTTACCTTTTGACCTATATTCCCACAAGCAGTGTAGCTGAGACCGTGTTAGGGTAAGCTTCAATACTATTGATGCCACTGAAAATCATTTAAGTGGTTGTGAGGGACCTGACCTGTTACGCCCTTTGGCCATTCTGCTGGAGCTGTGGGTATACTATTTCTCAACTGCCAGATTGCTACAACTTTACAAGAAAGTTGACCTCATCTTCTTGAAAGCCTCTGTTAAGAGCCACTGAGGCAAGAGATTGTTTTTGCCTTTCCAGTGGTTTATTCTTTCAGTTTTGATGATGATGATGTCATTTTTGAAAATGAAATGCCTAATTCCTGTATAGCTTCAGAAATCCTTAAAAGATTTGGGATTTGGAACCATTCTTTAAAAACCAGCAGCAATATTGCCGTCTCCCCCATTTTTACAGTTGAGAAAAGATCTGTGAAGATGAAGTCATTTAACAAAGGTTACCCGGTAGGCTAGAAGCAGAACCTAGGTCTTCTGGGCTCCAGTTCAGTACTATATACAACAACCTGTGGTTCTGGGGAAAAGGGCTTTCCTTCTCTCCACCCCCAACACTGTAAGTCTTTACTGATTATTTTTGTGCTTCCTACTAAATGCAAGATTGCAGTGATGTTTTAGATTGCATTGTTAGGTGGTGATACTTCTTCATGAAGAAAATTAGACATTCATAAGACTTTCAGATGTCAGTGACATCTTGAGACTGAATTGACTGACAGAATAAAATATTCATCAAGAGAGGATCTGAAACAGTAATATTAGGATTTCGTTGAAAGAACCCTGTGTTGAATAAATAGAGTACTGCATACTTTCCAGGAAATTACTCCGTGTTTAAGGGAATAGTATTTTAAACCTTTTAGTTTACTCTCTACATTCAATTTTGAGTACCTATAAAACAGTATAGAACATCGGAAGAGCTTTTAGTCATCAAAGAGAACAGAATTGGTATTTTGTGCATTTTTTATTAAAAGAAAGTTAAGTCTTTAAAAATAAATTATAAATGTCATAGAGTATTGGCATGGATTGTGTGGAATTTTCAACATTTTCTGGGTGAATGAGATATCCAAATTCTTTCAGTTGAAATGAGGCATATAACTCCTAGAAGCTCTCAGAAAATTCAGTCTGTGTTTTGAAAATCTTTATACTAAGCTTAGATGAAATAGTCATTTGAAGGACTTATACTCTTTGCACACTCTGTGACTTGTAGTCTTTAATGTCTGTACATATCTTCAAAGTTCTTGTTATTTGTCAAATGGCAAAATACAAACTGGGAGTGCAGTCATCTTATCTTATATGGATTTTCACAGGTCACTGAGCGATGTCAGTTTATCTTTAGTGATGGATCAAGACTTCTCTTTGATTTCTCCAATTATCAAGTGTCAAAATAAAATCATTAAGCTGAACAAAGCATTCTCAGCATTGTCTGTCTCCTCGTGTCAAATTGAGCCTCCTCCAAAAAAGATGAAATTGGACTTGCATAGCAAGAATGATCTGAAAAAAGAGTTTCCTCAGAGATGTTCATGGGTTCAGCTGGGTGGAGCAAAGACGGTCATTGCTGTTACCAGCCTTTCACCATTATTGGCATTTCATCGTGTACGTTGCATAGTGCTTCTACATGCAAAGAAACAAAAACGTCAGAATGACAGTTTACAGGAGAGCAAAAACATTACTGTACTCTGTGGGAAAATTTTTTTAAGTCTGGAAGATATTTCAAATGGAAAATATTCGGTAAAGATGCTAAGGGATAATAGTTACTGCACAGGTAAATGGATTGATATAATTTGGATTCATAAATATGCGGTTGATTCTTCTGTTTACCCTAGGTGATGCCAAGCTAAGTTTTCAAGCTGTAATCGTATCTGTCTCTTTGAACATGAACTGCATAGACCTCTTGTGAATTAAAAGCAGGGTGAAATACAAGATGGAACATTCTTCAAAATGGAAAATAGTGTTAAGTGATTTGCTGTAAGGTTTTGTGCTAGCATTGGTACTGAAGTGTATCTGAAAAGGTTAATTTTGAAGATAAGTCCAAGTACAGAATGCTGAAGCCTGCATTTTTTCTATAAATAAGATATTTACTGTTGATTAGATACATTTTTTCTGACATAGTATTACCTCTTAAATAATACTAAAGTAATCGAAGCTTTTCCTTCTCTACATGTCTATTAAGGTCATTTATTTTCCTTTCTTTTAATATTCCTTGATTGAATTGATTTTGAACTGGGCTTCTGCTCATGTTGCAAAATATCCTTTTGATTGTGTGCAATGAATTTCAATTTCTTTCTTCCTTTAATGCTGTACCATTGGCTAAAGCCAACATGTCATCTCACTATTGCAGGAGGCTATTAATAGTCTTCTTTTGGCAAGGTGCTGTTTCTCTTTAGCACTGTCATTATATAGGTGGGGCTCTGTTAATCAGCTAACTATTTTGCTTGACAGAAGTAGGTATAAGAGTTTAGGTGGGAACAGAATTCCCAAAGAACGCCTGAACACAGGTGCAAACTCTTCACGTAAAACTGGGAATGTGAACAAAAAATCTAAGCACATTTAATGCATGCAACATGATCAAAATATTTAAGTCAAATACCTTTTACTGTATTTTTGTTGCAGGTTCCATGGAAGATATACTTGCCGTCCTTGCAGTATCTGTCAGATTCTCCTTTCAGATTGTGTCTTCTGGCTGCACATTGACTCCGGTAAATTCATGGTTACTGGGAGAAATGGAGTGCACACCATTTAAGGAATGCCATGACAGCATATTCTGTCATAAAGCAGGAAATGTGTATGGTACAGTTTTTAACTGGACCCTGAAAAATCCATTTGAAGGAGTTCTAACGTTATTTTGCAGGTAAAATAGCACAAAAAGTGTAGAGTATATTCATCTTGCATACACACTTTTTTATCTTTACACTACTTCTTACTGGTACCATAAGCAACGGCCAAAATCATAACCAATAGGCTTCTAATATAATGGTATGATACCCATCAGCTATAACAGAATTATTTTCAAATCAGAACTATGGCAGAACCTGAACTGCATTGTTTAATTTTGTCTAGGCTAGAACACTGAGTTACAAATAGGTCTAGTCTCCATTAATATCTGCTTGGTACTATTTCTTTTGTTCATTTCACTGTCTCATAATTTTATATTAATTTTTCTTACATTATTCTTAATATAATATATATAGTTTTTCTTCAACATGTGTGGATTTTAAAAAAATTCCTTAAGGGGATGTTAAAAACAAAACAAAAAACCCAAACAACAACAAACCCCAAGTTATACTAAATTTAAATTTATTGCTATGTCACTTTGTAGTTTAGTACTGCAACATAAATTTAGTCTGATTTTGTGCATGTTTCTGATATATTTATTTCCTATCTACCATGATTTTGAAAAGGAAATAATCTGAAGAGTCTCACTGATTTCCTTTTCTTATGTAGATTCTTGGACAAATGTCTATAAAATTTCCTAAACCAGGCTAAACAAGTTAGTAATACTGCCATAATTTAAGACTTAGCTGGATAAGGCTCAGAACATAAAAAGTGCTTCTTAGAGTATTGACGAATGTTGCCTGTCCTGAAGAGTTCAAGCTGAAAAGTAAAAGAAAGGTGTATCTCTTAAGAGTCTCTAATTTATAGTGAGGTTCAATCTTTTACTCAAATAGGAGTTGATTTCCTTCTTTTATGTAAGAGAAAAGGCTGAAATGTTTGAGAAATCAGTCAGTAAAATTTTAAGCCTCAAGACTTTTGGTTCCTTTTGAAAAGTTAGGTTACTTGATACTGTCACTTTTGATCCAGTTTTGCATTGATAGTTAGTAAGCTGTGTGGTTATGGTATAACTATAATTGTATTTTCTTTATTTTTTTTTTCCTATCTTTGGATTGATCTTTTTCCTCGCTAGGATATTTCCGTGATAGGTGGGAGCTACAGCTATTCTTTTTCACAGCTTTTCAGAACCAAATAAACTATATCTGTTATAAGTAGTGGAATGTTTACATAACTAAATTGAAATAGAAGTACTTTAAGGAAAAGCGCCTTTCTGATCTGTGAGAAAACTAGCTACTGAAGGATGCTTGTGGGTTTTGGGGGGTTGGTTTTTTTTTGTCGTTTGGGGTTTTTTGCTGTTTGGTTAGGGCTTTTTTCCTGAGATGATTTCCCCCCCACCCAGTCAAAAGAGTCAGAGGAGTTTATTTGGCCAAACACTGGAAGTAAGACTTTGGACAAACTCTACATTCCTCTTAGAATGAGGAAGGTGTCACTGTGTCATATATGCTACACTGGTATCCAGGGAAGTAGGCTCCCTGATGATTGACAGCATTATTTTATCTTTGTTTCTTAATAATTTTGAATGTCTGATTTTTAAGTGCAACTTTCCCTCGCCAGTGACTGTTTAAAAAAGACAGGCAGTTGGCCACCTAATAGCAATGCTGTACATAGCTATTGATAGTGATAATCTATGAATAGAAGTGACTTTTTTCTGCCCCTGAAGGTAGACCAGATAATATATTTCCTTTGTGCTATTACATGTGGCCTTCACGTACAATTGATTGCTTCTTAAAGAAACAAGTGATGCACTTGTGACCCTAATCATGGACATATATTTTAGCACAGAATATTTATGTTGCTGAAGTTTGCTTAGTGTCGGTTCTTTTGACATACAGTGGCTAGTCTGCATGCCATTAGAAAGCCCTTGCTTACTCCTGTATGTACAGTACACATAATAGTTAAAACCCTAATCAGCATCAGTTTTTCCCTGTTGGATTTAAAGTAGCTTTGTTTTATTTTCCACTATAGCATTTTGAAGATGTAAGGTAGCTTTAATAATAATAATCTTATTTTACAGAAACCTGACTGTCTTGTTCCAGTGCCTTCATAGCCTTTCTAGAGTTCTCCCACCAAGCTGTGATGTAAAACTCCTGAGATCTGGAAGCAAAAGTGTACTTACTGAACAGTTAGCACTGGCTTTGGAAAAAGAAATCCTCATCTTAAGGAGTTCTTTCTTCTCAAAAGAAAGTAAAGCTGAAAACAGTCTGACATGGGGCAATGAGCCTGGCAAGAAAATCAGTGATGTTCCTGTGGCTTCTTTACTGGACAGTGAGGAGGGAGTTCAGCAATTCAGAAAGAAGCTTCAGAATGAACGGGAAGAGAGTGTGCTAAGTATGAATCAAACAATGAATGGTGCCCTTTATCAGGAAATTGCTTTGAAAATAGCAGAAGCTCAGCTCAGTTCAGATATGATTGTGTGGAGACTGAGCAAGTCCTAGAAACTATTCACTAAATTTATTTTGAATAAAGTTTTAATAAAATTATACTATTAAATAATATTTATATTTTAATGGGTACATATATTACTTTTTATTCTATAGCTCAGTTATTTCTACAGATAAATACTGTATTTATATCTACAGGTATTTTGGTTGTTGAATTGTAGCTGATTTGGCAAGAATTTAATATTAAAAACATAGCCGAGTCATTATTTTGTTACAGATTTTGAAAATGTTATTTTTAAGGTATTTTTCTAATAAGTCCTATTCCAAAGTCATAATTCTTGAACTATAAATGAACTATATTAGAAAAAAAAATAACAAGCATGTATTGTTTAAAATAGTCTTATTAAACTTGTAAAATGACTGTTTACACAGGTAAAACTTAAGCTTTTTTTAGAAATCTTAAGACAGCTATAGAAAGGATCTAAGTTAAGCAACTAATTTTAATTCCTAATTTGAGTATGGGGTTTGACAAATTCAAAGAAGAGGCAGCTTATCTTCATGATATACCAAGACTTTGAAATAACTTTTAATGATACCACCTGAGGAAGAAAACTGTGGTTGTACCTTGCAGCCCCGTCTTCTAGAGCCCACCCTCAGATCTGAGAGATTTTTGGGGTATTTACTGGAGCTGGAGAACCAGATCAGGCCTCTTACAAAATTTCAAGAACTCATGAAGATTCACTCTGTAATAAAACACCTTCAGGTTTAAGACGTCCATTCCCACCCAGAATCTAGTGCTGGGGCTAATCTCATTGGTAAATCCTCGAGGAAGCAGTCCTCCCTCGGATGTTAACCTAGCTTCAGTGTCTGAAGATTTGTTTGCTGGTTCCCTGACTCATAAATGATTGTCTGCTGATACTAGCTGCTCAGTGGTTTTGGCCTGTCTCAACTATTTTAAATAATGGGCAACTCTTTGTCTATTATTCCTCCTTTCTCTGGTTTGAACAGGATGCATCCAGGAAGAGAACTGCCTGTGATCTGGCAGGTACTACTTGCTGAGGTAGTTACTTTTTAATCATTTTTTCCACCATTTTTCAGCTTTGTGAGTGGCAGAAAGCCTAAAAAATCCCAAATCACAATAATTTGCTTCCTTTTATCTCTGCTTCATGTAAGTAAAACATTCCTAGCATTTGTCACTGTTTTTCTAAAGTTGTCAAAAATTTGCTTTTCAGTTTTCCTGTTAACAAATTTTTAATAGTTAACATCTGCAGCATGCACTCTGTCGGTAAAAGTTTGGCAGGAAGAATGGAAGATATTTATTGACTCAAAAGAACACTGACATTTCAGAATAATTCTATATCTTTTTTTCATCAGAAAGTTCAACTTCTGTATGTATGTCCTCCAGATGCATTAGAGTGGTGATGTTTTCCAGTCCAAGGGGTCTTCTCATATTAGCAACAGGAGTAAACCAATGTACATCTAAAGGCAAAACACTAGCTAGAAAAACTGTAAATGTGAGAACACGGTGCTTTGTAAGTTCAACCTAGTATAGTGACATAGTCTTGCTTTTGAGATACTCAGAGTATTAAATGTCTCCCTTTTTTGGCTATATAGAAGGGAAATTTTGCTATAAGGCATCAAGAATGCCTTAAGAAATTGTTACGGGTATTTGAAATTCAGTATTTACTAGATGAGAAAGTATTGTTAAAAAAAAAAAACAAAACAACTTTCTTTGTTAAGCCACAGTTCTATTCAGCCCATAGTCAAAGCTTAAGAGCTCATTGTCAGGCTTTGGCAGTCTGTTGTCACTGGAATTTCCAGAAGAAAGTTCCTGATTATAAACCCTTAAATGAAGCAAAAAATCTCAAAGTGCAATCCTGTAGCTTGCAGCTAAGGGCAAGACCTTGGTAAACCAGCTGAGCAGAAACTTTCAGAGCAACAAAGCTACTATTCAGCTCAGGGCACTTGAAGGAGTTTATGCAAAGCAGTGTAAACAGTCCAGCAGCTGATTTTTATTAGCCTGGTGTCATGTTGTAACTAACTGTCCTATGTCTGTCTGTCTTTAAAGAGAAACTTCCACTTGCATTTGTATCCCTTGATTGAACTAGTCGAGTGGGACAAGTGAAGAGAAGCTGCTAAGGACAGAAGTTGCCGGTTTCCAATGCCATGGATTTCTTACTTATTGTTACTTAAAAGTAGCAAACAGTGAAATCGTAGAAGTGTAGACGTGAAGTTATTAGAGTAGAATAATGATGCATACAACAACATGTTCCTACTAAAGAGTCTTTCCAGAGGCATGAATGCTTACTTTGCATATCATCAGATGAGATCATTAAAAGCTTTCCCAACAGCTCTAAGATTCCTCCAACTGACTAGTAATGCATAATGACACGGCACGACTTCAGTGGTAGTGATGCAGTCGGTAGGCCTATTGTATATGCATGGGAGATATTTCTATGTGCCAAAATGTAAAGGTCTGCTGGAAATACTTGGAAGGTTTATGCTGGGGGGGAGGAGGGGAGGGTGTTGCCAGGAATCATGGAAAAATGGAGCAAGATTGAACAAAGGTTCAGGCTCTCTAGATCTTATCTTCAAGTGGCAGCAAAAAGAATTTCGTTTAGAGAAATGTGCTTTCCTAAACTTGCCTTTCAGAAGTAAAAGCAACTAAAGGAGTTAACCTTCACCTTATTTAATCTATGGTGATGTTTAATCTCAGCACATGATGGTGTTCAAATGGGGAGTCTAAATTGCATGGACTAGGAAAACTGGTTAGGTTGGTTCACTATGTTTCTGTCTTGAACATTTGGAGTCCCATTTTCTGGACTTCCAAGAAAGTCTTGGGAGTGAGTTCTTGCACAGAGTAAGTTCTGCAAGTACTTTTTTGGGCAAACCATTTAAGAAATGAAATCAGTGGCAGCAGCAGTCCTAGTTACTGGGGACTGGTATTGCCAAGAAATAACTGCTAAAATAGTTGGATGCTTGATTCTGTAAATTCCCTTTTCCATGATAGTAGATCAAGTCGGGAGAGATACAGATCACAACCACCAGAACCCTTTTTTTAATAAAGCTGTTCATAATAGCAGATAACTATTCACACAACAAATTCACTTACTCGCACACTCATAACTCCTCTGTAGAAGTAACACCTGGGAGGCCAATCCCAACTCCTGAGACTTCTAGCTCTAGATAGGTAGTTTAGAAAGCCTCAAAACCCCTTTGCTTCATCAGATACGTATAAGTAATTCTGTAGGTTTTTTGTCTGCATATAGCAACTGCTACCTGCTTGTACACGATCCAAGTGATGCAACTCGTGGCTGATACTAGTGTGGGTAGTGGCTTTGTACACAGCCAGAAGACTCTTGGTGTTCTGAATTTATCAGTTCTGGTGGATTTAATGGGACAACTGGTCTCTAGAGCTTGCCAGTTCTTGGGAGACTTTCACATGCTGCTTCTCGGCATGTAATCTGCTCCTCAGCCTGCTGATGGCTGGTAACCATTCCTCTGTCCACACCTGTAGAACCCCTCGCACAAACTCACACAAAAGGGACCTTTATCACATAAAAACTTTTGACAAAGTATTAAAATTATGCCCAGAATCAACTTGTCTTGATGCCAAAGGGTCAAGAAAACATAGTTCTGATTTCTGAAAACCAGCAGATAACAGTGTTTTCTGGCAGGTATCTCTAGGTATGGTTCCCGTCCTCTGGCCAGAGCAATGATCTGCGTGTAGACGTGTACCTTGTCATGGCTCTGTTACCACCTGTTTCAAAAGACTGGGATGCAAAAGGGAAGCCTGGCATATGAAGCATGAGCTGTCATGTCTATATACAGTCTTATGTCCTTGGCACTTTTAAATCAGCACGATTTAAGGCCCTATGATGAGGGATTGTGTGTCAAAGAACTCTCTTTTTCCAGCCAAGTTAGTATAATAAATAAATTTACTCGTTACAGTGATTTTTCTCTTGTTCTCAGGCAGGAGAAACCTGTCTGCTCTCGAGTAGTCTCTGTTGGACAGTAATATTTCCTTTTTAAGCTTGTGTGTGTATGTATGTATTTCAGATCAACCAACAGGCTGCTAGGTTGTTTGTGGTAGTCAGAGTTAAGCCTTCTCTCTCAGCTACTGATTTTTGTTTTCCCACAGCTTTTGACAATTTGGGAACCGTGACAGTCTTATGACTGCTCTCTTCTGAATCATGCTGACTCTGCTAAGACAAAATAATAACGCTAGCATGTTTATCCATGAGTGAGCTATTCATTAGAGACTATTAACAAAGATGATAGAGTCAGCAAAAGGAGCGTCCAAATAGTGGTAGTTTTCTTCTCCCTTCTCTACTTCCCTGGGAGAGAGAAAGTTTTAAACAACTCAAAGGTAAATGTTGATGCAAAGATTTAAAATCCTGACTAAATGTAAAGGCATGATTTTGAGCATTTTGTTGGTGGTTTTAGTTTCTTTCAGGTTTTGGTTGGTTTTTTTCAGTACTCTCTTCTCCGCACTCTGGGCATGCCACTGCCTAGGAACAAGGTGATCATCTTGATCAGTATGTAGCAGGAGTTTCTAGCCAAGAGAAAAGCTGTACCAAACCCTCCCAGGGGAAAGCAAAAGAGCAGGAGGTTAAATGCTGCTGTTTAGTCATACGAATTGCTGCTTTAAGGAGGCGATACTACTTTCGTCTTTTCTGTGACCTCAGGTTTGTGGTATGTGACAACCTTACGCCTTGAATGTATTGAGAAATTCATAATTCATAGGTGCAAGACGCATGTATGTTTATAAATCACTTGGTTAGAGCAAAGACTGCCAAAGTGTCAGGTTTGTACCAGTCCAGTTCCTGCCTAAAGTCCTACATTCACAAAACCCTGTGGCTTAACTGTGGCATTTAGGTCAGACCCACAGGTTGGTAAAGCGGTCCCAAGTTAACTAATCCTCCTGATTGTCTAAATGGAGAGGTGGTGAATCATTTGCCCGGCTGCGATCCTTACCTGGGCAAAAGCACTTTGGAAGTGCTTTGTAACCAGGCCTTGAACCCAGCCTGCGCTGCCTCTGTACCTGCCCCTTTTCCTCTCCCCGCAGCCCCAGTTACGGTTTTGAACTGAAGACGCGAGATCTTCTTTTGTAATCCTGCCTTTGAAACGCTCTCGAGCCTGAGGGGAAAAGCAGAGGCTGCCCAAAACTTCCAAAATTCATGGTTGGTGGGAGTCTGCTGTTTCTGTACAGCCTGTGCTATTCCCTCCCCACAGGTTCTACCAACAGTGTATTTTGATCCAATACTGAAGTGATCAGTGATCAAATACTGAAGACCAAAAAGACAAATGCAAAATGCAAAAATTAACTTTGCCTCGCTTTATCGTGTAGGAAACAGGTATATTTGCTTTTCTAGGGGATAAAACTCTGCTAAATAAGATAATCTGCAGATAAAAGTCAGGTCCCTGATACAAAGCAAACCTAGATGAAGCTTTCAAGTGCCTGGGGCACTCGAGCAAATAATTGTGCAACATAGAAAAACCATTTCCTCTGCACACCCCTGACCAGCCCCTTCCTGCTCCCCCCAGCTGAGGACTTCATGACTGTTTATAATGATAAACTGTTAGTTTGGGGGTTTTTTAAGGTTTCTGCAATTAAGGCTCATTTTTAATTCAGCTACTTATTGGCAGTGGATTTTAATGCTACCTACAACATTTTAAACCTTTGCTTTAATTTTGCCTCTTCTCAACCTCATTTAAGAAAATTCAGCACTCATTGGACGTGTTATACTACTACAATTTTTAATCTATATTTGACTGTGAATTTTTAATACACAAGCTTTGTAGAAATCCAGAGAGGAGTGAATTTCTGTGGGTTTTGGCAGAATCCTTCTCCTTTCTTTTTCCAAAGTAGTATGAAATTTCTTAATGAGCAAATTGTCCAGGTGTCTCTAAATGCAGATAACATGTACCAGCTTCTTTAATCCCCCCAAATCAGTTGCACAAGACAATTACATCAGAGAAACCCGAGAACATCACGTAACATTGTAGGTATGTATATTTTTCAACACAGCTGTAAGAAGAAATGATAGGGGACAGTCCGACCAGTTCAGCACTCTTCCCGGTTTGTCAGCATAGTCTAAAATAATCACTGAGAGCAGCTGCTGGATTTGAAGATCCCATGAACTTTCTTAGAACGTGCAGCGTGGGTAAGAATTAATTCACATTTGTGATCGCAATCATTAGATTATGAATTCTTACCCACGCTGGCGAGTCAGTGTAGTGGTCGTGTTGTAGGTAGGAGGGGGGTGTCTTTCACCGTCCCAGCCGAAGGCTGTCCCTGAATTAATGACAGGAAGAGAAATACAACCACCATCCTACGAGTAGTAGTAATTGCGACCTCAGCAGGACCAGAGCTGAAATTACAGGTTCCAGCGAGGGATAATCACCGATCGCCTAATGCTGATGGTTTCACTGGGATTATTTTTCCCTAATGATGTCCCTAACTTTCTCAAAGCACATGATTGATATGTAGTTACTCAAACATGGTGTTTCACTTGTGATTATTTAACTAAAATGCTCAAGAATTTATCATTTCAATGTACTCTGTGTGGTTTCAGGTCGTGTGCGCTGCAGCATATGTTACCTGCCATTTGGCCAGAGGAGTGCCTGTGTAAATGCAGAAATGAAAAAAATTATATTCCTGAGGTCATGTCTTAGTGGTTTCATCTCACTGCAAAACTAAGTGAACTATTCCAATGCAAAGTACCTCAGTAGCGCACACCACCTTCTCAATAAACGTGGTATTTTTTTAGCTAGAGGTCGGTCAGCTTTTAGTAATTTTATGGAAAGAATATATCCGTTTCATTCTTTTCAAAGTAGCTCACTTTTTTTCAAATGTGCTCTGAATGCCTATATTCTTGCTTGATGAATAATACCTTTCACCTAGAGTCTGTAAAGAACATGATACTTCATTACTGGGGTGTTTTACTTCAGAAAGAAATTGCTAATTTAAAAACTTTTCCCTTTTTTTAAGACTGGACAATGAAATAGACTTGGCAGAAATAATCAAAGAAGATGAATAAATGCTCCCTGCTTATTGCATTTTCTCCAAACATGAATATATTGTCTTCTGAAGTTATAGCTAGATAATCCACTGAAATAACATAAACTGTATAATCTTCTTTGAAAAAAAAAGAGTTACTGAAAGGGCTTGGGGAAAGATTAAATGCCTGCTCTCCCACCGAAGAGATAGGAATTTGCACAAACTGGTGTATTTTCTTGATAAATTGACATGTTGTAGGCAAAAAAAAGATGAAGAAAAGAGGAGTCCTGTCATTTTGAAATGGAGTCCTTCTATGCTAAGTACTCTTTCTTACTGGCTGTTAAAAACACTTGGAGTGAATTGGATTCTTTAAAAATCCACATTAACCTTCTATAAATTAGTAGCATGTCTGAACGTAGCACATTAGCAGTATCAATGATCCAGGATTTGAATGTTTTAAGTGACTGCGGATAGCCTGAGGTTATAATAATGATTACTTTAACACCATCTGAAGTGCTTTTTTTTTTTTTTTTTCAAGTTAATGGAATTTGTGGCATATTACGCAGCTCATACACATGTAAATCTACCCAGGCATACAGCTAATCTGGGGAGAACTCGCTTCCCACACTGCCACGTGCTGTTCATGGGCCATCATCTTGCCCAGTGCTATTTCGAATGCCCTCTTAACGTGGATTGTTCAACCCGCCCCACGTACCTCCCATGCTAGCATTGCAGCTGTGGAATTTAATTTTTGCTGTACACCTAAAGAATAAGAATCTTTGCTTTTAAAATCCCAAAACCCCATTGGCATGGGGTTTTGTTTTCATATGACTGGGAGGTGTCAGTTCATCTGTGTACAGCTGTAACTGTCCTTCCCCTCTGAATGTCAATTTTTAAACCTCTTGGGATCAAATGCAATGCCTCCTGTTCCCCACTGCCTCCCCTTTCCCCATCCTGAACTCCTTTTTAGACCTTGTACGCTCCTTGGGTTAAATCCTGGCCTCATCCAAGACAATGGCGAGGCTTTCTGAGAGTTTCCAAGGTCTGGACATCCCCTTCATGATTCAGAACTTGCTTTTTGTCTCAGCAAGGGGGGCTTAGTGGGTTTGATAGACCCAGATTCACAAATATTCTACCCCTTTGCTCAGGCTTTTATCAGGAGTTAGTGTGATTTTTTAGTAGGTACAACTTGGCTGAATTTCCAAAGTTAAAGGCAGAGAACTAATAAATTATAAACACAGCAATAAATTTAGACTTGCATTTATTTTGCAGTTAGTCACTGTTTATTTGAGTCTCTGATCTTACTCATTTTTTATTTACACTGGCATCAGATGTGATGCTTCAATTTTATTTGAAATTGTTTGCAATAAAGCTGGCCAATAATGTGCCCATATTCAACAAGGTAACAATACACCTTGTTGTAATCATTGATAATGATATTTCAGGTGGTAAATCTTCATGGCAAACTGCACGTTTTGAGGATTGAATGAACAAATACTAAAATACATGTGCTTTGAATACCAAAGGTGTGCTGGAAAAGAAAACCAGATTTCAGTCATGAACTATGAGAAATCACTAAAGTTACATATCATTTCAGGACAAGGAAACACTATTCCTTTTTCAAGTTATAGTAGAAATACTATATGGGTTTTTTTTTCCTTTTAGGTTCAAGTTCTTTTAATAACATAGTGAAGGAATCAAAATATGCTTAGGAGTTCATGTTTCTAACTTCTAACATGAAGTTTTAGAGACACAAAGAGTAGCTCAAAAGCTAAACAGTCCTTACTGGTACTTGACTAAACATCTCCAGAAGGAATTAACAAATTGTTCTGAGTGTGCCAACCAAAACATAAGGAGTTTTCTGGCCATTACCCTCCTACTCAAAAAATCACACAACTTCCCCGTGACAGGTACGAGTAAGTGAAAAAGTGATATTGGAATAATTAATGTAGTTAAGCTATTTCTCTTATGAGTTTGAAAGATGAAGAACACAAGCATTAGGCCACCAGTGAGCTAGCTGTAGGGTACTCTGAGGTGATTTTGGTGATTCGTGAGACTGCTATTGGGGAATCAGCTTGCTTGCTTTGAAGCATTCTTTATATACGCCTGTAGTCTTGTGTAGATAGTGATGTTAGTACAGAACCTGTTATTTATCTTAAGAAGCTTCTACAAGATAGCTGGTCCTGATAAAATGCTTCAAAGACATCTGTCAGTGCTAAACAACATCGTTACCTTATATCACTTACTGGAAAAAAAAAGCGTATAAATTCCTCAGCTGTTTCTTGTACATTTAAACAGGGTTTATCTTTCCCCTTATCGGTTTACTAGTCTTATCTTTATTGCAGGTGATGTGCATCGATTTACCTCACCTTCGTGCTGGAATCCCTTATCAATCTATTCTGAATCAGAGCAACTCTTACCTTGGTAAACTGTGCTGAGCTTCCCCATTTGTAACATACTGCAGTTACAAAACCATTTGCAAATTTGTGTTTTCCAAAGGAAAAAATCATTCATAAAAATCCTTGTTTTTCTCCGTCAGTCTCAGTTTCTTGCCTGCAGTGATAGCTACCAAATAAAGTTTGCCAAATTAATGGGCAGACCCCAGCCTGGGGGTAGAGAGCTGTGCATTTACCTGTTCGCACCCGGAGTGCCGGGACACGCCAGCCTGGACAGCCCCGGCATGGTCACGCTTTTCAGCTGCTGCCAGCCTGGGAATGACCCGGCTAAGAGACTTCGTGTTTCAAACCTGAAGCAAAATCATTTTTTATGAGGCGAGTGTTTAGATGTCACTTTGCAATGCTGAAAAACAAACATCTCCATTTCCAGTTTGAACACGAAGTGCCTCTGTCTGACTTTCTGTTCCCAGTGCTAAATTGATGGATCCATTTCCAGAGTCCTCTGCTGGCTGTGGGTGGATGCAGGTGGCAGACGGACAAGTAAACACGTTGGGAAGGGACTATTTCTGACGTCGTGGCTGGAGACTGGCAGTGTGTGTGTGGTGATTAGGATGCAGGTGAGCAATCATTTGCAGTGAGTAGGTTAATGCATTAGGCTCACGCAGCCGTCTCACCTTTAGATGGACCTCATGTTTGAGTCCTTGCTTTTTGCCAGAGAAAGAGGCCAGCCTGACGGAGCTAAAGCAGTATGTAGCAAATCACTGTAATTCTGCAACTTTGCTGTCTCAACAATTAGTGTTCATGGCCCTGACTGCATGTTTATGAGCCTTCAGGAAAAGGGGTGCAATGCTGAAGGGGGCAGAGGAAATAAATGCCTCAATAAAAGGCTTGTAAGCTGGACTTTTTCTAAGAAATGGCCTCATCTTTGGATATAAAATGGGCTCCTTTATAACATGTGCATTGTAGAGATAATATTTCTGATGGAAACCTACTGAGAGGCTGCTCTCTTAAAGCATACTAATAAAGTCAAGTATTTGTTCAGGTGAATAAATACACTGTGACTTACTTTACTTACACCCAGTAGTTCATTTATTTGCTTCAGGTTTTTTGCAAACATTAGGGACAGGGACATCTCAACAGTCATATGTCTACAGATGACCGTATGGAGAAATAACTGGTGTGAGCGATGTACTTTTATGTCTTTGCTAGTACTTTGTCACTCAGCAAAAATCAAGAAGCTTCCATATTAGAGATGAGGGAGGGACTTGCTGCATCTGTGTGTAGGAAAAATGTTTATTTCCCTCGTAGCATTTTATTTGCCCATTTTTTTTTCTCTACTGTTTCACGATTTTATTATAAAGCATGCTTGTTTTTTTCCTGGTTAAGAACTGCCAGACCTGCATTTAAAACAAAAAAACTTCCCAGCCCCCTGCACGTGCCCAGGTAGTAAATGTCTAGAAGTAATTCTAGAACCAAAGTTAAGGAGGCTGTTTGTAACCAGTTTTTCTTCTTTCCAAAGGGCATGCAAACCATAGTTTTTCTTTCCAAGGGATTTTTTTCCTCCTTGGTTTTGTCCTTCAAAGGACAAACAAAACATTGACCTCTTTCTGGATGGTCTTTTTAATCCTTTGCTGGAAGTGGAAGGCAACAGCATTATTAGGAGATTTGAAATGCCTGTTCTCTTCAGCTGAGAGCAAAGCCGTGCCCAAGGCACATCTTAACGCTCTGAATTCATACGCTGGTGGACCACGAGGACTCAGCAACGCTTCCACCTCTGTCGGGACGCAGCAGTGGTTTGTAAAACCGAAGGGAGGAGAGAAACTTGCCGCGTGGTTGCTTCCGAACTAGTGAGGCCTGTTTCACTCCGATCTTGCTGAATTTGGTGAGACAGCTACATTTTTGCAGCACTCTGAGCCTGCCGAGGAGTGACCCAGGCAGGTGTGCACCTGCCTGGAAGGAAGAGATGGGCACAGGAGCAGCAGCACAGACCCCCGTGGCCCCTGCAGCTGCGGTCTGTACATGGCCCCCTGGTGCACCTGGGGGTGCCCAGAGTCACCCCCTCAGGCAGTCCAGTGCTTGTTTGCTTTTCTCCGCCTTACGTGAGCCAAGGGGCAAGCCGAGCCATGTACCTGGATCCCAACCCGACCGGCGTGGGCTGATGGCTGGGACACAGCCACAAGACTAACAGTTACTGTCGTGGTTTAACCCCAGCCGGCAGCTAAGCACCACGCAGCTGCTCACTCACTCCCCCCCCCGCAGTGGGATGGGGGAGAGAATCAGGAAAAAAAAAGTAAGGCTTGTGGGTTGAGATAAGAGTGGTTTAATAGAACAGAAAAGAAGAAACTAATAATGATAATGCTAACACTAATAAAATGACAATAGTAATGATAAAAGGATTGGAATGTACAAGTGATGCAGAATGCAATTGCTCACCACCCACTGACGGATGCCCAGTTAGTCCCCG
>JAOBAS010000056.1:19025909-19041084 GCA_025311575.1 Elanoides forficatus | reverse complement strand
CTGCCCATGGCAGGGGGGTTGGAACTAGATGATCTTTAAGGTCCCTTCCAACCCAAACCATTCTGTGATTCTATGAATTTCTCCTCCCTTACACAGCTTTCTGTGACGCTTTGCTAGTTACAACCTGATGCTTGCTCTGACCCAGCCTGGAATTTAAATTTCACGTGTACAGTGTGACTGCTGTGATGCTAGCAAATCCAGTGCCTCTCCAGGCATAAAATACTATCCCTGGTCCTGTCTTGGCACGAAAAATGTTTTTGAGAACTGTATCTGGTGGCACCTGACTCTTAGCTTGCTTGGTCTCTCTTGATGCACCGTAGTTCCTGATGCAATTTCCTATTGCTCTGCACTCATTTCTCTTGCGTTGGCCCACAGGAAGATGATAAGAAAAGGAATTTTTCATCCACCTTTGTATGAAATTGAGCTCTGAATGGTAAAGATTGTAAACAAAGCGACTATCTTCTGAAAATAAACTAGTACCCAGCATGCAATTGATTGTCTCCAGCCACAGAAGAAAACAGTGCCTGGCCTGAAAGGTGTAAACTCCTCAAATAAACAGCACAACTTTTAACAGATGAATACCCATGTTTTTCAAACTAATTTTTATATCTATATAATTATATTCACATAAAAAAAGAGAGAAAAAAAATAACATATACATTATTCTGGCCAAACTCTTCTCTGTGCAACTACTCTGATGTCTGTGGAGCTACATGAGGAGAGGGTTTGGCCTTTCATCTTGATAGTGTGCATGCACTAGAGCTGAAACAAAGAATTTATCGAAGCTGACCAGTACACTGTATATCTACTTATCTATATTTTGGCAACTTTTTTTTCCCATCTTTTTTTTTTTTTTCCCCCATCTTTTTTTTTTTTTTTTTTAGTGAACATATCTGTATAGAAGACTGCAAGACAATTGTGATTAAAGTTTCTGAAATGCTGGTTTACTTTTAAGTGGTGCAGTAAAAAGCTCAAGGAAAAAAATCCTTTTTACAGGAACTGATAGTCACTTATAAGGGAGCTGATCTCACCCAACAGACTGTGAAGCTGATAATTAACCAGAAACAGGAAGGTTCATCATTTGGTAATGAGCTGCCTACAAACCCATCTGATGAATAAAGGCTGTCAAACAAAATCTCTTGGCATGGTACATCCACCTGCAGGGCTTACTACAGATGGCATGACAGTGTCTGACCATCTGATTCAGTCAAGAGATGCCGATGAAAAAGCAGTGTGTGCTCCAGACAATATTTTCTAATTCTTCAAATGCTGCAGGAAGAAATGATAGAATGTCTACATCCTTGACCATGAATTTCAGGGTAGGGAGGGAAGCATAGTCCCAGTCTGGTGTAGAAGCAAAACACAGCATAAAACAACAAAATTACATATGCATTATTTAACACCATTACTGGAGAGGATGCAGTGGTGGGGAAAAAGCTACTATAAGAGGATGAAATGGAATCCCAGAACATTTAAAATATCCATCTTCCCTGTGGCACAGACTGGTATACATACAGCTAGCCGTTATTTGTTGCAATTTGTACATTTCAAAGCTGTTTTTCACCCCCTTTTAAAAAGCCTACCCAGCAGTCTTTACTCAAAGGAAAACTGTAAATGACAGTTACTGAAAGCTGGAGCCCCGTTCATCTAATAACATAGAGCTGCGTTGTACAATGAAAATTGTCAGTTCTTTAAGAGTGTTTTGCAGTGCTGTAGGCACCACAGATGTTAAAGTTTTATGGAACTTATAGGGTACCATGCATGTGCGTAAACCCCAATTGGACAGAAATATATGATGGTCAAGAAACAGGTCCTTCCTCTCTCCAAAGCAAAACATGTTCTGAGCTTCGTTCAACCACCTTCACCATGGTGAAGAACTTCATCAGGACTTCACCCACAATGAGTCGCTGAGAGCTAACCCCAAGCAAGCCCTACAAACGAACGAAAAGGGCCCCCCCCGGTTATGTGCGGGGGCAGGGGGTGTGCAGCCAAGCCGCGGGGGTTTGCGGGAGCAAACGTAGCTGCGTGGTTCCCAGGGCCAGCTTCTCCCAGCGGGGAGGGGGTTCCTTGGCGAGCAGCCCCGCGGTCTCCCACCAGCCGCGGCGACCAAGGCTCGTGGGCTGCACCCTTCAGAGGGGACGGGGCGGTTGCTCTGCAGAGACCCCCATTGCTGAGGCTCAGCACGGCTCAGGGCGTACGAAACGCCTGTGGGCACCCCCAAATTCCTTTCAATGCAAAGCGCTTCTCCACGTCGGCTGCCAAAGGGCAGGTAGCGCAAGCGAGGGTGTATCGCTTGCTGCCGTTACCAGCAGGTAGCGGCACCTGGATCGTTTGGGCAAAACGGGAGCCAGGTAAACAGCTGTAGCAGCCACCTCTGTGCAGGCATCGTACCTCGTCTCAGGGAGGGAGTCTGCCTGGAGCCTAGGAGAGGCCGAAGGATGGGGAGATTTGTCGTGTAAAGATTGGTAGGAAGAAGATATGAGGAAAAGCAAGTGTGTGTGATCAAGCACCAGAAGAACCAGGACAACAGAGGGTTAAATGCATGGCCTTTAAAAAAGGATACACCCCTGCTCCTCAACGCACATTTTCAGCAGTAAAATGGAGACAAGGGTTGTTACACCAAGCCAGGAAGACCTGCACTGTGAGAAGACCTCAGTCTGGCCAAATCTCCAGCAAACCCTGCATCCTAACAACAGGAGGGTGGCACCAACATGGCAACAGATCACATACAACATGTCACGTATGCTTTTTCCTGTTAGCCCACGAGGAGGATAGACATCTTTTCCAAACAAGGAAAAATAGGCAATGGGCAGCAACCTGGCCTAAGAATTAGAGACCAGAAGTCAGCATGATGCTCAGACTAGGGACCGCTCCATAAGAGCTGATGGTCCCTAAAGGATAGAAGAGATCTGTCCAAAATGTCATTTTGTGTGGCCCTCAAGAGGAACCCCAGGGACAAATGGAGGACTTGACAGCTGGTATCCCTTGCCCTTGGCATCATACACAAGAGATCCAAGTTGGATTCGGGCACAGACATCTTGGTGCTTGTGAGTACATGGCGTGAGAGGATGGGTGAACAAAATGTATGAGGGAACGGCTGTGAACAGGTAAAATTTACTTTCTTGGAGATGTTTGTAAAGAAATATCACCTCCCACTTCCATCCTATCTTACACTGAGTTTTGTCCCACTGATTTCCATCCACGTAGACACATCTGGTCAGGTTTAGTAACTCTACTTGCCTCCCAGGCAAGCTGGATCAGGGTGAGTTGCACTTGTGATGCTTTGCCCAGCTGTAGAGGCCACATGCCGGCAGACCCTGGCTGGTCCCATGCGTGGTGAGCTCGGGTTTGGCAGGTTGGGTCCAGGCTGCACACCAAGCTGAAATGGCTTAGCTGCTTCCCAAGGCAGCCTTGGAAACACCATTGCCACGTTCATACCTAATAACCTGGCTCTCCGTGAGCTGCCTCTGACGGAGGCAGCCTGTGTGTCACTGGTGCCAAGGGATGGGTAATGTGGGACAAGATAAAATGCCCTCCTCTAAGTTTTTCCAGTGGGCTGATTAGCTGACCAGTGGAGGTTACTGGCATGTGAAAGGCAGGGACAGTGTCTGGTGCTCGTGTTCCACAACTGTGGGATTTCCTAGACAGGGATATCAGCAACATGTTGACCTGCTGAATCCCATAATGGTCTATAAATATTGACTAACCCCTTACAGAGTTTTTTGCTATGTTTTGTAAGTTCAAACCAAGAATAGATTGGTGTTTGGGTTTTGTTTGTTTGTTTTCTGTGGTAGATTCATTTCAAAGTAATTGAGACTAATGTTGCAGTGAGTAGAAAACATATTTCCCATTCCCCCAGTGCCAGCACATACAAGACACTTATGACTGCTGTGGTGACACCATCTGTCTTGGATGTAATTTAATTTGTGAGGTTTCATACATGCAGCAGTGAGCAATGTGCTGATTGTATTATTTAACTGAACTCACAAACCTTCACTTTAATTGTATTTTATGATATTTTTTGACATTTGAGATAGATAGTTTAATTATGAAGATTAGGAGCAGCTCCACAGGAAGGGTTAAAATGAATTTTGTACTCAAAAAGTTTCATTTTCTTAGTATGTGCCCTTCCCAAATGACATCAACTGCATTTTCTAAGGCTTTACAAATTAAACATGCTGATTAGAAATTAAAATTAATTCATATTAGTATGCCAGAGCACGTAACAACCAATGTACAATTTTTGTGTATGTGTGCCCTTTATCTCCCTAGCACTGTTATCTCTTGCTTTGTACATGGCAGCAACATTATGAAGGAGCTGCCTCTTCCCCTTCCCCCTAGCTGAACTCAAAACGCCTGCGTTTACTCATAAAATACAAGGGCTGCGAGCTACACAAACCCTGCTGCGTTACCTGGTCTCTGAAACACTGAACCAGAGCCCCACTGGAGGAGTCACAAAGCATCTCGAGTGCCGACCTGCTCTTTGACTGCACAGCGCAGAGGTACACCTCGCACCTGTGGAAGCCTTGTACCAGTATTAATTTCTGTATGAGTGCCCTTTGGAAGGAACAGTGGTCATTTGCAGCTGCTCTTCCTCATAACCGACCGTCCCGCGGACACCAGAGACCGTTGGTCACCATAGTTTGCTAAAAGAGCTCGGCAGAGGACATTTCCCCAAACGCCTGCCTCTGCGCTCAGCGGAGATGAGGCCACACGGATCTAAGCGGGGGCCATTTCCAGGAGCACATCCCTGGTGCCGTGGGTCATGGCTAGAGAAAAGCCTCTGCAAGGGCTTGTATGTATGAGCAGCCTTCAGTGTGCAAGAGATGAACTTACAAAAGAAAAGGCTGGTAAGGGGGAGAGGGGCCACCACCAGGCTGACGCCACAGCCGAGTCTGCCAGACCAGATCCCATGGGGATGCCACCTCCAGGTCACCCTGGGGCCTCTCCTTGCCCTCCAGGAGGCTGACCAATTTAGTCTGATGACACAAGGAATAAGAGGTTGCCTCTTCTGAAAAGGAACAGCTTTTCGTGGAAGATAATTTTCAAATGCAGAAGTAATAAGGTCAAAACCAAACGTTGTTCCAAAACATTTTTTTTAAATCACAAGATACTGGCTGTATCTCCTCTGGAGAAGAAGAAAAAGGGAAAGGAAAGTTAGACTGTAGAAGTGTGGAGTGTGTACAGGAGAAGTTGGGAGGTGGTACGGCTTAACCGAAAGCTGTTTGGCAGGAGCAGTGCTGTAAAGCCCCACACTGTCAGGAGTTGCTCCAGGAAACCAGGCAGCTGTCTATTCACGTAGTTCTGCGGTTCCTGTTTCCTTAGCATGGATTTGAAATGCGTGTTCTGGTTATTTATTTTTAATGTTTTCCCCTCAAGGTGTCACTGCAGGGTAGACTGAAGGCTATTTACAAGTGCCAGCTGTGTATTTTCATTCCTGAAAGTGTTTGCCTTTCTTTGAAATGCAATCTTAACTACAAACATCTTGGGTAAATAATGCATGGTTTGAAGGTAATGCAACATCTCCATATAATGTCAGTATCCCTTAAATTGCTTTTCTTCGCTTTTTCATCTTTTCTCCACCTTTGTGTAGTTCACCCAGGAAGAGGAAGAGTTATGAATGGCTAAAGCATCGGGTTTAAGCCCATTGAAAAGCAGCTCTCTTGCTGGTACTGGAGAAATGCCGATCTGGGATACCACATGTCCTCCTCGTCCCTGCAGTAAGGCTGCCACCCGCACCAGGGTACTATTGACAGCCCTTCGCGGGAACCCCTTAGTTTCCTGTGCAAGCCCTGAATCTAAGAGACTGTCTGCACCGACTAACCCTTTACCTGGGATCTCAGGTGGTCAAAGGCTTAGGGAGAACAACACAGGCTTACTTAAAGTGCTTGCCTCTTTGTTGAACAGGAGTTGAAATGAACTCCTTTATTATTTATTCTGCAAGTGGTGCAATTGGTAAGAGTCTTCAGTAGGAGTCTGTGAGAGGAAAAATCAGTTATTCTACTGGCAATAGGAGAAGCCATGGTCTAGTGGGCATGGATAATGGTTGGACTCGATGATCTTGTAGGTGTTTTCCAACCTATAATGATTCTATGATTCTAAATAAAGCATTATACTCCTAAGCCTTCCCTACTTTACAGTAATCTCAGTTACCTTGTCTAGCCCCTGTGACACCTCTGTCTGAGGGCAAGATACATGCCAATTGCCCAGCCATCGGTTGTTAAAGGTATGTATAACACCTGAAATCTGCCTATCTTTCCATCAAGAAGAGGAAGGGATTAACTTTATTTTATCCCCCTCCCCCCAAGATCCTGATTTTCATATATTTTGTAGGGTATTTTAAATATGTACCTTACCATCACATTTGGTTGCAGTTAGCCAGTGAACTCAAAAGTGATGGTTCATAAGCATCATTTTCTTAGGACACCAATATATCCAGTAGATGAGCTAGGGAAGTTTCTTCTACTGTGACTCAGATCCTGCAAGATCACTCATCTACTTGATTATGTACAGATTGCAGAAATGAGTGAGAAGATGTAACTGCTTATTTAAGCATCCTCTATAAAGGAGTTAGTGCTCTCTATAGGCATGGAAGTGAATGGGGAGTCTACTAGTACTTGGGTTGGTACCTGCTCAGCTCCCTGGTTATTCTGTGTCCTAATGTAATGCACCCAGCTGCTAGTGACAAGTGTCTTCATCACAGATGGTGCTTGCAGACCATGTCCACCTCAGTCTTAGCATCCATACTGTGATGGAGCTGACGAGCCATGGAAACTGGCCCATCTTCTTAGCCTGGAGTGCTTAATGCACATCAAGTTCAAATGTGTCTTAGTGGGAGAAGGTAGCTCTCACTGGTGGTCCTCACTCCACTCCTGTCTTCTAGATGTCTTGACTCCAGGCTTTCTTGATTTTTTTTTGCCCTGTCCCATCTGCTTAGCCAAGTACTTGATCAAACAGCCCTAAGAAGGAAAGTAAACACACAGTGAGGGAGAGCAAGAGGAATCTGGCTTCTGCCTCTCCTCTTTGCCCAACTACATTTTGTCTTGTGCCCTTCATCTCTTTCTCGTGACATTTTCCTGTTGTTGACAACAATAATGTATTAACATTGCTCTTGTGCTGCCAGTAGCAGAACATCAGAGCTACCTCTCAGAAAACTGATTGGGTCAACAGTGGGTAGTGTGGGGAGAATCAGAATTAAAGCACGGCTGGCTGACACAGAGAGAGATGTGCAATTAGGGGCCATTAATCTGAGCGTCTCTACTTGTGATGATGTTTTAAGCCAGCCTCTGGAATCTAATTACATTGACTAACTGTATTAAGAGGGTGTTATAAGGGTGATAATTCAATCACTGAAATGTTAGAAAATACCAGCATTTAGGTTATCTCTGTGATCCAAAGTGCATATTATACAACAGTCTCCAATTACTTTCTTTCAAATATATTTTCAAAATCCCCTTCAGAACTGAAATCTAAACACAAGAGCAGGACTTGGAAGCTAGATGTGGGGTGAAATCTTCCTTGCGGCTGCTATCCTAGCTCACAGGGTGTACACAGTTACTAAGAATTTGCTCGCACCCCCCCAGTTCACACCCCTGTCAGCTTTCAGATACCTCCAGCCACCTCTTTCCTCACCCTCCGCTGCTACTCTCTGCAACAACGCTGCTCTTTTCCAGCAGGACTGTGGTGCACTGAGCCCAACAGCCTCCTTACAGAAATCAGCTCCCACCCGCAGATTTCTATTTCAGTGGACCCCCATCAGGATTTCTCCCTCCTGCCTTTACGCATGCAGGCACCCTCTGTGGCAGGTGGACTTCGCAGTCATCGTTTAACAGTGGGCTTTTGCGAAACTGGCTTGCTGCCTAGTAAAAGGATAGAAATGAAGAGTGGAGATGCCGTGGTGTGCAGAGCCTGGGGCCCAGGCTTGCCCAGAGTGACAAGTCTAGAAGGGCAGTCACCACAGGCCAAGAAGAAGGGAATGTGCAAATCATACAGAGGAAAAATCATCACAGATTACTACAGCTGAACCCACAAAGGTTCCGTCTACATTGCAGCCACAGACGTAATTGCTGCATATGCTGGCATATCCGAGCAGGCTTAACCTCACTATTTCAATAATAGTAGCAAGTTCAAGAAATTCAGTAGCAGTACGAGCTCAAGCTCAGTAACAACAGCAGTGTAGATATAACGACACAAACTTCATCTCCGTGCCATTTTCCAGGCAGCCAGGGTCTCAGATGACCTGGATAGCTTGAAGATATCAGGACATAGGTTTCAGTGCATTGTTATTATCATACCTGCCAACAAAATTAAAGCTAGCTTGTGTGTGCGCTACAGTGCATACCTCAGATTTTATCACAGGTATAAGAAACAGCATGATTTAAGAATGGAATATACCATTTATCTGTCCCTGACTACGATTCTGACAAATTAAATGTGAACACTGCTAATCAATTAGACAAGTTGTGATTTAATTTCTTCAGGCACAGCTAAGTGCAGATATCAGTAAGATACAACTATGTGAAAAATTTAAGGAGTCTATGCCATTACTTTATCAAGCTCATTAGAGCTAACCACTATGAAGTAACTCTCTCTGAATTAAAAAAAAAAAAAAAAAATTCCTTTGGAAACAGGAAAAACATCCTAACCCATCAAAACTCAATATTTCTCTGGAGAAAAAACTGTTGTATTTTTAAATAAAGAAGTCCCTCAGAGCAACCCAGACTTAGACCGCAGGGATACAAAGTAAGGATGCTTTTTCATTTCAGAAAGTAAAGTCAGACCACTGAGCTACCCCAACCCATTCAGATCTTCAGCATTCATTAAGCTGCAAATGTTGAGGTTCAGAGAACACAGCAGTCACCTTGTAGTCTAGGATGTATAATTACTCTATCCAATTTTATTTGCCCTGCTTAATGCAGTATGTCAATTCATGACATATTGATTCAACTTATAGAAGTAATTTCTTTTTCCAGTTCATTTAAATTACAGTTTAGGCTGAACATGCTTGAAGGAGATGTCTATAAATTATGTCAGCTTTCAGTAAGTCTACGTTCAAAAATACAATGTAAATCAAAAGTGCTAACTAATTTTGTTTAATTATTGATTTAAGCCTACTCTGTTTCTGGAAAATGTAATTACCAAATTTGAATTTGGCCAGATCCGCAGAGGATTGTACGGTTTCAAGTGGAAAAGGAAAGAATTCAGTCCCCTAGATCAATGATGGAGATGTGTTCTTTGATAGTGGCTCCACTTTGGAGTGGAGTCCAACAGCGTTCCAGTCTCTGTCCTCCTAGCCATTCCCCACAGGACAGCAAGTGTCAGTGAGCTTCTGGGTCCTTTCCAACATGGTGTCTCACCAAAATACTGACCAGAGTGATGCTGTTTGAATGAAAGGGAGGTCAGATTAGGTATAAAGCTGAAACGAATGCCTGCATATGAATGCCTTATATACAAATTATACCTTCCTGACTGCGTATTTATCACCCCCAGAGGCTGTTCTACTTTTCCAGTACACCCCAATATGAATTCCAGCAGAAGGACAGGAGGAGTCTTCTCAGGAGGCTCGCAGGGGAGGACCACTCCTGGGAGCATCTCTGCCAGCCTCAGACCTGTGAAGTAGAGACGTGCAGAGTCCCAGGCCCTGGCACGAGAAGAGGCCTTAAATGAGGATTGCAGTTTAAACTGTGATTATTCAAATGATTCCTGCATGTTGCCCAAGAAGGAGGCCATCTCCTGAGACTTTACACAACTGGGAATCAACCAGGTCTTTGGGAGGTGAGTTTTGACCAAGTTGCTCCCATCTATAGGGTTTCCTGTGAGATGATTTTGCCAGACCAGCAGGTTAAAAATTTTTAAACTAGAAGTTTTTAATGTAACCTTTTTGGGGCTACCAAAACATAAATTCAGTTGTCTTTAATGAATACCATAGTACTCTGGAAGGTTAAATTTATTAGTCCTAAAAGATTTCAGCGCTGATCAAACAAAAATCTTTTGCTGATGCATTCCTGAAGGATAACATTAGGTTTGTAGGAGGATTTGAAAGATTATGTGAGGGATTGTGAAACAATTTCAGGATAACCTCAAATTCGTGTTTTTGAATGACGGCAGCTTCAGCGCAGAAACCACGGCGGGATGCATTCCTTTCAATTACAAATATTCAGCTTGCTTTCTGTCAGGAAAACGGGAGTCTCTGAAGGGCTTCTCTTTCCCAAATAATTTAGGTATGCTCGCAGTCCTCCCTCCGATAGAAGCTGTTTGTTTTCCGCTAGTTTGCACTGCTGAGCAATTAAAGGGTTGAGAAGTAAGTCGAGGCCAGCGAGGAACCCAGCTGCACTTGCTCTCCTCTGTCTGCTCAGCTCGCCCGACCTTTGCCAATCTCAGCAATCTTTTTGGCAGGGCAGTGAGAAGATCAGGAATCTTTGGACAAGGATTTGAAGGTCGGCCAGGAGAATCAGACTGGGAGCAAATGTCAGGCTGTGGAGATTATTTGCTGCTAAAGGAAGGCTCGTGTTTGTTCAGGATTGACCGACAAACCCTGCGCCCCTTGCGAAGTCAGGAAGCTGGGATCTGGTTGGTTTTTTTTCAAGGCTGTACATTTGAGAGCCTTTCCCTCTGTAAACCCTTGCCTCACATAGCATCTTCAGGAAAGGGATTCCTGTGAGGAGCTGTGATCAAGTTGACGCATCTCTGCCGGGACTTCCCTGCAGACAGAAAGCAGAGACGTGCTATTGCCCCGCTTGGTCGGCAGCAGGGGAAGGCGTCCCTGCTCACCCGGCAGCTGGGGTTATCTCCCTCCGAGCTCTCGGCCAAGAAGAAACAGCTTGCAGCCCATGTGGCACTTCAGCGCGAGCGGTAAACATCACATCAACGTTTGTAGGGACCCGATGACCTGTCACTGCGGGTTTGGCAGCGCTGCCTGAGCAGCCCCGGCATCTGCGAGCCGCCCGGCCGAGGCAGCCGGGAGCGCTTAGGGACAGCTTGTCCCTGCCCCTGGGGGCTGCACGGCCTCAGGGAGGGGGAGCAGGGGGGGGATTGCCCATGGCCGAGCCTTCTCCGCACCCACCTTGAGCAGAAAAGCCAAAACTGAAATAAGAAGCAGCCCCCGTGAGCTCAACCTTGCCCGGGGGAAGCTTGGAGCAAAACAGGGGGGATGTTGATGTTACCTGGTGTGCACCCGTGAGCTGGGGCAGTGAGGAGGAGTGGGGGGAGACCGGGCAGGCCCTATGAAGCCATGGGTTGGCAACCCCCTCCCCAAAGCGCAGCAAAAAAAAAAAAACAAACAAGCCATTCCTGGCACTACAGAGACTCAGTCTCTGTAAAGCTGCCCCAGGGCTGTAGCTTCATAAAAATACATGCTTTTACCCTTTTTGTTTTCCTTTTTATTCATTACTGCCGTTCTTTCCTTAAAATAGGGACTCAATGTCTCGCACAGGCGCGTGGGCTGGAAAGCTGTTCAATTCGACCACAGCCAGGGTAAGGATATTTGCAGGGAAGGACTGACTGGAGCAGCCCTGCTGCGTTTTTCCCCAAATGGATGCTGAGGAAACCTCAATCATTTCACAAGTGTGGTGGTGCTGTCAGGAGCTTTCCCTTTCCCCTGGGGGGAAGCTCATACATCCCCCTGCCCAAAGCCCTATGGTCTGCCCTACACTGACACTGGCGCATGCTGTTGGGAAAAGCAGGGGCCCAAAACACTGGAAAAGTGCAGAAAATGGTGAATGTGGAGAATGGTGGTAGAGCACCTCATGGCTCTGGCTACTGGATGCTGGGACTGATGTGACAAACACATGTGATATACATAGCTCCAGGCGGAGGACGTCAATGAGACCTACACCCCGCTGTGTGGGTGGGTTACTTTTTTGGATATTGATAGTCTTCCGAAAGCCTCTGCTGAAAATGATACAGGAACAATGGGGAACAGATGTGTTGTCTGGAAAGATTTGAGTGTCCTTTTTTAATCTTCCGGCTCTGAGATATGTAGGTAATGTCAACATGATGGAACGACCTTCTGGACTTGCCTTTTTGCTAGGATGCTCTTAGAAAAATGTCTGACAGGCATTTTTTCCAGTTTTTCCTGTTAAGGTAACTTTTACAGTCCTTTAAAATTTTCCCACTGAAGAGATGCAAGGTGCGACCCATCATGTCCCCACGGGTTTGGAGTTCTGGGGAAGAGGCCAGAGATCTGCTCAGAAGCTACTCTTTGGGGGGAAAAAATCAGAGGGAGTTACAAATCAATGACTGGGAAAAACTCCAGGTAAAAGAAGTAGTTTGACCATAATATTTAAGGCTGAGATTTCCAAAAGCACTTAATGATTTTGAGTGCTTCATTTCTTGGGTATTCCACCAGAGAAGTCTTTGGAGGCCTTACGCTCAGAGAATAAGTGCTTGCATTTCCTGAAAATTATGTCTCCATTAACATTTTTCAAGTGGTGCATGAAGAAAAGGAGCTATTGAAAAATCACAAGGCCAAGATGTTCTTTAGTGACTTAAAATGGTCAGACAAAACATGCTGTCATGCTGAGACACAGCTCTTCAAGGATTTTGAACATTTTTTTCTTTCTATGAAAGAGAGATTAAATAATAGTATACCTGAAATCTTACACTGCACTTCAGTTTTGTCGTGAAAGATAGAGTTCATATTTGATATTAATGGAGCAGGTGAAACATGAAATGATATTTCTTTAATCTTTAATGAAATTTCTGGTTTTAGCATTTAGCTCGTCTGTTCAATGACACAGAAGAGCTAATAATATCACTGTTTTTGAAGGATTAATTGACTACAGGCAGCCTGATTTTCTGAATCTGTAGGATACTGTTTAGGTGCTCCAATGATGCATGAAAATAATAATAATAAAAAAAATCCTGTGTCCTTGAAGCCCGGTAAGCAGAGCTGGAAAGGTATAATTAAAAAAGAAAAAAATGTCCCAATAAGCCACCACCCTGGAAGAGGCACGCAGTTCTCTGGGAATTAGCAGGACCAATGGGGTCTCAGGAAGTTTTCAACTGAGCATGCTCTATAGCTTAGATAAATACCTGTACATTCAACACCGAAAATTTGAATGATGCTTTCTGTAGCAAACTGTTTCTTTGCTGGATGACTTTGTTGATTTAAAATTTAATAATTGCTGTTGTAAAACCCTGTGAAATGGGAAAAGTTTCTAACGAAGCTGCAAATTTTTGTGGGGAGAAACGGACTTTTTCTCGTGAGGATGTATAAATGAGAAAATACTGTGCACGACAAAAGGTTTTCTATCAGTTTGTCTGTTGATGCTTCCCTCTTCATTTGTCTCCAGGCCCTAGCTGCTTATCCTTCACCGGACGGCCGCCCCGGGGCAGGGCATCGGGAGGAGCCTCTTGACTGAAGAGTGAGACCGAGCCGAAGCAAGAGGAGGTCAGGGGAGGGGGGGGTGCAGGGGAAGCTCCCATGGCTGCACGACCTGAGTGCTCACCATTGGCAGTGGCCAGGAAACAGGGAGTTACTGAGGTGAGGACAAACATACAGCTTCTTACAGTTCCCCTGAATCCCTCCCACAGAACCCTTCCAGCCTCCACACTCACCGATGCACACCCAGTGTCCTCTCTCCAGCCCAGCTCTTTGGGGCTGAAGTAGATTATGCAATCTCTTAAGGTTGTTCCCACCTTGATTTTCCATTATTTCAGCCTAGAATTTTCTTTTTATTTTCTTCTCTTGGTTGGTTTGTTTGTTTGTTTTCTGAGGGGTCAGTGCTGACCTTCTTAAAACAGAGGAACATTGGAGTAGTGTCCAATAGACGCAGTTATACTTCCAAAAACCAAACATGCTCTCCAGTACCCACTAAAGCTACCCAGTAGTGGAGCTAATATAAACCTTGGCCATTCTCCCAGCTGACTGTCCTAATAATAGAAATGCCCCTCTGCGTGAGTAGCTGATACTGGGGATCTGCCAGGTGATTTCCATTAGAAAGAGCAATTGGTGACAACATCCTTGGTGGAGTCCTGCTTGCCTTCCTCGGAGCATCACTGGGATGACAAGAGGAGGGCCTTTCTCCAGTCCCCGTTCTAAGTTATCTTTTTGTTGCTAGCACTTTCCTGAAGTCTCTGCTCTTTTTGAGGTCTCTCCAAAGCGTGCTTTTCTGTGCTTTCCAGTTACGCTTTTTTTGCACGCGTAACGTTGCAAACAAATTCACCCTCTTACCCTTACACCAGCTTGTAGGGAACCTCCCAAACCTACGTGGCTGAGCTGGGGAGCAGCACTGTGTGTAGTTTGGTGTTGGCAGTGGGTTTTTCCTCCATCTGTCTTATTTTACAGGGGACCCAGCTCACTTCTTCCATCCAGCCTGAAGGGAGAATAGCTGGTGAAGCCAAGAGGGCAGCTAGTAAACCCACCAGGGTGCAGTGGCCAGAGATGAGATGTGCATGTGGCAGTCGCAAAAGCCACCGGTGTGTCACCACGTGGCCATTTAATCGCAGCTTGAAAACACCAGTGTGAAGGTCAGGGCTCGGGCAACTTCGAAAAGACAATTTGACCAAGCTGTGATGATGAGATTAAACCACTTGTAAAGTAGCCTCACCTCGCACTGCTCCAAGGACCAACATTGCTCGTAGCTTAATCTAGATGCCCCCTGACCTGCCTGTTGCTGCAAGGCAGGACCCCCTGTGCCCTGCAGGAGGCCAGGGAGGTTGGGGTTACTTTCCCAGGCACCGGTGCCATGGGGACCCTCCCCAGCTGCAAATGGGGCTTTTCGGCATCCTTCTGCATCGTTGTGGCTTTTCTGCCAGCACCAGGCACAGGGAGAGGTTGAAGAGCTCTCCCCAGACCTCTTAGTTCCTGTTTCCCTTCTGATTTATTAATATCGGCTCGGATTTTAATTTGCAGAGAAGATGTACCTCAGTAGTATCCACAAGCACATTTTCTGCTAAAGTCTTCAGATGTGACCCAGAAACCTTATCAGAGAGCACCGGGCAGAGTGCCTGCTTAGCAGAACTCACCGCAGGTACATCTGAGTGCTGCCATTTGCAGGATGTCTGAGCCGTGCCTCAGCTATTTCAGATGACATATATATTTAATCCATGGCAGCATATTAGCAGATCAGACTTAGATTAATCAGGCTGAAGATAACTTTTGGACATTTTCCACAACTAGGTCAGAGATAAATAAGGTAGATATTGTTCTGTGCTACAAACACTAGCAACCACT
>JAOBAS010000056.1:19007681-19025830 GCA_025311575.1 Elanoides forficatus | reverse complement strand
GGTGGGGTGTCTGCATGTGTGAGCACAAATGCAATTCAAGCTTTTCAATTTGTAGAAACCATTAATTTCCAGTGAAATTTTCTCTGCTGTGATAGCAGCAAATATGCAAATTTTCTTTATGCTAAAATATCCTCCTCTATTTCCTTAGTGTCATAAAATCAGTCCTGCCCACAGATATTAATACAGAAAGCTACAGCTAGAATAACAACGCAGCTGTTCAAAACCAAGGAAAACTCCCCACATGTCAGGAATGGGCCTTACATTTTGTGGCTTGGTGATGCCTGGAATAAGCCGGAAAAAATACGGGAATTAGTTAATTTAAAAATAGAATAGGTCACATTTAGGATGTCTGATGTAAAATGTGACTGTGTGTACTAATGGGACACTTCTTTTATGCAAATTAAAAACCAAGCTAATGTTAATAAATTAAAGGAAACATTAAAATGCTCTTTAACCTCTACCAGTGTCCCTTGGAAAAGGCCTCTGAATCACATTTATACACATAGATTCTGATGAGAGGAAAATTTGACTGAAATTCTATATGATGTTTAGCAAATTCTTCATTTTTTGTGCTCACTTACTGCACATGCAAAACCAGAAGGGTCAGCGATGAAACCTCTCATTACGGTAATTCAAGGAAACAAAGTCACTGGGCTCCAAAGTGAAAAACAAATGTGCCATAACAGCAGACAGCTGAGATGCAGGCTGAGATCTTGCCCATATTGAAGCTTTCACCATTAACTTGTAATGGCCCAGATTACATCCAAGGTCAGCATAAAAGTTTCTCTTGGTTTTTACTTGAGCTACTATAAGAAAAAGATGCCTTTTTTTGGCTTTGTTCCTTTCATGGGTTGGTGGAAGATTCTGATATTCTTCCAAGCAGAGAACACGCTTTCAGTGTCCTACTGCAATGAATGCAATACACATGGAAGGGGAACCCAATTTTCCTGCAGCAGCCAGCTCTTTCAGCTCTTGTTTTTTAAGCTAATGGCTCAGTAGCATCCCTGCTCTTCACCCCTCCTCTGAAGAGCATCTTCGGAAGCCCCTGTTAGGAGTCGAACTGATGATGTCCCCCATTTCTCTCAGAGGACAGAGTTCATTAGCTTATTACAGGAAAAATGCGCTCACTCTCCTTTTCTAAAGGTTAATTAGCTCATCATAGGCATTTGTCCATGCTGTTCTTGTTGGTGTCCCCCAAAAGCAGCCATACACATCTCCCCTCCACACTCCAAGCAATGGCTAAGGGGGCATCTGTAACCACACAGTGGCAGGCTGCTTCATTTCCAGACTCTCATGCCTCTTCAGAACATCTGACCATGCAGAGAGAGGAGGAGGTAGCATCTCCAGTGTGAAACAGATGGCTAGTGCTCTCATTTTCTCCCTGGCAATCCCTGCTAAAGACTCTCCCCTGTTCCACTGCAACACTATGATTTTTTCCTGTTTGGAGCACGTGCCCTGCCAAGTGTTTTGCAGTAGGGTCTTCATTTTTGTTAGTGTGATTGCGCCCAGCAGAGAAAACTGAGGATATCCTGTAAATACATATTTAAGACTTGACTCTTCTTTGATAAGTTCTCCCTCTTCCTGTTAGTCTGGTCTGGAGCGGGCTCTGCTCTTGGCCCCACCGCTGCCCTGCTCTGTGGCCATTACTGGGCCACTCTCCATCCCTGGGCATCCCCTTTCCCCGTTCCCCTTGGCTGGTCCTGCCCAGCGGCCCTGTGCTGGGCACAGTGGGCTCTTACCTCAGGCCAGGCTTGCAGAGCGGCCCAAGATGGTGTCTGTGTTGGCCGGCTCATTCCCACATCTCCCCACCGCCAGTGCCCTTGAGCTCCCTCTCTTCCTGCACCAGCCCTCGTGCTCCTCAAATCCCTTGCTGCACTCTTCTGGCACCTGGCTCAGAAAGAAGCAGGCAATGCCCAGGCTACTGTGGGGACACATCCTCCCACGAGGGTCTTTAGCACTGCTGCAAATACCCATAATACATTGGATTTAGTTTCTGTTGCTTGCATTGGCATAGCTCTTTTCTCTTTTTGGAGTAAAGGGAAAGCAGGGAAGACGTTTTCTGAGCGCTGCAGTGTTCCGAACTATTTCTGCAGCCACAGCTGCAACCCCATCCAACATCTCAGGGGGTGGGATAGGCTGAACGTGCCAGGTCTCTGGGGTCTCTGAGCAGCACTGGAACCAGGTTCAGCCCCCACAACGCGGTCCGCTTCGGGACGTGCCGTAAGCCTGATCTGTGAGGCCCAGAGGACCTTCTGGAGAGTACGTCCCGGGTTTGGGCTCTCGGAGGTGAGGAGAGGCATCCTTGCACACGTGGTCCTTCTCCCACACCAAGCACTGGCGGTGCATCCTGTCTTCTCCGCTCTCGTCTCCCTGCTCGGGAGCCGTGGGGTGCTGTGTAGTGACCGTCAAAGCTGTTTGTCAAAGGCACATCTGGTTTGCTGTGCAGCGGGGTCCCTTTGCAGCAGGCCGAGGAGGACTTGCAGCTGAGAGAAGGGAATTCTCCAGCACCGAAGGGGTAAAGATGGGATTTCCAGACATGTCCATGACCCCGTGATGTCAAGGGTAGCACTCTGCATCACCTTAGGGAAAACAGATTCATGCCACTGCAAGGGGAAGGCGGAAATCTGTGAATCCTTCAACCCCTCTGTGTAAATGTATTTTCAGTAAGTGCTGCTAAGGAATATATTCCCCCTGTGCACCCTCTTGCCATTTTTCCCAGGCGGTGGAAAGAGGAGCAATGCGTCCAGCTGCCACCTTCCTGGCAGGGCACCCGCTGCCTGCCCTCCCCGGCCACAGGAACCCACCCTGCTGAAAGTCAGATTCAGGTCTTATAGTAAGCTGGAAAAGCTGGTTTTGAATCAGTTATACAGCTGTTCAGATGACTAGAGAGGATTTTATGTAATTTGTCCCAGTGAAATCCTAGTTTTTAGCACAAGTAAAATGCTGTCAGTATCCTCAGAATTCACTGCTTTTTTATTAATATCGCCTCACAGGGTTTCTCCATAGCAAAGATAATAATTTAGCGTGTTTGTTTCAGTGGGAACTTAAAGAACTGAGTGTATGCATTTCACAAAGTCAGTTTTCCTAATCATTATCTGAGATGCTTATTTTGACTCAAATTTCTATTCCTCCTTAGAGGATACTGAAGAGAGCTAATCCACTCTGAATATTTTCCCTCCCAGATTATTTCTAGTGCTTAGCATTGGAAACTTATCCTTCATTAGGGACTGATCTAGAAGCTATTGAAGTAAATGAAGCACTTTTTTTTTTTTTTTTTTTTTTTTTTTCCCTTCTGATTTCAGTGAACACTGCATTGGAATTGGAAGTAAATTGGCTAGATGAGTTTGTCTGGAACTGGTGAAATTGCTCTTGTTCTGCAGCTAAGCCCTAAATGTGATGACATTTCACATTTTCTCTGCAAAAGTAGGAAAAGTATCTTCAAATGGCATAAATATCTTCTTTTTTTCTTCCTGTCAAACCAGAGAAGATTAATTTTTAAAGTAAAATCTGTAAGGGGCATTTATGGAGAAAGCGTGACTTTGCTCAGATTATTCTCCCAGGCAGGAGTTCCTCTAGGCAGCCTTGGCTTTGGTTTTCTAGCTTTCCAAAATATTGTAAGACACAAACATCTATGTCAGAAAGCATTAGAATAAGTTACTTTAAAAGTCTGGCAGAAACTTATTTTCCACAGATACTATATTATAGATAATGAAAATGAATAAATTTATTAAAATCATTTTCATACTGCTTTGTGCAATGGAAAGCTCATCCTACAGCTTTTGTTGCTCTGTTCCTTGCTGTGTTCTATTTTTAAAGGAATAAGGATTAGAAAGCTGTGCGTATACTTTTTATGCCCACACATCAAATATATTTTTCTGTATTTAGAAATGTATTTCTAAATATAGAAATGTCAATATTCTACTGGGTCAGATCTTTTTAATTTCACGAAATGTGACTTCCAGGTGATGCAAAATCCTGTTGCTGAGCCAAAGACACCAATTCAGCCCAGTGAGAGCCCTTCCCAGGAAACGCCCATGCCTGTAATCTCAAAGATTAGTTCCAAATTCCTCCACAATGTTTTCAGCAATGTCAGCTGCGTAAGGCTGTAAATTTTGACTGGTGCCTCACGTTTGGTCAGCAGCTCCTGTGCTACCGACGTCAACAACAGGTCTGCGCAAAGATGAAGGGCTGTAGCAGTTCAGCCTGCAGTAGACGAACATTATTTCTCCATCAGCTCTTTCCTGTTGCCTTCGGCGTCTCATGCTTGGGAAGAAGGGAAGCAGAGTGAGAAAGTCTCAACGTCTGTGGAAGAATGGGGTTGGCCCTTACTCTTCACCTCTGTAGCACATGAAAAATCTGACTCCACAGGCACCATGTTGTCCGCCAGCAGTTATGCATTGCTGGCATCTCATATCTCAGACTCCAAAAGCCTCTATTGCTGCACCAGCTATCACCTATGATTCAGTACATCACAAGTGATGGCCCTGCTGCCTGAAAAAATATGGAGAAAAAGAAACAGGAAAGAGAAACAAAAGAGATCTCTCAACTCATGTTGCACTTTTTTTCCACTTTCCTCCTACTGCAACAAGGTTTTTCT
The DNA here is from genome assembly GCA_025311575.1 of Elanoides forficatus. NCBI lineage: Eukaryota > Metazoa > Chordata > Aves > Accipitriformes > Accipitridae > Elanoides > Elanoides forficatus. The sequence goes on along the minus strand of JAOBAS010000056.1, from coordinate 19,021,233 downwards.
TTAAGATCTGTTTTATTGATTAGGCTTTATCACAGCACATGACAGCATCTATCTGGTGAGAGATGGCTAAACCTTTCTCGTTGAGTACTGGACCGCTCAGGTCCAGCCTGTAACAACAGGATGCCAATGACCTGACCTGATGCTGCATCCTTTAAAGGCATGCTTAAAGCTTTTTAATCTTTATTGATAAATTAGAAGTCATCATAATAGTTTTATAGCTAAATGCAAGTTGTTTAAATGCCCTAGGTCTTCATTTTATCTTACCAACTAGAATTGTAACCTGCAGGTTTTCCAATATGTCTGGCAGCTTTACAGAATTAATCCCCGGGCTCTTTCCTTCCATCCCGCTGTGTCTCCTGCTTCATGAGGGCTATTTGTCCGGGACTTATTTTCTAAGCCATTCTTTTTCCTCTTACAATAGTGTCTTGAAATGAAACTGCTTCATTATTTAATCCTGCTGCTTCTCTGAGCGCAAGGTGACTGGTTTTTGAGTCTTGTTTCTCTGATAACCCTACTGAGCATTTGTTTAGGAAAGGCACGTCTTTCTGTAAGTCCTGCTACACTTGTTATCTGACTTTTTATCTGCAGGCAGTTTCTCAGCCAGTATACATCTTTCTGGTGCCAGCCATGTTCTTTGAGGAAATGTTCTTTGATTCCCGTGTGGTATCAAACTATCTCCGTGTGAAACGGTTCACAGGCCACTGACCAGCACGCTGAGAACTCTTCTGCATCATGTGGCCATTCCTAATAGCCATGTTTGGTGGGCCTTGTCCACTTGCATGCATTATTTATGTCCAAAATTTAGTCAGATAATATCAAGATTCACAACTAATTGCTGTGTAGCTATAAATTCTGTCTGTCTTCAAAAAGAGAGAGACCTGTAAGGATTTTGTGCACAGGTTACTCCCATAACTGGACCTAAGTTTATATACAAGGCAGCAGTGGAGCAATCTTCCCATGGATACTGTCAGCGTACCTCAAGTCCGATCAGCAGAATATTCTAGCGAACTATTTATTCAACGCTAATAGCCAAGCCCTGCAAAGCGTGTAGGGGAATTTGTGATGTGGATGCTGGAGGCACAGGAGGTTTACCACAAAAAGGGACATCCATCAGCTGAGAATAATTTTTCGTTCCTGTTGCAGCGGTCTGCAGTCATACGGGGGAGCTATAAGCAATAGGCTCTGACATTCATTAGCAACACATCTGGGCACTGAGGATTAACATTAGTCCTGACATTACACCTTCGTTTAAAGCACAGTTTCTGGAACGAGGGGCTGGTAAAAGTGAGCTCTGAATGTTTATGTACCACTGACGGCTCCTAACCTCCTATACAAGCACAACTTACAGCTGGGTGTCCTCACCCTGCCGGAGCTCATGGGATTAGGATTGTGCTGGGGTTTTTCTCTGCTACGTTATCCATTAATAAAATACTGTTCCACTTTAAAAAGGAATAAAAGCCAATCTTATTGTATAAAAATTACAAATATTATGATACCTAAATTTGAGTCAAAAGCTTATTATGCAAACCAAAATAGTTTGGACAGTTGTCTTGAGTCCTCACTGGTTCTCCCTTCCAGGGCTGTCAGACACGTCTGGATCCACGGTCTCAAAGAGATGAAGATGACTGTTGCCAATTCCATCACAGGTGTAAGTCACAGGAGAGTCCGCAGGGTGCGGGGAGATAAAATGCACAAATGGCTTTTTACCATTCATCTACGTAACTGTTTGGGAATCAGGCTTGTCAAGATCTCCAGATTTCCTCCCCGGTCCTGGGAGAGGAACAAAGCCTGGTAGGTACAGCCAGCTGTGCGGAGAGGGATGAGGACACAAAGACACACAGACACACACAGACACAGACACAGACACCCCCCCGACCCCCCAGTACAGCCTCGGCCAGGCTGCAGTACCTGTATCCACAACCTCTCACCAGAAGCTGGGCCAGGAGTCAAAGCGGAGTGAGAAATGCTGCAGGTACAGTATGTCTCTGTACCATATCTCACTAGGGGAGGGGGAAAAAACGTCTATGCCGGGCAGGTTCAGGGTGCGTATTTTGGCCTCTCAAGGGAAGGGCAGAGAACTGGAGGCAATTTAACCTGCTTTTAAACTACTGGTCATTACGACGTCTACATGAGGCACCTGACATGGGCCATCTCAGCACGTCCTTCAGCTCACCAAAGTGACGAAGCTGTAAGAAAGTCAGGAGAAAGTTTCGGGTACCCCCAAGCCGAGCACGGCACGTACGAAGCCGAGGTGTGCTTCTTGCCGTGCACGGATGTGGTGAGCAGGGAGCGGCGTGCCTCCTCCCCCGGGGCCTGGCTTCGCAAATATAAATGTTCTGCAAAAGTTCCCGACATGGGCTGGCCGCATTTCTGACACTGTCCTTGACATACTCCCAGGGGCTGCAACAGCACCTTTGCTGTAGGATAGATAGCAAAATGTGGCGTGCTAAGCTGGGTCAGCAGAAGGTTGCTTTTCACCCTCTTTCTGCTGACAGTGGTGGAAGAGCTGGGCCCTGGCGCAAACAGCCCTGCTGCTGCAAATGAAGAAAAGAGGGAAGAAACATTAGTACCACATTTAGCTTTATTGAAATTGAACAAATACCTTTTTTTAATAAACCCTTTTACAGCAAGTGTAAAATTTTAATGTTTGATTCATCTTATGTTAAATGTTGTCTTCTTCTGTGTAAGCAAAAATACCATATTTTTTTTTTTTTTTTTTTTTTTTAATTTTCTACTTTAAAACATGTAGCAAGGATTTGAATAACGCAGATCTGGCACCAAAAGGTAACAGGTTCTGAAAATCACAGTACAGTTTTAAAATTCTTAGGTTAATTAATGATATTTAAAATGATAGCCACTTTGAATAAAGATATAAATTGGAGGTCTGTAAACAAGTTGTGTTTACCTATAGAGCTATTGATTGCAGCTACAATGAGAGCAGTAATAGAAACTCAATGCTAAACTGAGCTACACCTTTGAGGAAACAAGTTCTTACTAAGTAGTGTGGTACAGGGTAGCACAATAGGTAAAATACAGTTTGGCACCTCAAGTTGCATGTAAAATCAGCAGAAATAAAATGAAGTAAGTGCACTGTCTTCCAACAAAAATAAACCGGGCAGTTTCACTGGTTTTGGAGTGTTAACTATCAAATAAATCACACGACACACAAGTTCAACTCCAAAATTACAATTCTAGTAAAGCAAGATAATATTAAAATGCACACCCACAAGGATAATAAAGTATAAATTTTTTTTTTCTGTTTTTTTCTCCTCTCCCCTATCAGTAGAAATAATTTACAACCCACAAAAGGACTCCTTGGTGAAACCACTAACTACAGACATGGTCATGGAATGTAGCTCAGTAGACTTGTTTCAAATAGAAAGGCAACATTATCCTGAAGAAGTTTGGTCCTCTTATAACTCACTGTACTGTAGCCACCACAGTCTCTTGGTAGATGTTTTAGGAGAATTGCTTGTTTTCTGATTCTCTTTTGTTTTGAAAGATAATACCTTGGTGATAAAGCTGGGTAAAATTTGGCCCCATTTACAGATGCCTGATTAATGCTGAATCTGGAAGAGCAACACTGAGAGTACATAGGGGGAACCCTCATTGTCTGGACTCACGGCATATTTTTTCATGCAATCACTTTTCCTTCTATACTTCTTTTCCTCTTTGTTCATTTTTTCTTCAGTGTCCTGGGGGGGGGAAAGAAACCCTTAGTCCAAATGACAGAAAGACATTTCACTGTTTATTTACATGTGGATCACTTTGGCTAAGAAGTCCTGGCGAACCAGAGTTGCCTATTTCTTGTGAATATCCTCATGCCGTATAATTTTGTATGTAATCCAGTAAAAGATGTTGAAAATGAGGAAGGCGAGTGGGAATGCAGCACGGGATATTGTATCAATCCTTTTTGCACGGTCAACAAACTTCTTTTTGATGGAATCTGAATCCTTTGGTGGTGCCGGAGGTGGATTGGGTGGATTTGCCTTGACTGCTGTGCCATCTTTGACTTGGAGACAGTGACCCATGCCATAGCCACTGAAATTGAATCGACTGTCACGAGCAACTTCATCTTCCTGGAGGATAAAGAAGACAAATAAGACACACAATCACCTGTCTATCAAGCACACCATATACTTGAGTAGTTGAGGTGCACCCTTCTAAAGCATCTAACCAGCAAATTAGCTGGTTAAGCTATGATATGAAGTCCACGTTTCAAAGACAACCAAGCGATTAAAACTCACATAAAAATACATGGAAATTAGGTGATTGCCAGTTTTTGTGAATCAGAGCTTTAATTTTTCTAGCTATGACTAAATCCAGTAACCTGACCGGCGAGATGTATCCCAACCCCATAGGGAAGGTATCTGACTCCACAGGTTTCTCATCGCTCTCCTTGGGCTTGCTGTGGGGAGGAAACACGGTCGTGTTGGTAGCACAGAGTCTTTTCCAGACAGGTTGAATTGAATGACCCAGAGATGCAGGGGCTCAAGCTCACGGCAATGTGCATCCCTCTAACCACAGCCTCGCACCTCCGTCTCTGATCTACGAAACAAGGATAGATCACGGTCCCTCCTTGCTTACCACAGCACTCTGACAATCACTGCTTCAAAGTACACTGGGCACTTGGATTTAGTGGTGACTGGGACTTAGGTGCAATATCGTGAACTAATATAGCACCATCTTGCAGAAATCCATTCTCTCTCTTGTCTGAGTGGGTAATATTTGTTTTTGGAGAGGTGAGTAACTACCACTGAACTTTATCACCATGATAACTGTGTGATGAAAGGTTTGTGACTGTGCTGGTAAATTCTCACTGCCGTTTCTCCTGTCTGATAGCACAATAATACACAAGTTAACAGTTACTGGCAGCCCTCCATGAAGGATTCAAAACCAACACACAAGCAGCTCTATTCTTTTTCATTCCAGTAGGGATGAATTGTAGGTCCAGCAGCTTGACCTAGTTAAAGACCTTCAACCGACAAATATTCATTGTTGACTTAAAATGACTGCTTCTTGGGCTCACAGGGAGCCCACTCCCTCAAGAGGAATAACTCCCTCATATCTCTCACTAAACCACAGCCTTCTGATCTTAACAGAGAATTGGAGACTGCAAGAAAAAAAACATCACAGCAGCAAGATATTGAATAAGGAGTACATTTGCTGAACTTGGGGGTGGGGAGGGAGGATAATTTACACCTATTCAGGATGTAAATCACTGCTCCTTCACAGAAGCACCTCTTTCAATAATTGCATTTTTTCTCTCCCCAGCTCCAGCATTGGAATTGAATATATCACCACACTTGCTCTCCTTACCTTGCAGCTGACATGCAAACGTGAATAACAAGTAGTGTGATCCAAGGCTACCAAATGAGAAATAGTCACTCTGACTGCTTATGACATTGCGTGCTTACAGAAGAGGGATAGGCAGCAAGGAGTGCTTTGGAGCTCCTGTCACTTCAGCCTGAGGACTATTCTACAGTGTACCTGTGAGCAGGTGGAAAACTGTGGTATTGCAAGGCTGTTTGAGTACTTATCCAGACTTCATATCCCTTTCTTTTCAAAAGCTCACCGTCATTAAGAAAAAGAAGCATGGTCCTCTCCTTTATCAAGTTTATTTATTTACAGTTTGCAGTCCCTCTGTGAAACTCTGAAATTCTGCTTGTCCTAGTGATTATAAATATGTAGAGTATTTTAAAGATGAACCCACTGAGACCTAGAGCTCTGGATAGTCTTATAGGCAAGGCTTCTCTTGCATGACTTAATAACACCACAAAGTCCCCCAATAATACAGGGAGCTGCCTTCCTCACAACGCTTTCCCTTTTACTGAGTTTGAAGGATAAAATGCATGCCCAGGACACAAGGGGTGATTAAAAAGGGTAACAGATTTTCAGCAGCTGTGTTGCCATATGTACTTCATTCATTTTTTAAAAAATTAATTTCTGTTACTCCTGAGGGATCTATGGGAGGAAAAAAAAAAGTACTAATCTCAACGCAGGACTTGGAGAGTCCCGACTTCCACTGTGTCCTGCTGGGTTGCAGCTTTGCTACGTGGGGCTGAGCAAATCGTCTTCAATGTCACAGCCCTGCTTTTGAGCTTACACTGTTGTAACTCAAGTGGGATATCATCAGAAGTTCGGGACAGGGATGTTTAAATTGCATTCTTTCAGGTCTTCAGCACTCAACCTTTATCTGTAAGGAGCTACTCATTTCCTGATGGGATTTAGAGCCCTGCTTCTCCCCCCAAGAGAGTTGACCATGCCACTTCTTTCTCACAAAACCCAGAGGGAAATGTGCCAGGTCCCCATGCTAGGTTTTTATTTAGGACTGCAGTAGATGCTGGTTTACCCCGGATACAAGGGGTACAGCGTTCACCTGGGGTATGAGGAGCACATGCTCATTTTCCTTCTCTGCTTGAGCAGATTTGAATCTCCTTCTCCCCAATAAACCTCTGAATCAGTTTGTTACATGTTCTCCCAACATGGTGCTGTTTGCTGGTTGCAAAAAAGTGTGTGTTTATGTAGCTTTTTTTCAACCTTTATCAGAAATTTTTTTTCAAAGACTAAATAATTAATTAAGAGAACGGCACTGTGTTTCTACCCACCACTTGTTTCTATGTTTGATATTACACTCTTACAAAAACTTAGCCCTAGAGACACCTAAGCTGTGGCTGTTGCGATTATCTAAGTGCCACTGGAAGTGAGCAAAGCCACAGCCCTTACAGCCTCACCTCCAGCCCTGGAGGTGCTGCAGCTCCGCAACCACCCTGTGGTTTTCAGCAGTGAAATCCCCCAGGAGCCGAAGGGGCTTTGCAGTCTGGCACCTGCCTGCCCTCTGAGCGCTGCCAGCATCTGCAGTCTCACAGGCAAGATCCGACCCCACCAGAGCTCTCCCGCCTGACCAGACATCACCTGAAAGACCTCAGGCTGGTGAGGTCTCTGCCCTTTCCTATGAAGCTGGCCAGTGAAAGTGTTGAAAATTAACAACGAAACCCTGCAGAGATCAAGACCCACATGTCTGTCCTAGGAGGATACTTTTCCCATGAGACTGAAGAGTTGGGCTTGTGTCCTATTGGCCCCCTGAGCCCTTAAACTGATTCCTCCCAAAATGAAACAGCAGGGACAGAAAGACTTCCTCCCTGCTGCTGAAGGAGGCTGGGAGTCATCCCAAGCGCTGGAACTTCATTGTCCACGCTGCTTGTGGGTGAGCTCCCTCTGGCGTGGACCATGTCAACAAGCTCTCTTCCAGATGAACCTGCTCCACTGGGGAATAACGCTACACACTGCGGTCATGAGCCATGTGGTGACAGCTGGCCTCAGGAGCAATAAAATCCCCAATATATGATTTACTTTAACAGTACGGATGTAGTTAAAAAAACTGCCTCTAAAACACCATAATCTTATGGCAAAGCTACAATTTGACATTTCAGATTATCTTCCAACATTCTCTTATATATAAAGGATTTGGGGGAATAGTCAGAGAAAGAAAACCAAATTTAGATCCTTTGACAAAGAGAACCCTTTTTTTTTCATGTTTCAAAATGTGAGATGAAGAGCTGACCTCAAGTGCCTCAAGTCCCTTAATAATAGTGAATACGTCTTCCTTTAACCTAGAGACTTGGCGAACTACTGGGCAACCTACTTAAGGTACCTTCTGGTGGGGTTGCAGACATATTCTTCATTCTCAAGGTCGTACTGAGTTCATACCACCTGACATACCCTCCCATGGAGACTCATCCGAAGACAGTCTTCAACCTGCGCTGTTCACCAGCTTAGTCACTGGTAAAATAGTCCAAATGACTTTGCAAACATCTCTATCATTATTTTAATCAGATTACACATAAAACTTACTCATTTTAAACCAGGCAGGATCTTACTTGCTTAAATCCCAAGATTTAGAATTTACAGATTCTAAAACCAAAATCAAAGAGCAGCTGGGTGCCCCTGGACATCAACTGGAGTGGCAGAATCCACTGCCATTGAAGTAACTAACTTTATCTTTGTAAAGCGATGTGAAGTTAGTCTTCCATAATATGTAGTCATAACTCAATCTGTCCTTGATAAAGACATAGGGAAAAGGGTCACCAGCTAGGATGAGAAACAGAAAAGAAATAAATCGCAAGGTGAAAGCATTCTTTTGCTGGTTTCTTCTCAGATGTTCACACTCCTGAGTATTTTAGAAGAATTGTCCTTTGAAAACCAATTACATTTCCTGAGATTTGGGCAAATACTTTCTACAGATGCTTTTTCAACAGCATAGGTTTATATGTATTATCTTATGGTGTCACAATGAACATGCTTAGGTGTTGGCTTTAAACAATTTTCATCAGACAAAAGTTACATTTTTTTTCTCAATTTTTAATTTCCCTTTATGAATTTAGTAATTTTCTGTGCTTTACAAAGTAACGGCATTAGATTCTCTTAACTTTGCTTTACAGTAGGCAACATGTAAATCAAGGGGGTCTTCATCTTCCATCTTTGTAAAGCTTTTATTCCTATTCTAGATTGTATTCCAGGTCTAGAATGTAATTCATACTACCAGCTTCACACCAAAGCAATCAGGAACGGGAAAAACACTTTAGAAAATCTAGTCCATTCAATGCCTTGCATGCGCAGCTTTCTGTACAATGCATTCTGAAGTGCTTTGTCCTGACCACTTTTAAATGCTTATTGTCAGCACTGACTCAGTTTTAACAATGAGGAAAATGAGAGAGAGGCTGGCTTCAAACAGTGTATTTAATTTAATCTCTGATGTGATTTATTCGTTTAATTTTGCTACTCTTTTTCCAACATATGGCGGGCAAACGATTTAAAAGACTATCTGGTTTAATTAAATTTCAAGGACATAGGAGATTAATTTTAGGTATAGGGTAGAGAACATCAGAGAAATTTTCCTTTTGGCATTCATAAGCAGAAAGTTAGAAACCCACAATAAATTCACACTCGAATGCAAAATGGAATCAGTAAGAATTAGACAACAAAATAGCTTTGGAGACTTAATTTCTAAATCAACTTTACGATATTGAGACACCTCCCATTTCTCAGGACTTTATACAATTCACAGTGTGGTTTTGCAAAGGCAGTCATGCTCATATGGTTTCCGTCCTCAGCAGTCGCTGAGTACGGGGATGCAGGTAGTTCAGCTGAGAAGCATGTTTGGACTTTCAAATTCTCTTCGGTTCCCCACAGAAGGCTCTTACAAAGCTAAATTGTCAAGAGATGAGAGGGAAGGTCCTTTCATAGATGAACTGTTTAAAAGGCAGTAATGGAGTTTAGGAGTAAAAGACTGATTTCATAACTGAGGGATTCACTGGAGGGAATCCCCAAGAATCTCTATGAGAATGAGTAACAAGGAAGAGATTTATAAATGAGCTGGGACAAAGTTTCCCAAGGGAAGGTATGCAGGTGAAACAGGCTATTAAAAATGGAAAAAGTCTAAGCCAGGCTTTCCTGAAGGATTTCTAAATGCTGACTGCCTAAGTAACAAAATGGCAGTAAATGAAATACAGGGTTGATAAGTGCAAGGTAAAGCACATTGCAGAAGATAAGCCTAATTACACATAGACAGTAATGGGCTAAAAATTGGTTCTGTCCCGGGCGGGAGTTTGGGGAATTACCTTGTAGATTATTCTGACAACATTAGTCCTCTGCTAAGCAGCAGTCAGGCAATGGGCAAACGAGACAGAAAACATCATTCTGCTACTTTATCCACTGACAGTGTGATCAGTTTTTGAACATAAGGAGCTTTTCTGGTCACTCAAACTCAGTAAAGACATAACAATTACATAAAATGAAAGAGGAGCAGCAAGGATGATAAAAGACTTTTTCTGCATGAGGTGAAACAAGGTAGGTGAGATCTCTTCATCTTAGAAAAGCTGTGTTTGGGGGAGGATATCACAGAGATCATAAAATCATGGTGAAAATTAATAAATGGAAGAAATATTAGTAGGTTATGGGTTTTGGGGGTAACAAAAGTAACAAAGTTGGGGTTTTTTCAGTGCAGGAAATAGGATAAAACACAGTAACACCATGAAGGATAAAGGGAGAATTTATTTTTTAAAAGAAAGTTATCTTTCATTTACATGTGTAAACCATTGTGTGAAAACATTTCAGACAATGAAAATGGCAAAATGACACAGATTCATAGATCCATGTGCAGCTTAGTTCATGCAAGAGTGCACTCTGTGACTTATTTTCAGAAGACAGAAAAGTCCTTCTATGTTTGTCTTGGAGCTTTTAAATACAGTTTGTCTCAATATCCATGCCTGACCACTGCTGGAGAAAGGATCCTGGAAGAGAGGCCATTCCTTCTCACCAAATTTGGCATGTCCTAAGGGAATTCAGGTCTTCCACCCCTTGATAACATGCTGTGAGCTGGAGCCAAAGTTGAAATGTCTTGCATTTCCCCTAGTTTTTAATGCTTTGGGTGTCATGTTTTTCTTTTCACATAGTTCTGCCTTGAGACTAAATCCTGCTGATACAGAAAGGGATGACTCTTATATAGCAAACCTAATGTGTTCCAGTTTCTTAGGTGGGGGTAAAAAGGAAGATGGAGCAAGCTCTGGTGGCGTTTGGTAATAAAGAGGTCACTAACAAACTTTTCTTGTTTGTTCCACCCTGAAGAGAGAGCTCTGGATCTCAGCTCACCTATACCAGATGCCATTCCCACTGGTCCTTAATCCAGGCTTCACAGGAGCAGGTGGTGATGTAAAATTGTCACTTTTTCACCTCAATCCTGCCCAAAGTATAGATCTTCCCGGAATTTGGCCTAAGTATTGTTTTTCCTAAATATTCACCAAGATGTTTCATCAAAACCACAAGCAGTCTCTGACTGATCCTGCTGCGTGATGCTGCTCCCTCAGGACCCACCATTCTGTGTGCGACAGCGGCATTCACCCCTTTTCTGCCTCTCAACACCGATTTTCCTGATCACTAATGTTTGGGTTTTTCTCTCATTTGGACACTCATGCCTTATAAAATCTAAGTAAAACAGACCTTGTATTATAAATAACACTGACATTTTAATTAATGGAAAAGAAATTGGTCATTGGTGTCTTCAGTAAGGGTTTCCAATGGACAAATTTAGGTTTGGTTTAGAAAGCTGTGTTTGATAATACCTCCTATCTCCAATGAACAGCAGAAGAATCTCTGAAACATAAGTGATTTACTTACTCGTTCTGTAAGAACAGCAAGTGAACTGTTGTTAATACAATAATGAAATGGTAGTTAATGTGGCTTCGCCCTCTTCAAGTAGGAATTGAACATTATCCAACTGAAAGAGTAACATAATTTAAACATGTTCTGCAGCAAAAATATTTTCCTGGCTTGAAATATCTTTAAGTGAAATCTAAATTTTTCAAGGTTTACTTTAATAATAAAGATTATACAGTCAGTAAGGGTGATCAGTTTGTTAAAAAAAATTTTAAAAATCCCTTTTTCTTTAGAAAAGCAAGGCTTCCTTCTCTCAATTTTGCAAATGCAGTTAATGTAAATTTTGTATTCAACTTCATGTTTTATATATAATGTAATTAATATTTTAATTTTGGGGAAGGGAGGGAGAACCAGAGGAACTGCCGTTTTGCAAAGCATCATAGATGTTATGATAGAGAGTTATAGCTCCTAAATAACAGCATATCTATTCCTGACACAGTGTCTTGGTTTCCCTTTGTTTTAAATGAAAGGAATGCCTTAAAATATTCAGACATGGTGATCTGTGAGCGTCTTATAGACATAATTTGCCTGGACATTAAATCCTCTCAGGACAGTGAAGTCTGGACACTTGACTCCTCTTGGATAACTCTTCTGCCAGTCTGTCTCTCATGAAAGCAGAGGTTGTCCAGTTTATCAGTGGGAGTGGCACATTAGTCTGTTTTACATCAGACAAATACACGTTAATGACCTAGATTTGAAGGATAATCTGCTCTGACCAGAGGTCTGTCAGATACAGGGCAACTAACTTCTGCTCACGCTGTCTGCATGCAAGGCCGAGCACGCTGCAAAGCTAATGTTAAAATACGGGGCGGCTACTTCAGCTAGAACGTGGAATAGTGGTTAATGGGCACATCAAAGCCAAATAATGTAAAGCAAGACTGTATTTGCTAAAAGTTTAGAACCTCAAAAACCTAAACCACTGAGGGAAACGTACCTTAAATTCACCTTTCCAGCTTTCTCTTGCTTTCTGCTGAACATCTGCCCCACGAGAGACGAGACGGGGCACAAGCAGACGCTCTCACCTGCCTCCCGTTGGCACAGTTCAAGCCCCAGCCTCAGACTTCAGCACTCTCCTGCCCCGAAACCCGCTGCAGGGCCGACACCACCAGCAAGTGCCGCCCCGGGACAAGGGCTCACGGTGTCCCCGGCTGCGTGACGGGCTTGGGGACACCGCCACCGCAGCACGTGGGGCACCTGAGCTCCCAGTCACGGAGCGGGACACCTGAGGGCTCCCCTCTCCAGGATTTTTCCCGTTAGGTTCTCTGGCGCTTTTCTCCAAGCAGATTTAAGTATTTTGGGGGAAGATGGTTTTTGTTGCGCCTTTGGGAAATTTCTTGCTGGCCTCTGCCTCAGCTGTAGTCATCTTGGATGACTTTGTTAGAGCACCCCTGTGCCCTGGCTGTGGCATCTCAGAGTATGCCATTTGTCAAACAGTCAAAAAAAAAAAAAAAAAAGAAAAGAAAAAAAGTGTATATGTGCCTATAGGGCCCATAAACGGTGCTCGTGATTTGATTGATGCAGATGACCCTCTCGAACAACGTATTGCCTGGCGCTTTTTGAGGCTTGGGTCCTGGTTCCCTCAGCTCCCCCAGTTTTCCACCCTGCGGCAGGCCAGGGCCAGCGGACACTGTCCTCCCTGGGCCAGGGCTGGGGACGAGGCGCTGGGACCTGTGGCATCCCTGCCCCGTGCCGAGCACGGGCTGTCTCCCACTTGGTGCTGGGAAAGGGAAGGGGAAGGAAAAGGCTTTTTAACTCTCTGTTGGTGGATTCTCTCCTTCGAGCCATTCGCTACAACAACAGACAGAACAAACCCCAACAAACCCGGACGGAGATTACCAGAGCTTTCTCAGACGTTCGTGCATTTAATTTATGCAAATACTGCACAAAACAAATTAAATATTGCAAATTATATTAATAATTTAAATTATGTAGCTAAAAATAGTCAAGAATATCTAAATAACCTTAAAGTGTTCACATGCAAATTTTATAAGTTCTGTGTGGGTTTTTTTTTTCCTGAGAAGACAAGCCAACTGATAAATAAACGCCTTCCTTTTCCAGTTATCGGTTCTTAATACTAAACTTCCAACAAATAATGTTTTGAGGTCAGTTTCCTTTTCTTATCTTCTATTACACAAATTATCCTTTCTGGCTTTGCATATCTGTCTTGGTTTCAGCTGGGATGGAGTTAATTGTCTTCCTAGCAGCTGGTAGGGTGCTATGTTTTGAGTTCAGTATGTGAGGAATGTTGATAACGCTGATGGTTTCAGTTGTTGCTCAGTAGTGTTTAGTCTAAAATCAAGGACTTTTCAGCTTCTCAAGCCCAGCCAGCGAGAAAGCT
>JAOBAS010000056.1:18968457-18989145 GCA_025311575.1 Elanoides forficatus | reverse complement strand
GTGAGACCCCACCTGGAGTACTGTGTTCAGCTCTGGAGCCCTCAGCACAGGAAAGACATGGACTTGTTAGAGGGGGTACAGAGAAGGGCCACGAAGATGATCAGAGGGCTGGAGCACCTCTCCTATGAAGACAGGCCAAGAGAGTTGGGGATGTTCAGCTTGGAGAAGAGAAGGCTTCAGAAAGACCTTATAGCAGCCTGCCAGTACCTAAAGGGGGTCTACAAGAAAGATGGGGGGGAGTTTGTATCAGGGAGTGTAGTGATAGGATGAGGGGTAATGGTTTCAAAGTGAAAGAGGGGAGATTTAGATGAAATAGGAATAAATTCTTTACTGTGAGGGTGGTGAGTTACTGGAAGAGGTTGCCCAGAGAAGTTGTGGATGCCCCTTCCCTGGAAGTGTTCAAGGCCAGGTTGAATGGGACTTTGAGCAACTTGGTCTAGTGGAAGGTTGTAGCAGGGTTGGAACCAGATGATCTTTACGGTCCCTTCCAACCCAAACTGTTCTATGATTCTATGATTTCCTATGCTCCTGTCCACCCCATTCACTCTATATTATACAGGACCATGCTACCAAATATACATGCACTTTCCTTGGGAGGTTTGGAATGGGGGTGGCACAAGCCAATCATGGGAAAAAGCAAGCATAAGGATGGACCATAAGAATGTACAACATGAAACTGCTGTTCATGCTGGGGACAGTACTGTGTATTTTGTGGGGACATTTAGCAAAGAGAATACAAGAGACTACTAGTGATGCCATCAAAATAATCCATTTTGCTGATTTATGACATCATTGCACATACTAAAACTCTCTTGCTTTCTCTTTCTCACTACAGTTTTACCCTCAAACTTGAATTGCCGATCTGATTCACTGTCCCGTAAGCTGATGACTCTTTGCTCCGCAAGCCATTCATGCGCCGCATGGACTCGACGCTTTCATTCCCAACAGTCATAGTCTGTGCCTGTCCCCAGAGTGTCAGTATAGATAGCAGCAGCAAGAATGAGAATAGCACAGTGGTAACACAACGACACACATACACAACACGCAAAGAGAAGAATGGCTCAGTTAGAGAAGACCATCATGCAAAACAATGTGAATCATTTTCAAGGCAAAATAAACAGAGAAAATTGTGAGAGACAAACTCAAGTAAAGAGGTGCAGAAAACACCTCCTAACTAGATGGCCTTAGTAACATTATTCCCTGTTTTGAAATTAGTGCAACCAGATTCATAGGAAAAGTGAAAGCAAGACTGTGCAAACAGATAGGTGTCTCTTACTCGTGCAGAATATTTCCTTGTATTTAATTAGGGCACTAGCCATTTTGCAAAGAATTCATGTATCAACTGGCTTAGGATAAACACAGGTCTTCTGGTGGTTTGGTTTTAAATAACTTTCTTTTAATAGTCACCAGAATAATCATTCCCACAGCAGATGAATGACCACTTCCATGGACCAAAACCTCATAATTTTTGAGTGATGCCACTGGATACTGTTACTTACCAATAGTGGCTTCTTGCCTATTTGTTCTTCTCTAAAGAAGACATTGTATTCAAACCTGAAATTACAGACTCCATAAAGCAGCTTCTGCTGCTGCCATGCTGTGTTTGGAAACAAAGGCTTCCAGTGGCAGCACATCTGGCATGCCTGCCTGCAGACGGGCAAGCATTTCTGCTCTCTTCCGTAATCTAATCTTAATGGGAATCTCAATTCACCTAACAATAATATTAAACCAGAGAACAGCACTGGATTGCTTCCCAGAACATCCATCAAATATTACATTAGCTACAGAAAATTTATTAGACAGACCTGTCAAAATACAAATGCCCTGTGCCATTGTTGTCATCCCTCCTGTAAAGGAAACCATTACTTGTAGCTTGAAGCACTTGCGCAGCTCAAGTAAATATTTACTTCACCTAGCAAATGCATATGTATAGCATAAACCTACATGTTTCTACTGATACTGAAAACCAGTGACACATAGAGGAAGGATGCAGCCTTTATAGTTGTGGGAATGCTCATAACTGAACTAAAATTCAATTTAATGTCTATTCTTGTCTTTCCATTTATGAAAGAAAAAAATCAGGAAGGGTGGACAGACTTCCTAAAAATATTTCTAGACTGACATCTAGGTTAAAAACAAGCCTCTCTTCTACATTTCAGTCACTGGTATAAAATGATGTGATAATGATACTCACAAATGGGCCCTTTGTTAAAAATTTGAAGTTTGCATCAGTAACAAACTGAATTAGTAGACCCTAGAGAGGAAATTCTCCTAATCCTTCTCTTTTTTAAAGTGGCCATGTTTCCTGGTTTCAGCTGGGAAAGATACCAGTTGCTGGTGGTTTAAAAGTGAGGGCAGAACTGCCAGTCACTCTGCGATGGGCCACCCTAAGGAGTCTCCCCTTTTCGCATGACTAGCGAGGGTAGCACTAGAAAAGACAGGTTTCAGGCATGTGCTGATGTCAGCACATCTGGATGATGTCAAGGAAATAATATCAGTCCTCTATCTATGTCATTGCTTCCAATGGTTCCTTGTTCACTGGTGGGTGCCACTCAGTAGCCCAATAATTGTAAGGATACAACTGCCTCAACAATTGCAAGAGAATAAAATTCTTGGAATCAGTGACCAACCTATTGATATTTATTGGTAACTTCATAAACTGCAAATAAACCCAGCAGCCAGTTATCTGCTCTTTATCAAGGACTAAATAACTCAAAAGGAAACTTTAGGATGAGAGTCTCCTAGCAAGACCAAGAAGAACTGAGGTGACAAATCATCTGCACATCAGCATGCCCTGACAGGCAGACTCAGTCACCCCAAGTAAAGAGCAGCTGTACCTTGTTTTGTCTTCTTTGCCTTCTTCGAAGCCTCAGAAACTCCTTGTGCTGCCGTGAAACAAAGTTGACTGCTGCATATTCCAGTAATGCAGCAAAGACAAAGAGAAGGCACACGGCCATCCAGATGTCAATAGCTTTTACATAGGAGACCTAGAAAGAAATAGGACACAGCATGTTATATTTCAAAATTCTTCACAAGCTGAAGATATTGATATGAAAAAAAAAGCACATTTCTGCACAGCATGAGTTCCAGTTGTTCAATGAGGTGGGTTTTTTCTTGTTTTGTGTTTTGGTTTGTTAGTCTATTGGCTTATAACAAATAAATAATCCAACTATTAATGGAAATGTGTGTTCACAAAGAATACACAAATTATAAGCTACTGCCTTTAGGAAAAGAATCAGGATTAGTCTAACAAAATACAAGTGCTCTTGTAATCACAGCCACAGATTCTCAGAAAGAATACAAATACAGGGTGTGATACAATACTTATTCAAAACCAACTCTATAAAGTTTATAGTTATCACCTTTTTCACCTTTTATGAACCAATTACCATATTGATTAATTAGCTATGTTTGGTATCCATAACCTCAAAGTAAACTCACAGTACTGTATCCTGTGGGTTGATATGACTTTACTAATTAAATATTTGACCCTATTTGCTTGACCTTTATCCACAACTCTATATGAAAAATAAATCTTCATAGATATTATCTACTACTAATACCCAAATACCAGATGCCTCTGTTCTGGTAAAAGCCTATTCTGATTTGAATTGACCGGTCCACAAAAAAATATTGCAGCACTGCTGTGTCACAAGATTTTTATCATACTACCCACACTGGGCCAAGGAGTAGCCAATTAATGAGCAACACACTATGCATATTAAAGGTACATTGTCCTCCATAGTTGTATTTGGTCTCTGCCTTTCTTTGTAGTCTTGCAGTTTCTAAGCAGAGATCTTATGATTAGGCAATAGCAGGTTGTCTCTTTTGTTTGTCATATATTACATCCAGGGTAGAATTAAAATCATCTGACTTTTAATGTCTACAACATACATGTGAGCTAGTTGCCTGAACTACTTCGATATAAATAAGTCAAGGAATGAAGAAGAACAAGCAGTTCTGGGATGCAATGTATCTGAACTGTTTCAGGTATCTTCTCTAGGATGAGATGAATAACACCCAAATAGTGCTGCTTCATCTTCATGTCTGTAAAGAGGAGCTTAGAACCACTGTCTAAGCATAGACACATGGGGCTTTAGTCAGTTGTCTAAATAAAAGCATCACATACTGCCACATTAGGTACCTAGCCTCCATTTGCCAATCCAGCAGAGCAGAAATCTCCAGTATCATACTAACCAGTCTTCTGGAGATGTCTCAGATACCCAAGGTCACCCCAAGTGGCACCGCCATACAACTGAATCAAGATAAGCAAAATGGATTGTACCTAAATCCTGAAAAATTATAATCAAAGGTATTTAACATCTGCATAATACCCTGCTGGCCAAACATTTGAATGCAGTCAAAACATCCAGTGGTCTGAAAAGAGTGCAGAAAAGGATGTGTTGTTCATCTAACACTCTAATGTTTAGGAGACCCAATCTCCACCTTGAAAACTCCACCTCTACCCTTTGCATATACTATTCAAAATGACCTTGCTCTTATGGCAATGGCTACCACTTCACGATGAAGGGAAGCACACCTGTTTCAGTAGGTTTTGCTCCTGTTTACCATGTGCTTGAATAGCATCACTTTTCAAAGTCTAGAGAATATTTTTTGTTAACGTCAAACAGAATATACTGCACTATGTGCTCCAGCAAGCAATATGAGCGGAGGAACTGGCATTTACAGCATGGCAGAAAGGATACAGAGCTCCATCCTGCAGATCCTGAACGCTGAGCAGGACGTTCTAGAGGAGCCAAGTACTGTCATTCAGCCTGCATCACGGGAACGTACGTTTCAGCAGCTGAGGCTATAGTGCAGCTCCACACTGCAGTGCCCGCAATACAACATGCATAGGCTGAGATGGAAGAGGAGGATTTAGCAGGCAAAGGTGACACTATGAATCTGTGCCTTTCAATTATATACCAGCAGGTATGCATTTCTCTCTCCCACACAGAAACAAAATTTTACAAGTTGCAGCTTTACTGAGCAGCTGTGAAACCCAGCGAAAACTCGACTATGTCCCAGACACTCTGTGCCACAGGCTGAGGCGCAGTAGGAATCAAGTCACTGTAATTTGTGTAAAATGCAGCTGAGTTTAGCTTGTTTGTTACCTTCCTTGAAGGGCCGGCTTGTTTCCCTTTACAAATACCCTTAGGAGATGTATTAGACATGCATAAACAGCTGGACTGTGCTGCCAGAGAC
Source organism: Elanoides forficatus (assembly GCA_025311575.1). Taxonomy (NCBI): domain Eukaryota; kingdom Metazoa; phylum Chordata; class Aves; order Accipitriformes; family Accipitridae; genus Elanoides; species Elanoides forficatus. Next base: position 18,983,940 of record JAOBAS010000056.1, on the reverse strand, counting down.
AGCACAATGCAGGGAGCCGAAGTCACAAGAATCAGCATTTCCAGCTGTGCAAATCCTGTCCTAGTGGGCTTAAAGCAGGGAGGGCAAAATAATAAAGGAAGCCCTGAGTTAGCCTTCCTGCCACTTACACAGTGCTGCCGTAAATGGCATCCACACAATTGCTGAGCCAGCTGGATTGTTTTAACTCCAGCCTGCTGGGCTGGAATCAGAGGATCACGATATACTTGGCAGGTGAGTAACTTGTTTTATTGTTTAGCCATTGCCACACCACGGCACAGCTCTAAATGAGAAAACAGAAAGCAATTGCTTCCAACAACACATTAAAAATAAATAAATGGAAAAGTCCTGCAATGAGTGAAAGCTGACCCCTTTGTTTTCAAGTCACTTTATGTAATTTTATCTATGTATCCCCAGTATGTTACAAAATTATGCTGCTAAAAGCCTAAAACTCCGTGCAATTTTCTAGTCACCCCTATGCATGGAAAATTTTGTGGATCTATTACACCAAGCCTAGGAGGGCTTCACTTGGTACACATCTCCAAAGAAGTCTTGAAGTGAGTGCCCAGGTTTTAGACCAGCACTTCAGTATCTAAAGCATGCCCAATGCAAAGTTTCAGTGGATTTTAGGGTCTGTGTCTGCTTTAGCTGACTTCAAGCTGTGTCTTCCTTCAACTGGGAAATGGTCACATCTACCAGATCGCCGACTGATCTGAAGTGGACCTCTCTCAACCACCCCTGCTGAAGCTGCTCCACCTTGTACGAAAACACTTAAAAGTACATTGGCTTGGGGGCTGGGAACAGTCTCCCCTTCCTAGATGCAAACCCTAAGCAGTGGAATATGAAGTCATTCTCTGCCTCTGTGTCCCAAGCACACGCAGGGAGTGAGAAGCCCCTATCGTAGAGTATTTCATGGTGCTTGAACAATTTCCTCAGCGAGATGAGCACAGAAAGGATGTGAATTTGATCTGCACATTCTAGGTGAGTGCTATAACCTCTTGCCTACCAGATGCTGTTGCTTTTTACTGCGGTGTCTCACACAATGAAATGCCTTTTTCTAGGAGCTTCTCAGCCATTTCTCACTTACCTCCACAGGAAACTCTCCACTTGGCAGGCTCTAGCGTGCATCTCATTCCTAGGTTCTTATTTCTCCTTTGCACTGTACAAGCAGCCTTTCACATCTAATTTTCAGTTAAAAATATTGCTGAATGACATGCTTGTAGGAGCTGGGGTCTGCAAAATGGAGTGCTTCATGATATCATAGGTACATCCATTGCTTTGGGAGGTTCTTCCACCAAACTCAAAAACAGTGTTGCCAGCCATGTTTTTTTTCCCAGATCATAGTATAGCATGATCGCATGTTTGGTCAACTAAAAGGCTTACATCACCTGTGTTGGTAAGGACTCATCAAACTATACTGTGTCTCCAGTTCCTTAACTCCCACGTCCATGCTCCATAGTCACTACTGTGTACATGTAGGACAGTACAGACCCTGATTTTTTGGAGAAGGTTTCATCTCTCCTAACTTAAAACATATTATGTACATGTGGGTTTTGAGATTAATGATAAGAAATAAGCATTTTTAGGACACAATGCATCTAAGTGGAAGGTAGGTACCTAAACTATAGTCCAACAAACTGTACCTTGAAAATGCCAGTCTCTCATTTTTAACCAAGACTGGAGTTTTGGATGGCTTTCAGGTATATATGTCTGCTTGATACTTGACAACTTTGGTTAGATACAGCTTGTGAATCATCTCTGTGAGCTAGTATTTTGATGTAATCCTAAGCAGAACAGAGAAGAATAAAAGAAGTTACCCCACACGAGCCTACGTAACAGAGACTGTTACCTGAACACTTGGACCTTTCCCATAATTTCACTTGCAGGACAGAACACAAGGTCTGCAGTAACACTACAAACTCAGAGTTGACATTATCACGCTACCAAGTATAAAATTAAAAATTAGTGGTTGTTTTTTTCAAAGGTAGACCTTGTAAAACTTCCTCTGAAAAGCCTGTAACCCCAAAAGCACACTGGCTCCATTTACTTTGCAATGCTTTTAGAAGTGGATATTTGGAAACTCTGCCTCATTCAGCTTTATCATGTTGAGAAAGCACAATAAGATTTTCTTGCCCTTTTCTTTCTTTAAATAGCTGCTCCATTTTTTACTGCATGTTGCAGAGCTTCCTCTCCGATGTTGTTTGGGGGGAGGGGATTTAATGGCTTCCACCAATAAAACCATAAATTATATCAATTATTCAGATGCTCTGTAAATGTTTTAGGGCCAGCTAATGAGGGAACTTTTTCAGAGTGAGATCTGTCTGCACCAAGAGCCAAGCATGATAAGGCTAAGCATAGTAAATGTGACAAAGCATCTCCTTGCCCTTCATAATTTTCCTCATTTGTTATTTGGCCATGACCACTATGTAAATAAAAGACACTCTATACAGCACTGCTGTAGCATCAACGTCCCCGGTGAAGTTCCTGGAAATGAAAGTCCAAGGAGGATTACACTGTTCACGAAGGCCTTGCAAATATTAAACCTTTTTATTTTAGCACTGTGACTCTCTTACGGCTTCTCGGTACTTTTCGGCACATCGCCATGTGTCACCACCAGAACGAAGTCTGCTTTTGTGGAGAGAAGCCAGGGCAAAACGTGGTGGTGTGTCCTGCAGCTGAGCAGCTGTCATTTGTTGACATTTGTGAATCAACCCAAATGTAAGCTCTATTTCTGCTACAGTGCTAGCCTCGTGAGACTCCAGACAACTGCTTCAACTCTCTGATTCTGTCAAACAGGTGTAAAATGGAAATAAAGACACATCCATTCTCTCCCGGAGTTCTGCATTGTGAAAATAATTTCAATATGCCGTGCAAGGTGCTCAGCCTGTGTTAAAAAACATACATTCGCTTATTTTGTTTGATAGGATCTGATGAAAAAATATCTTTGACTTGTGTTATGAAGCCCCAGACCTCTGCTTTTGCAGATACAATACCACATTCTAGGCAAGATTTTTTTAAATAAGAAAATTTTCAGCTATTGGGAAATGTTCCAGTTTGAAATTAATTTCTCCTATGTATTAAAAGAATCTCTTGAGGAAAAATGTTTCAGAGAATTTTTCAGATTGGAAATACGGAAATAGAAAAAAGTAATATTTTAAATCAAAACTGACACAAAAGTTATGTAAAACTGCTTTCCAATATAAGGCATTGATGTTGCATTAAGTTTCACTTTATTTTTTTAAACCAAAACACATGAATTTCTCTTATCATCAAACTTACTTGATTTTTTTTTTATTTTTTCAAATCTTGAATTCATAAAGAAATTGATAGCTTTCTCCTGCATATCAGCTTTATATAGCTGAAGCTGAAAGCACTAGTCCTGGTTTCATCACAACTTCCAGGCAGAGAAGTTTCTGAATGAAGAACACGCTGTCAGCTGCTATTACAAAGAAAGTATTTTCTTTTTGTGTCACTCTTACTCTGGGTCTTTCTCTTCACCCAGGTGATTCACCCCCATGAAATATCATCATTCTAAAACAAATTCGTATCAGAAAATGCAAATTACTTTCCCAGTCCTAAAACCTCAGTCATTTTATACTATTCTGTTGTTGCAACACTTTCCAGTTAATTATCCTTCACACCTTGCAGCTTTAAAGGGCCACAGTCATTGTGAAATACCTTGACGGGTCAGGTCAATAAGACTTTTTAGCATAGTGGACAATATGGCATAAAATAGAAAATGTTTTAGATTCCACCAAGTTTAAAATTAATGGGATTGATTGCCTGGTAAGGAAATCTTCACGAAGTGTTCAGGAGAGGGCAAGTAAAGGAACTTTACATCACAGCCACCACAGCTGGCTTTAGGACCTGCTCTCAGAGGGGGCTGCTGATGCAAGGGAGGGAATGAGAATGAAAGCTTTCATCTGCCAGACAGTGGTAAATGTTTATTTGCCTCTTCAAGACTTTAATGTCCATATTCTTTCCGTAATGTACTTTGCAATGAAAAAGGTTGCGCTATCAGACCTACTATTTTGTTACTGGAAAATAAGTGCTCATAGTATGGGGCAGATTTTGACAGGAGATGGTTTACTGGTGAATGAGTCCCGTGGAAGTTGTAGGTGTCCTTCATCAGCTCACTTACTGCATTGCTAGCCAGCTTGGGAAAACAACCAGCCTGGCTGGTGACCTTCTTTCCTTTTGAGGTGAAACGGCTTTAAAATCAAATCCCAAATGTCCCACTTGGGAGCCAAGCTACTATCCTCAGCGCAAAATGCCTGTTCTGAGATGATAACAGAACTGATTTGGTTTGTTTGTTGGATGAAAGAAAAAATGACAATATTTGATGAATGTGAAATAACTTTTTCCAGTTATTTTGATTTAAAAAACTCTATTTTTTTAATTGACCAAAATATTTTGTTCAATTCTTTTTTCTTTTGTTTTTTTTTTCCAGAAACATCTACTCCATCTTCCATTTTTAAATGAAATGTGGGCAATTTTCAAAACAAAACAAGAAACAAACAAGAAATATTTAATTTAAAAATGCTGAAACACACTCCCCCATCCTTCCTCCATTATTCAGATTCCATCTGAAAGCACCCACCTAATGCAGCAGGGACTCGCAAGTTGTTCCAGTCACCCAAAGTTGCCTCTTTCAGTGAATAAACTATTCATCCAAAATTTTTTGCTCTATTTCTATTGCTGGTTCTGCCAAGTCATGAGATGCTAAACCTCCCACCCATTGCTGATGCAGAACTAAACGCTGAATGCATTCAAGCCAGGACATGTATGGAAACCATTTATGGTTTGTTTTTCCTTCAGAGGTGAAGGAAAATTTTATTGATGTCTTTGAAGATGATCAGGGAGTTAAAGTATTTACAAAGATGTTCAGAGAGAGGCTCCTGGGCAGGAGCCAGAAGAGATGATCACAGGTGCGCAATAATATTTACTAATACTAATACTAACAGCAATAGCTATTTTTGTTGTGGTAACCAGCCCAAGATGCCACAGATAGAGTACCAGTTTGTGAGTGGCGATTCTACTGCCATACCAGTTCTATCCTACTCCCACTGAAGAGAGTGAGCAAGATGCTCCCCACTTCCAGAGTGGGGCTGGCCCCCAAGAAACTGCAGGTATTATCCAACACTTTGTGAACCTCTGCAACACACGGCTAACACCTGGTTCGGATGATGCAGGACTGTGTCATAGTACGTCCTGCAGGATGTGATAAAGGGAGTACAGAGCAGTAACTGCACACAGGAGACTGATATTTCTTTAAATTACGTAACTATATTCTATATGACACATTACAAAAAAGTAAACTTGTGTTCCAGGTAAAGGAAAACCATTCTAGAGAAGCAATAAAATATTTCTTTTTAGCATGGGCTTTGTCTATTCATACATTATGATCCTTCTTCTCAAACAGCATATTTCCACCTTTGAAAAATGTAATGCCATAAATACAGAATAATTTACCAGACTGGTGAAGCCAAGACTGCTTGGTTTTCCTTTCCAAGGGCATATGAAGTATTGGCATATTCATCATGTGTCATTTTGTGCAATCCTATGGTGTAGTTGCCTTGTATTTCCCATTCCTGACAATTCATTCTTTCTGTACAGGAAATTTAGACAGGATGTACTATTTCCACTTCAAAAGCTCTTGACTTGAAAATACTGTGACTATTTTTCAGACATACAGAAAAAAAAAAACAACTGAGTAATAGCTTAAGGCAGTTTTTCTAACCAAACAGGTTACAGCTCAGAAAACAAAGGCTTGTGCTTTGGAGAGATAATGGTGTTGGTTTTCAGCTTGGGAGCAAACTGGGTGATTTTATTTTGCACTGATAATACAGGGACAGGCTGACCTCTGTTACTGGGAATGAAGTAACACTAATTGAAATTGTAACCAGGGTCAAAAGCCCACTTTTGCAAACAGGTAGTCAACTGGGTGTTATATCACTTTTCACTAAGATGACAATAAAGGGGAAATGTCTCTTATAGCTAGACTGGGAGTTCAAGTCTAGCCCAGGCCAGTACTGAAATGGTTAACAAGACAGTACAGATGGGAAATGCTGAATTATTTGGAAACAGGAGGTTTTGGTGACCCTCCCCAAGAACTGTGTCAAGTTCATGCCCTGTAAAAAAGGGCAGAGTGGAACTAGGAGCGAACAGATCTGCATGAGGGTGTGCGAAGTTTGGGCACACAGATGGACAAAATAATAAAGGGACTAGCTTTTTCCATCTCATTGTCTCTTTTCAGGCCCTTGCAGAAACAGATTCGGGAGAGAATCAAAATTGTGAAAGAGTGAGAGGGGCAAAAATGCAAATTCCTCTGTTCATCATTAATTAGGACTTTGGCATCCACCAGGGCACTGCTGACTTTTCTTATTGCCCTGATCCTGAAAAACACAATGGGCAGGACCAGGTCAGAGGACACCACCACAGCCACCGGCTTCTCACTCCCCAGCCTGGTTGCCTCTCTCTGCCCTCTTGCTAAAAAGAGTCCGGCTTAACTGGCCAACAAAAACATGCTCTGCCATGGTGTTGCAGACCAAGAAGCAGCTAACCCCAGCCCAACCCAGTATCACGGCCCGAGCGGGTACGGTTTTGTCAGATCTCGGACAAGCCAGTAAGAGCCACAGTCTGTGCTTGAGCTGCCTCAGAATGAGACCTGCAACATCAAAGCATCGGCATCTCACCACTAATATTTTGCACATTTCTGCTCTTTTCCTTGGTCCCAGTTTCTGTTTTTTCTTCTTCTGTCTTCAAGAAATTGGTCTTGAATAAGAGCTCACAACCATTTGACTAAGTCTTTTTCTTTTTTCCTTCAAAAACAACCAGATTTCTGATAAAGCTTTCTACAAAGGGAGAAACAATCCTCCTGCCCCCACAAGCAGCTGGGACTCTCTGCGCACATAAACCCCCCACAGCTTACTACAGTGTCGCAGTGCCCCACCAATTAATCCTTCGGGTTTGGCTTGTAAATAAAGGCAGGCAGAAAAGCAAGTTTGTGTTGGCAGAAATAAAAGAAATAATACCAATATTTGTGACATTTCTTGTGTATGGACCAAAGAGAGTAATCAACAGATTGGTGGAGCCATGGTGATCAGTTTATGAAGGTGACAAATAAGGATTGATGTCCCTGCTACAGAGAAGCAGCTTCTTATTGTTAAGTAATTGAAAGACATTTATCACACAGAAACACCTCCATACCCAGCTGAGATCAGTGCAAATTGAGAATTATATGTCGCTGCATCAAGACACGGGCAAATACACATAAGGGCAGCCTTTGTAGCTAGATGACAATGTCAGGCTCTGGTCTCATTTACAATAGAAGTTTCTGGCTCTTCCTTCCTAGTGAAATCAAGAGATAATATTTCTTTAATGTCATTAAATGCCTACTTGACTCCTTGGAGTCTAAGTGGTAAATTCTTCAGTGAATGAGAGCTTGGGTACAAACAATCACCAAGGGGAAAAAACTGAGGAAGATAAAAAAGGAGCCACAAAACCATGATTGCATGATTGCTAGCAAGAACCACTGGCGGGATTTTGAAACAATGTCATTAAATTCATAAGCAGAGTAAAATGCTGATACTTACAAAAGGAGCATTTATATTCAAGATTCATTTGAAATAAGAAGCCAAGTGGTATGTATCTGAGTACAGCCAGAGTGCCTACTTCTAAAATGCCAGCTTTTCTGCTGTGATTACAGTTTTCTGAAATGTTTTTTTGTTTGGTGTTTGGGGTTTTTTTGTTGGGTTGTTGTTGGTTTTTTTCAAACAAAGCATTAACTCAGGTTCAGAAAACCCTTTCCATTTCCTCTGTAGATCCAAAAGTGCCTCAGCCACCTCAGGTGAAAAGTAATCTTCATTCAGCTCAGCCACAGCCAGGCAAGATGCAGTTATTACGTCTGCCACTCAGTTAGGAAGAATTGCACCAAATTGCATTATTCTCTGACCTTTGAAGAGTTAACTGACTGAGTGCATGACTGTTATCGAATAAGAAGTCAGGATTTTATTTTTGTAGCAATAGGAACAAATCTCTACCTTTCATGTAAAGCAGGTAAGCATCATAGAACTGGCGAATGGCAGCGTAGCTGCCATGATCAATACCAAGAACATTTGCACCTATATGTACATTTTTAGGTATTATTTTTCCATTGGGTAGCATGAAAATTGTGTTAAAGCTCAGGTGACTGCAGAACATTCTACAACATCGTCTCTGTGCTGTATTTTCTATTGTGGTCACAACTAAGTGAACCATTAAAAGTGATCCAATTCACTGAACCAAACAACAAAAACCCTAAAATTAGAAAAAAGATGCCTAAGGCAATATGCCTTTTTATGTTTTACTCTTGGTCTCTGCTGTTTGTGAATAGAGAGTTGATTTTCTAATTCTTCTCTAAGATTATACTCCTGAATTCTGTATTTCTTAGGACTTCCAGCAATGTAATTTGGTGGGAAAAGGCATTTGTTTACTTTTATGACTGCCAGTCTCTCTAGATTAAAGATGGGTAAATTAAATTAATCCTTCAGTCAGAGAAAATTGCCTTACCAATACTAAATACAGCATCAGACTCAAACAATTCAGAATGGCATGGTTCATTACATTACTCAGTATCTCCCTATGTTTCTTTCTTGACTATTACTTGATCAGTTACTTACTATTCCTGAGCCACTTATCATTCTTAATGATTCTTCTGGCTCTGTATTCTGAATTGCTACTTTCATCTGATTAAACTGGACGGAGAAAAAATGCTTTATTTGTGGATAATTTAAACAATATGTAACTAACAATAATGGTGCAACAAAGAGATCTGTATATGTAGTCCATCAAATTATTCTCTATCTTTGGGGAAAAAAAGGGATTTTTAAATGAAAAATAAAAATGTCCCTAAAAAAAGATCCTGAAGCTGACATCAAAGGAAATATAGGCTCAGGAGAGATAACATGGTCCAGTTCCAATTGCAAGTGTGAGTGAGTCATATTTCATGTACAGTAAAGCACTTAAGGAAATGCAGAATTGAAAGAGGATGTACAATGGGAATAATAGAACATGGCAAAGGTGAAAATGTACATAGGAAGAGATTGATGGTCTGAATATTAATAAACAGAAAGAAAATGGGATAAAGAAGGGAAGTTGAAGGAAAGAAAATGGAATTCAAATAAAGGGGAACAAACTGCAGCATTTAGTGAGATTCATACAAAGATTTTTATTTTTTTTTTAATTTAACTGAATCAGTTTTGATATTCTAAAGGGATCAGGGTTGCCACATTAATGTAAATGTACCTATCACACACCCAGATTAGCTCGAGCCCTTAGGCTCAGGGCCTGGGATCAATGCTGTGTTTGGTGAAACACAGGTTGCATGCCCAGACCGCTGTTTTGTGGAAGGTCACCTTGTTTGGGATGGTGCAGAAAGCCAAGCGCTTCATCCGTTCCCATGGACTCCTCCAACCAAGGACCTGCCTCACCCACTCTGTAGGTCCCACTAACCAGCTCCAGACCGTCAACCTGCACCACCTCTTTGGAAGAAAAAAGGCTGGGACTGAGGGCTCATCTCATGCCAGGTTTTGTGATAGAAACAGACACACACAGCAGATTTGAAGCTACTGGCAAGTACCTCTTTCCCTGTTTTTCCTGTTCACATTCTTTGAAATTTAATGATCTTGCATTCTCTTTTCTAAACTCAGGTAGTACTTCCTAATCAAGATCTACCTGCCCTTTCCAGCCAGAGATGTCTGACCAATTAACCTTTGTTAACTGAATTATATTTTCGATCCACTTGTGGAAGACCAGCCATGGAACAAAAAAACCAGGAAAAACCAGCACAGGAACACATCATTGTAGGCCCCCTTTTGTGTTCCTGTGGAACCGCCAGGAACACCTGCAAGGACTCACCAGGCTACTCAAGCACAGAAGAGACAGTGTCACCTTTCATGCTCATTTTCTGCTGCAGGTTCTGATTATTTGTAATAGCTTACTGATGGTCTGCTGCTAACATTGTAACTCAGAATGCAATTCTGTCCTTGGCAATTCAAGAGACAAAATAATCTGTTGGTTTATAGTAAAAACTGGGCCTCCCAAATTCTGAGATTTGCTTCCAAGCAGAGTCTTCTACTAAGGTTTCATTTGCAGCAATCGTGTTTTTCACAGAATTTCATTTTCACCTGAGCTGTAAATCCAAGCACTTTCTGAATCATACTGTAACATTAAATTGTCTCCAGGACTCTCATACTAAGAGCTTTGTTCAAAACAGTGCCATCACACAGCAAGGCTGAGGGAAGTCATTTTCAGTCACAACAGTTAGGAACCTAGCTCAAATATATAAAAAAGCAATAGCAAAGAACATCACCGCTTCTTACTGAAGGATGTTTGTGCAGAAGCCTTCCAGCCATGCAGGCTTGTGTTTGGGGCACATCTGTACTCCCTTCTCAGCTTAACTTTGAGCCAAAGTACTGGACTTTTGCAGCAGGAGAATCTGTTTCTGAAAGTTATTTGATTGCTCAGCCTCAAGTCCACTGTTTACTCCTACAAACTGCTCTTTCTTCCTTGTCCATTTTCTAATGCCGGAGTGGGTGCATTTCTTCTGTACTGCCTGCAGCTGCAGTTAGAGCACCCAGAGACTCTCCAAGGCACAGGAGCTCAGAGCCGCACACCACTGAGCACTAGCGGTGCCCACAACACTTTCAGTACCAGTCACCGAGGCAGTCGAGAGTACGGACGGATCATGCAGGCACCTCTCAGAAAGGCTGCTGTTGGCCCTGGAGGTTCAAAGCACTGCTGCGCAAGTGAGGGGAACGGTTTTCGGGTCAGTCTGATGCCATGTGCTCAAGACTTGTTGAAGTCTGTTGCCCCACAGCAAGCAAAAGCTTGCTGGCTGCTTGCAGGATGACTTCATGATACTGACAGCTGAATGTTCACCTTAAAAAAGGCTGGAGAAATCCTGGAGGGAGCTAACAATTCCATATCTACTGAGCATATCGCCACTGCTCAGTGAATATTCACAGTGAAAATTGCTCATCTGTGCAGGAAGTAGGGAATAAATCACTTCTGGTTCTCTTATTTCTATTTGCAATTTTATAGGCTCTCATACAATGTATTGTGTTATATCCTTCCTACAAGCATGGCATTATAATTGATGGTATAAGTCCCTCTACTTTTTTTGTGTGTATTCCTAGTTCGTGTCACATGCTGTGTCTGTAAAACAGTGAATAGGTGAGGCTGAACAACCTACAAGGAGGGGAGGCTGCTACATCCTTGGGGAACTGCTAATCCTGCTCAAATGGAGAGGTTCAAAAGACTTAATGATACGGGATATGGAGAAACTGTACTGAAGAGAAGCCAGACACGCCTCAGAGATGATGGACAGAATAATTTCATAAGACCCAGAGAAGATCAAACTGAGTTTTCTGCCACTCAAAATCGTTGGGATGGCTGGAATTGAGGACACAGTAGGTATGAGGAGATCTGTGTATGAACCTTTGCATTTCTGCTTAGTCTTTCCTAGTTGCTTTGAGTTTTCTTTATTTAAAAAAAATTCAACTTTTCTTGCTCTATTTGTGTTCTGATGAAACATGGGTAGTTTTTAAGTTCAAAAAAACTTTTAATCTCTTGCAGCATCTCATCATGAGAAGAAGATAGAGGCACATCCACCTCAAAGCTCTGATACAGGGTCTTGACACAGGCACCGTTTCACAAAACAAAGAGTCTCTGTGCCTTTCAGCCGACTGCCCAGCCTTTCATGTGTCAGGCACAGAGTCGGTGGGCGCTTCCTCTGATACTCTGTAGTCCCAGGGCTTCAGAGCGAGAAGCAAAAGCTGACTTGTTCACCAAGAGCATAATTTACGGCTGCCCTGCAATGCCCCTGAAAAGGAGCAGCCACGTAATGCACAGGGATTGTTCCTCCCGTGAAGTCACGGACTTGGATGCCCCAGAGCCCATTTTCTGCTTTCCGTCTGACGGCAGGACCCCCTGGCACAAGCGCTGCGTGAGCCCAGGTTCTCCAGGTTAGGCACAGCACACGTCAAAGGCGGGAGAGAAAGGAACAGCTTTCCTGACTTTTGGGCAATTCTGACCTGCTCAGATGAGTCATGGAACTTAAAAGAAGCTGCAAAACTGAGCCAGCCTACGCAAGAGAAGACAACAGCCTATATATAAATAACAACCTATATAACTTTTCCCCTGTCAGTTCCAGAAGTAGCTAGAGAAGAACAAAGCTTTGAAGTGAGTCATATAAACTCCCTTTCTCTCTCTCTCTCTTTATTTTTTTTTTAAAATCTGAATGTATTAAGGAAGCTCAGAAAACACATTGGTCAGAATTTTAAATCATGAAGATCAGGGTGAAATTTAAACTCTTTCAGGAGGTTTTAATGAACTGAATGAACTACCTAAGCCAGTAATTCTATTTGCATAATTGGGAATTAACATGTATCTTGCTCAAATCATTTTGTAGACATTTGCCTTACTGGTAAGTCTAGCATAGCAATAGCTCTCCGCCAGCTTTCTTTCCAGCACTACGTATTCTTGCAACACAGTCTGTTCCTGCTACTAGCTTAAATGTAAGAATGCACACCTACATCTTTTATATCCACGTGGTTATTACAAGCTCCATTTCCATTATGATTCAGCAGAATTAGCACATAATACACAGTTTTGACTCCGATTAGATCCAAAGAAGAGTCTGCTAGTCCTGTGTAGAAGCCCAGATTGTGCTGCCCTGTTACCCAGTATTCGTATTCAGCATTAATAAATGTATCTTTTGAAAAGTCCCTACCTCTTAATAACTCTGACCCCACTAGCAAGTTGCTGAAGAGAGTGACACATGGATAGAAATACAGAGACACACTTCATATTATATTTAAGAGCTATCTTTATGTCTGATAAGTTATTAATAGATGTCAGAAATTTCAGTAACACTTGCTCTATCATTATTAATTAGAGCTGTGGGGAAGTACTTGCCTGGCTGGTGAACCCTGTTAAATGTTTCTCACATGAACTGACACTTACTCGGTTGTCATTATGTTGGAGATGAAAAAGAAAACAAACAAATAAAAAAATCAGGGAACTATTCTGCATGGAACAGCACACTTTAGCAGAGAGTAGATTGCATCTAATGAGACTCAAAGACTACAAAAAAGGTCTCAGTATTTCTCTGCCTCTTTCCCCTGAAAGATCTTAGTGAGGAGTCTTAAAGAAGCTGAGCCACCTGCTTCTCAAAGACTATGTGCAATGCAGGGAAATATTACCAGTTCCATTTTACAAATAGGGAAATTAAGGTGTGCATATGGCAAGTACATTGACCAGGGCTACAGGAGGAGCCAGTGGCAGAGCTCTGAACAAAATCCTAATGTTTTAGATTCCAGATCATCCTTCCCACCTGGCTGTGAGAGGGATCCACATTTCTGGCTGTTCCACAGAACTGCCTAAATCTACAAGAACTTTCCTGGGGAGATTCTGCATCACCACCACACTGCAAATGAGATTTTGCAAAAAATGCATGTTTGTATCACTGCCACACACAGCAGCAGGAAAATGGGAGAGAGGGAAAAAATGTGCAATAATAGTACCCACTCCTTCTTGACTGTTGCTGTTAACTTGGTTTTGGACATAATAAGAAGCAGTGAAGAGAAATTTTAAAAGATTTGTTTTTTTCAGTGTAGGTTATACTCATAGTTAAGTGGGTTTTTTTTTTCCAGCACATGCAGCTGCAAGAGAGGTTTTGCTTAAGTTGTCAATACAATGTTTATTTTGTAAGCGTAGTTGTCAAGTTTGTAACACTTACTCTGCCTAAAGGGTACCTTGAACCTAATGTTATTCCAGCAGCCATGACTTTGATTGATTGCACATCAGGAAGCTTAAGTGCAGAAAACTCCTACACAAAATCACTTTAAAGTATGGAAATTAAAATTTAAAGGCTGCTTCTTTAATATGCTTCGTGTGCCAGAGCAGCCCCAGCCCCAGTCTGAAATGTGGGGGCAGCAAGGAGGAAGGGGGGCACAACCACTCAGCCCTACTCCCACAGGACATGTCACAGGCGCAGACATTACATTAAGTGGTGCTAACGTGGGAGGGGAGCAAAGGAGAAGAGCCTTCATGGGCTTCTGTTTCTAACAAACCCACATCTGTTTAACACTCGTAGCCGCCAACGAACTGCAGAAGAGCACAGAAAAAGCCACAGGCAGGACCTGGCTCTCCAGCAGACTTGCTTACCATATCCCTTTCGTGCACATCCCACCAAAATCCATCATTGTCATCCAGTTGATGTGTTTTACCAGAGGAAGGGGTGCACACAGCATCCTCAGCCAAAGGCTTCCTATCCTCAGTGAATATCTTCAGAGCTGCCCAGCATGTTTGACAGCAGCCTTTCCTGCACAGGATGGTCTCCACAGAGGATCTGCTGAGCTCTTGGGGAGCTCTTTGCATTCTTATCTGAGGGCTGCTATTTTTAGAGTACTCCTCAATCTTCAGGAAGGCTGCAAGTCAGTGTTCCTGTTGGCACTGGCGTTGCAACGCAGCAGGTGCCTTGGCACTGATTTTCCATAGCTACAATAAAACCTCACGATCTCATTCCTGAGGGAAATGTCCCCCTTTTACAGGGTAGGCGAGTTCTCATGACTGCATTAGGTCCATTGGCCTGTGAAGTCATTTGCTATATCATACTACGTTCTTGCTTTCAACTCAACTCAGCAATGTTCCCATCCTGGCCTTTCTTAACAACCCAGTTCTCCTAAGTATTTACTCTTTTCTTTTCCACCCAATGGCTGTACAAAGGAATAACAACTAGCTGGAGGGGAGTGTTTAATTCATCTTTCCTCTCTGTCCAATATCCCTTTGATCATAGACACATAAAAGGTCTGGGTGCCTCAGTCCAAACACTTTGCCCTTGTTCAGCTGCTGTTTAACTCTGGAGGTAAGTTCAGTAGGTCCTTTATTGTTTAACTTCAACATTTTTGGGGCAGCTGAGTTCTGCTCACGCGCAGAATAACTCCTATGTGCAGGGAGGTATCTAGCTCCTGCCTGGGTCCAAATACAATTCAGGAGCTACAATGAGGACATACAGAGACTGTGCACAGGTGCTTATTCAGAGTCCACCAAGCACACACTGACAGCCTCAGGTGTTTTAAAAAAATGCCTTGGTATATGCAGGAATATTAAAACAAAATTATGCTGTATTGGATTTGCATGGCAAGGTTGTGGTAGCAGGGGAGCTACAGGGGCAGCTTCTGCGAGAATCTGCTAGAAGTTTCCCCTGTGTCCGATAAAGCCAATGCCAACCAGTTCCAAGACAGACCCACTGCTGGCCAAGGCCGAGCCCATCAGTGACGGTGGTAGTGCCTCGGGGATGATGTATTTAAGAAGGGAAAAAAGTTACTGTGCAACAGAAACTGCAGCCAGAGAGAGTGTGAGAACGTGTAAGAGAAACAGCCCTGCAGACCCCCAGGTCAGTGCAGAAGGAGGGGGAGGAGATGCTCCAGGCGCCGGAGCAGA
>JAOBAS010000056.1:18957524-18968357 GCA_025311575.1 Elanoides forficatus | reverse complement strand
GGGCTGAGGAGCAGCAAAGCCCTCGGCTCTGGGTAAGCCCTGCTCAGCAGGAACCAAAACAGCCCTGGCTTATCAACGCTGTTTCCAGCACAAATCCAAACCACAGCCCCATACTAGCTACTATGAAGAACATTAACTCTATCCCAGCCCAAACCAGCACACGCATGTTAATGAGTTACAAGTTTGTGAAATCAACCAATTTAACATTTGGACATGTTTTCTCTAATGCACTTGAAATTCATGTGTGTCTCAAGATTAGAGAAAAACCAGCTTCAATATTTAAGAGATTTATTTGACCAACTATTTTAATATTTTAATACTCTTGGATGGTGAGTTCTCCATTCTTATGTTTTTTAAAATATTGCCAATATAATTAAAGATGTATGTCCAGTTAATTATAATATTACTTCCAGTGTTTCAAGTGTGATGCCTTTACATAGTGACTTGTGAAATGGCTAGGTGGGATGCAAATTGTATTCTGTTCCATGTGTATTGCATTTAATGTGTAGAAATGACAGAAAAGTTTTTGTATGGCAACCAAAATTGACATCTATTCCTAGCTGTAATTTTTCTTTTTTTCTGATATGTGCAAAAGTATCCTTGAACACAGGTTACAATGTGATGAGTCCTGAGCTATACTTCCAGTATGTACTACATCACAGTACATCATACAGGATTTATGATCTACTAATGTTAACAATCCCAGATTTGTTCACATTCATGAATGATAAAGATAAGACATACTGTAAAGCAATATTTGTGAATGTACAGGCCTGATAATCACAAATATGCTACTGTATAGGAATTGCAATATTGTGATATAATAATAACAGTAGTAACAGTATAGCCAGAATATCCCTCATGGTCATCACAGGAGTGTTTGTGTCTTGGTTTTGGCCAGGATAGAGTTAATTTTCTTCCTAGTAGCTCGTATAGTGTTATGTTTTGGGTTCAGTATGAGAAGAATGTTGATAACGCACTGATGTTTTCAGTTGTTGCTGAGTGGTGTTTAGACTAAGTCAAGGATTTTTCAGCTTCTCCTGCCCAGCCAGCCAGAAGGCTGGAGGGGCACAAGGAGCTGGGAGGGGACACAGCCAGGACAGCTGACCCCAGACCATGTGATGTCATGCCCAGTATATAAACTGGGGCGAGTGGGCCTGGGGGGGGTTGGATTGCTGCTCGGGAACTAACTGGGCATCAGTCAGCGAGTGGTGAGCAACTGCATTGTGCATCACTTGTTTTGTATATCCCAATTCTTTTATTATTATTGTCATGTTGTTATTGTTATTTTTATCATTATTATTTTCTTCTTTTCTGTCCTATTAAACTCTTTATCTCAACCCACAAGTTTTACCTTTTTTTCCGATTCTGTCCCCCATCCCACTGGGTGGGGGGAAGTGAATGAGTGGCTGCGTGGTGCTTAGTTGCTGGCTGGGGTTAAACCACGGCAGTTTGCAAGACTGCTTTACTTAGAAAGCCAAACACTAAACCATATATAGCATATATAGCAACTTTTATTGCTACTTGGATTCAGATTCCCTATGAATGTATAGATTTTTTTCTTGCATGACAATATTAAACATGTCAGAATAGCTTTCAGTATATCCTACAGTGTGAATATTCTGTATGTTTAGTACAGGTATGAATGGAATTTCAGCCATGAGTGGAATACATCCACTGTATAACAACTATGGATTATAGGATGTTTAAAAAATATTCTATTAATTTCAAATAATAATAGTTATCTGTAATGCCATAGCAATGAGAAACTCTGGAACTTGTATGCTAGAAATCACATCTACAGTAAGGACACAGCTCTTACCATAAAGTCTTTGCAACATAGGCTTGGATAAAAATATCTTATAGGCAGGTCAGATATTGGCAGTTTAAAAACACTCTGAAATGCTTGCCTGAAAAATGCTTTGGCCATGGAAAGGGAGGCTAGGGAAAATGGCATCTGGTCCATGTTATGGGTAGATATTGCCAAGAAAATATTCTTATATAGGTATAGTGACCTTTAATAATGATTCACTGATCTTACCGCTGTTTAAATAGGTACCTGAGGTGATTCCACCTCCTTCACCTCTTCCTACTCCTCCTTGCCTGTTTCCAAACATGAGCTCAGCTTTGATGTTGAGTTTAAATAGATTCTTGCCGCATATACAGTTTCGGTGGTTAGGGCTTGCCATGCGTTCAATGAAGAAACCTAAGCTCATGCCTGCAGGACTTGGAGTTTCCAGGTGATGCTCCTGTGTTGTGTCTGTACACTAACAGCACAGTGTAATAACAACCCACATATGCAATAATAGAGCTGGGTACATGCTTGTATAATTTCTCTTATGTGGCTATTTTGGGTTTGTGTGGCAGGGTTTTGGTAGCGAGGGGAGACTGCAGGGCCAGCTCCTGTGAGAAGCTGCTGGAAGCTTCCCCGGCTCCAGCCGAACCCGCCTCTGGCCCAGGCCGAGCCCCTCAGTGATGGTGGTAGCGCCTCGGGGAGAACAGATTTAAGAAGGGGAACCCGCAGTGGGGCAGGAGATTGGAATGTGAGAGGAACCCCTCTGCAGATACCGAGGTCAGTGAAGAAGGAGAGGAGGAGGTGCGCTGGAGGAGGGGATGCCCCTGCAGCCCGTGGTGATGAAGACCATGGTGAGGCAGGCTGTGCCCCTGCAGCCCAGGGAGGTCCACGGGGAAGCAGATCTCCACCTGCAGCCTGGGGAGAGAGGACCCCACGCCGGAGCAGGGGAACGCCCCCGAAGATGGCCATGGCTTCATGGGAAAGCCCACACTGGAGCGGTCTGTGCCTGAAGGACTGCAGCCCACGGCAAGGCCCCACGCTGGAGCAGTTCGTGAAGAACTGCAGCCCGTGGCAAGGACCCACGTTGGAGAAGTTCATGGAGGACTGTCTCCCGTGGGAGGGACCCCACGCTGGAGCAGGGGATGAGTGAGGAGTCCTCCTCCCCCTGAGGAGGAAGGAGCAGCAGAGACAGCGTGTGACAAACTGACCCCGACACCCATTCCCTGTCCCCCGGCTCCACTGGGGGGAGGAGGTGGAGAAAATCAGGAGTGGAGTTGAACCAGGAAGGAGGGAGGGGTAGGAAGAAGGTGTTTTTAAGATTTGGTTTTATTTCTCTTTACCCTACTCTGATTTGATGGGTAATAAATTAAAGTAATTTCCCTCAGTCAAGTGTTTTGCTCAAGATGGTGTTGGCGAGTGATCTCTCCCTGTCCTTATCTCGACCCACGAGCCTTTCATTATATTTTGTCTCCCCTGTCCGGTTGAGGAGGGGAGTAATAGAACGGCTTTGGTGGGCACCTGGCATCCAGCTGGGGTCAACCCACTGCACATGCCAACCTTTCCGTTGGAAGATTTGTGGTACCGGCACTTGCTAAGGAAGAGGAAAATACACCTTAAATGCCTTCCCAAGCCTGAGAGGGTATCAGTGCATCTCTTCTACCTCCCACAATATCTATATCAAGCCATGAGCAGGGCTGGGAGGAGAAGGGGCTTTAAAGCTCAAATGGGAGCTGTTCTGCTGCACAGAAAGGAAAACAAGATTCATGGATTTTGTAGCAAGGAAGAGAAGAAAAGGAGCTATGCCTTAGATGCCTCTGGTATATTGTCGGTCACCGACTCGAATGAAGAAGCACCTTATGTGGTTGGTAAGTTATTTGCTCTCTGTCCAATTCAAAATAATGATACTACTGCTGTCAGAGGAACAGTCCTCAGCTACGTGAATGATAGGGGAGGATTCACCTCACCATCTGAACAGATAGGCAGCTCCAGGGTAGACCTCATCCAATCTACTTTAGATGTTGATTGGCCGCAGGGATGAGTTGGCTCTCTGGAAGTATCAGTTTCCGTCCACTGAAGAGGGAACTAAGATGAATACCTGCTAGCCAAACCAATCTGAAAAGCCAGGCTGGCCATTTGAAGGGGGGAGGAAGGGGAAGCTAGAAATACAGGGGAGAAGAATCCAATGCAATTAACTTGGCTTTCAATTCAGAAACTACAAAGACGTAGGGTTCCCTGACTCATTCTGTCCTCTTTCTTGCTGCGAGCAGTCTTCTAATTGGAAGAGAAGTTCCCATCTTTTATACAGGTTTGTCTATTTATCTTCAAGGCTTAACAGAGTCAAACATGATTAAAATACAGTTTGGAAAAGCCTTTCAACACTGCCATTTATTTCAAATATTATTGTTTAATCACCAATTTCCCTGTGGTAATTATGTTATGTTTAGGCTTTGGGGTTTTTTAATAGGTGTTTTCCTGTGGCTTGGGTGCGATTCCTGCAGAAACTTTCTAATGACCAAATAACTAGGACAGCTTAATCTAATAATTTGTGCATGCATATGATGTTCAGGAGGATTATTAAAGTTATTTTCTCACTAAAATGTTATCAGCTTAGAAAGCTGAGCTGTTCCAGGCCAATGGCTTTTTATTGAAAAAATGTTTCATAGAGTCGTATGCACCAGACTGCAGTTGCACGCTAATGTCATTTATTCCATTGATTTTGCCATTTGAAAGGAACCTTGCTTCTCTCTAATTTTTACTTTAAAAAATCCTACCAACCAAAATAATATTGTTCAAATGGCAAATGTTTGCTGAAACTGAAAGCTGGAGTATTTGTCTAGACTAGAAGGGTTGGATATGCTTTAGTTTGACAGGTCTTGTTATTAGCTTAGGACATGAGGCCTTGAGAATTTTCTCCTGCTTTAATAGCATTGTATTTCAGGCCCCTAGCAGAACTAATTTAAATGGTTCCAGGGGTAGAACCTAATCAATTTTGCACACCAAGATGGAAGTCATTCCCTTAGTACTAATTTCCCTGCAATGCAAAAGCAGTGATAACAAAGAAAGGCAAAAAATAAAATGAAATAGCATGAATGCAAATAGCATTACTCAGACTTTTTTGTTCTACTGGAGTAGTCTAAATTTCAAAGCCACCTCCCACACATACACTTATATATAACATTTTGAAATACAATACTTCCTCAGATGTTGCATTCAATGTCATACAGTTTATTCCTAGATATGGAGTATTTTGCTACAGAAAGCAAAACTACATCAGTATTTTTCTGCTCTAATGATTCATTCTGGACACCGAAAGAAAGACCTGATATATGATAAAACAGGAGCACAACCAAAGGGAAAAAGATAAAGATATGGGCAGACAAATGTCAAATATTATTGAGGTGCTTGGGCCATGATATGCACAGTATGTCATGACTCTGCAGTTGTACATGTCTCACATTTCTCGTTTGAATGATAATTCTTCTTGGTGTAATTGTAGCAAATATAGCCATGCTGCAATTAACATTGCATCTATTATCCTTTCAGTGAATTAACTTAGATTTTTTTTTAAGTTTCAGAACCCACACTAGGAAGGCTTTGTTTAATAGGCTAGAGAGACCATAGCACTAAACTGTGACAAGTCTTTCTTAGAGACTCTAAGAATGCAAAGGCTTAACCTGCTGTTCGTATACCCTTGTTACTTAGCCTTGTTAATTGCAGAAATAATGTTTACTACAGAAAAGTTCAGATAAAGCACTACCTTCTAAAGTTCAGTTGTATCTGAATGTTGGCCCATTTTTTCGAGGACATTATGCAAAGCCTCTTGTGAAACAAAGACACTAGCGGATGTGGTAGGGAAAATGTAGATATTGCCAGGTCCCTGGGGGCTCCAGGAAAGCTTGGTTGCCCTGACCAGTCTCACTTGAGTCCCCAGCCAAGCTGCCTCTGTCCGTGGGCCCAGGAGTATCCCGGTTTGGGCTGTGTCACACATAGGCTGTGCCCAGTCAGGTCTCCTGCATGGACCTTGGACCTGTGTTACAGTTAGCCCTACCACCAGCCTGGCCTCCGACTGTCCTCACTGGCTGCCTGGGCTTCCTGGATCAGCCCTGGTTGGATCTGGGATCATTCCTCCTTGTCTCCAGTCCTGTGTCTCCTCCTGGTTGCACCCCAGCCCTTGGTCATCACCTCATCTGGTCTGGGTCTGTCAATGGATCACACCACTGTCACCACCCCAGCCCTGCCCAGATCCTGTGGGGCAGTGCCCTGGCCCAGTCTGTGCTGTAGGTGCCCTTGGCCCCTGGCTTGCTCTCCCTCATGGAGCAGCTCGGCTTATGCTGCTCCCTGACAGATATCTTCGGGCTATCATTGCTACTATCAGAGTCATTTATGACTTACCTCATTTTTTGCAGGTCTTTCCCACTGCTATGGGTTTGGGCTCTGAAGGCATTTCAATATATAAAGAACAAAGTGCAAAGCTCTAGGCACTATACTGCATTAATAACCAACCTGGATTTGGAAAGCTTGCTTCACCAAGGAAGCCAGTAGATGTGGGCTTTTTTGGATTTTAGCAAAGCTTTTGACACTGTCTCTCACACTATCCTTCTGGACAAGATGTCCAGCATACAGCTAGACAAGTTCACAACACATTAGGTGAGAAACTGGCTGAGGCGTTGGTCTCAAAGAGTTGTAGTTATAGGGTTACATCAGGCTGATGGCCAGTCACCAGTGGGGTTCCCCAAGGTTCTGTTGTAGGGCCAGTGCTCTTTAATATTTTTATAAATTATCTGGATGCAGGAGTTGAATGTACATTAAGTAAGTTTGCCGATGATATTAAACTAGGAAGAGCTGTGGACTCCCTCAAGGGTAGAGATGCCTTACAGAGAGATCTGGATAAACAAGAGAGCTGGGCAATCACCAACCATATGAAATTTAATGAGAGAAAGTGCCAGATTCTCCACCTGGGACAGGGTAATCCTGGTTATACATACAACTTGAGGTCGATAAGGTGGAGAGCAGCCCTGTGGAGAGAGATCAGGGGGTTTGGTTTGATGGCAAGTTGAACATGAGTCAACAGTGTGCCCTGGCAGCCAAAAGGGCCAACCGTGTCCTGGGGTGCACCAAGCACAGCATGGCTAGCCAGTGGAGGGAGGGGATTGTCCCACTCTACCCTGCAGTGGCGCAGCTCCACCTTGAGCACTGCGTGCAGTTTGGGGTGCCTCAACATAAGGACATCAAACTATTAGAGTGTGTCCAGAGGAAGATGACCAAGCTGGTGAAAGTCCTCGAGGGCAAGGCTTAGGAGGAGTAGCTGAGGTTACTTAGCTTGTTCAGCTTGAAGAAGAGAAGCCTGAGGGGCAACCAACCTCATCGCAGTCTATCTACAGCTTCCTCAAGGTGGGGCAGCAAAGGGGGAGGTGCTGATCTCCTCTCTCTGGTGACCAGCAACAGGACATGAGGCAGTGGTATGAAGCTGCATCAGGGGAAGTTCAGACTGGACATTAGGAGAAGGTTCTTCACTGAGAGGGTGGTTGGTCACTGGAACAGGCTTGCCAGTGAAGTGGTCACAGCACCAAGCCCGTCAGAGTTCAAGGAGCTTCTGGACAACACTCTTAGTCATATGATTTAGTTTTAGGTAGTCCTGCAAGAAGCAGGGAGTTGGACTTGGTGATCCTTATGGGTCTCTTCCAACTTGAGATATCCTATGATTCTATGATCATGCAAATTCTTATGCAAAATTAAGAATAAATATTATTGAGAAGATTTTTCTGTAGAAAAGTCTGTAAAAAATCAACATTTAGTGTGTAAGAGTAGTTTTCTAGCAGAAGTATGAAAGCTACAGAGCTTTCAAATAGTGATCATAGTGATCCTAGGGAATCTCAAGTCCACTGAAAACTTAATTTTGGACTTTAATATATATATGATCTTGTTTTAACTTATCAACCCTGATGAGGAAAGACACAAAGGTAATAATTACATAGTAATTCATGACAGGATGGCTAAAAGCTGCTCATGCAAATTCATAAAGCTTCCAGACATCCTTCCCACTTTGGGTCTAGCCAGAAATATCAGACTTCACAGGACCTACAGGGCAGCAAATGCTCTACAACGGAAACAGCTCGGGCAGTCTCCCCAAACTTTAGTGCTGCTGGGGCTTCTGGTAATGCATTTGCTTTTCTTGAGTTGTCTCTGGCTCTTCTTCACAGGTAGAAATGAGAGAGGGCAAAAAGCTTCTTTCGGGAAATTTCTGACTTTTGTTCCATGCATGCCTTTTTTTTCCCTGTCTGCAAACAATGAGTGAATGGTTCTCCATGTACAGGAAGCATAGCCTTCTCCACTTTTAATCTTTCTTTCTTTTTTTTTTGTTATGGAACACTTTTTTTTTTTTTTTTTTTTTTTCCAGTAATCCAGAACAAACACTTGTAAAGTAAAACTTGAAAGTAGTTTTGCAGTTTGGGGAATTTTATCCTAGTCTTCCGTGCCATTTTAGCAAATCTTGTCTTCAAATTATGACCCGTTGGCTACACAGATTCAGGTATTAGGATGCTCAAAAAAAGGACATCCAAATTATCATATGCTAGAATTAATTGGTTTTGGTGGGTTTTAAGATGGACTGTATTGAAATCAGAATGAAATTCAAGAGAAGAAAAAAAATGGTAGTCAGGATGATATTATTTTGATCCCCTAATATGAAACAGACAAGGAGTAGTGATGAACATTTATACTATGTGAAACCATTGCTTTTATTGGACAGTTCAACTCTATCACAAAAGGGGAATGTCAGCAATTTGTGAAGAATATGAACATTATCTTTCTAAAAGTCCCCAAATAGGGCTATTTTCAATCCTTATTTGTTTTCCAGTGACCTTATGGTCACAGAATCTTCTACTGCCAGGCAGGAACTCTGTTTTTACTTTTTTACTGAGCTCCTGCACAGCAGAGGTTTCTCCTTTAGCTCCTGTGAGCCTGACACAAAATATCTGTGTGAGAAGATGCCCTAACTGCATATTTTAAGAATCTAATGTAGCTTCTTTACCTGACCTTACATTTTCTGGCAAACAGCTCACTGAAATTCACTTTCAATCAATGTCACTGTCATTTCTAGACTCATCTTCATTCACGAGTAATGGCAGAACCTCCTCTCTCCCAATCTACTCTTAGGTAATGGCATGATATCCATGATTTGTGGGTACTGACTGTTTCATACAAGACCACAACTGACTACATTGAAAAATGCAACATAATATGCGCATCACTTCTTTGGTCCTGCTAAGACAAGTGGAACAACATAATGCTGTGTTGGCATCTGAGGAAGCCTGATGCTATGGTAACCTGCCACAAGAAGTATCCCTAGGAAGCCCCCTTACCTGCAGCAGATGGGAATCAACTAAAGTCTCCAGCAACACACAGTCTCCACATAAACATTCATCAAAACCTTGAGTCAGTGCCCAGCTGCACTGCAGGACTTCAGCTCCACACTTCACATCCTCCAAAATGAAACATGTGGCTAAATTTGGGCAGAGGAGGAATATTCAGCACCTGGCAGGACAGACTGTAACAGAGCCAGCAAGGTGACTTCTGACAAGTGGAAGTAACTGCAGTTTTCCCTACATTATTATTTTACCTGCTTTCAATGAGTAATGCCATTCTGTGAATTTTAATTCACAGTTGCATATGTGTATGCAACTTCAAACCATTACATTTTCACTGTAAAACATGTAATTTCTCTGCCAAAAGGAGAAAGGAAGAGCTTGAATCCCTTTTAACCTATATTTGGCCGGCAGCAGTACATGCTAAAACCCCATATCACATCTTGTGTTTTACCAGGACCACAGGTGAAGAGATGCTGCTTAACCCTTCCCAGCCCCCAGTTGGTTCCTTCCCATTCAAATGCTGCATTTATTGATAACGACCTCCAAGGCTACAAGAAAACTTTAGTTCACTTTACATTCCTTACACTGAGATGCAGAGGGATGGGGACACAGAAGACACCCGATCTCAGGGACACAGGAACTGTCCATGTGTGTCTGGATAGTTTGGCCATTCCCAAACTTGCCCAAGCACAGTAAAATTCCTGTGTCCATTCTCAAAGGTCTTCTGCTCTCTTTCAAAGTGAAGTCCGATGCTTCTCTCTGATGCACAGGAAGCACAAGTCAGCAATGCAGGCTGGGGTACTGGCACCCACGTTGTGCTGTCAGGTTATAAAGAGCGGTCAGAGAGCACAGTCCGAGCAGGAGCACACCCTGTCTCCCCTCCTTACATCAAAATCAAGCAGGAGGGCAAACAGGATTAACTTCTCACAAGCAGCTACGGACAGTGAATACACAGTTCCCCCTTTTCTCTGTTGCTCAGAGCCAAGTTCCAGGTGCTTATAAGCCATGATCTTCTAAACTCTTCAGCCCCTGGAGGTGCAGCAGGCAAAGGCAGTGTGTTAAACTGCCTGTAAAATCCCCTTCTAGCCCAGGTCTGCAAGGCATAGTGAGCGCAAGCGCTTGCAAAATGTCATAATTTCACACCAGCACAATTCAAGAACCTGCACTTTCCCTTGGGGCTTGCAATTTTAAAACACTTGAAATATGTTGGTATTGTGTTTATCCTCTCCATTTTCACATCAAGGAAACCTGTCAGCAATTTGCTAGGGGGAGAGGTAGAAGGGATGGGGGGGAGTGCGCTGGAAATACTAGAAAATTGCCTGCCATCTTCATCAGCTTGATGCGCAGTAACACATCAAGCCAAGCACAGCTCAGCGGTTCTTACCCTCCTGACAAGACAGAGCTTTAGTGTAAGCACCTAAAGATGCAAGTAGATAGAGACAGCCGTGGCTGCCCCGCCTCAGCTCTCAGCTTTTCCCTTTTAGGCAATGCCAAACTAGTCAGGCAACCCATACAGCAATTTTGTCACTTGGGAATGGGCAAACTGGCTTCTGTGTACCACAGATCTTACCTAGAGGTTTCTCCAAGGGACTGTTCATTGCATCTGGCAATGCTTTAGAACTAAAACCACAATTTTTAGTGGGATAGTGATGGAAGACTAGAAAATCCCTC
>JAOBAS010000056.1:18914508-18947601 GCA_025311575.1 Elanoides forficatus | reverse complement strand
CCCAGGGAAAGGACCCGCGCCGGGGCAGTTTGTGAGCAACTGCAGCCCAGGGAAGGACTCGCCTTGGAGGAAGAGTGTGCGGAGTCCTCCTCCCCCTGAGGAGGAAGGAGCGGCAGAGACCAGGTGTGGGGAGCTGAGTTGAGCTGGGCAGGAGGGAGGGCTGAGGGGAAGGTGTTCTAAGGTTTGGTTTTACTTCTCATTATCCTTGTTTTGATTTGATTGGTAGTAAATTGAATTGATTTTGTTTCTTTCCCAATTGGAGCCTGTCTTTTGCCCATGACCATAAGTGGTAAGTGATCCCTCCTTGTCCTTGTCTTGACTCTCGAGCATTTCTTTATATTTTCTCCTCATCCCACCGTGGCCAGGGGGGAGGAGTGAGTGAGCAGCTGCCTGGTGCTTTGTTACTGGCTGTAACACGTGTTGTTACCAAGTTTTCATAAGACACTGTGGAGGGACAAGGTCATAAATAGCCAGTAAAACAGTAGTTACCGCACTAGCAGCAGGTACGTATAAAGGCAGGGGTATCATTTCATCTGACTTCAGCATCTTTACAGCTCTACATCTGACCTGTTATTTCTACAATAAGCAGAGAAGGGGCGTAATTCAACTCACCTATTTCAGTCACTTATATTTAGTCAGTGGAGTTAAGGTTTAGTTTACCCTACTTAGAGTTAAAATCAGACCTGGCTTTAATCAGACTCAGAGATCTCAATTTCCTGGTTTTGTGCTTCAGTCTGCTAGTTATCCTTGGATCGTAAAACATCATCCTGTCGCTAGGAAACTTTCCTGAATTTGACAAATTGGTATTTTCAAATAAAGAAATAAGATTGTGCTAAAAAAAAATCCCCTGGTAAGTCAAAATCCATATTCTTCAATGGACAACTTGGGTGCTTGGCTACACAGATGTGAATCCAGAGCATCACTTGGACCTCTGTACACTGCTGGATGGTGAAAAGTAGTTGATGTCAGCACCTTCTTGGCACTCCTCCAAGAGCCATAAATGCAAGGTAAGCTCAAACTCAGTGAAGCTTAACTAAGACAAATATGAAAGACACACTGGAAGGAGCAGATCTCAAGAAGCATGTGCTCCCGTGTATTCTCACGTATTGATGTGCCTCACCTAGAGAGCACTAATGGAGATGCCTCTGATGCACATCTCCCAAGCCTGCCAACACAGCATGAAAATCCCACAGAGAGAGGCCCTCTCCAAAGCAATCACACTTCTGTACCTGATCACAGCTGGGAGCCCTGCAAAAACAACCTTTCTCTCAGTATCCTGGCAACTACGGATGGAGTGTCCTTATGTGGGAGGGAAGAGAGGTAGGAGGAGCAAGGGTGTGTGGCTGTTTGGAAACATTTGTATAAATATCTTCACTTCAAGTTCATTTCTACAAGTGACATGAACGGTACAAGGACAGATTGCTCTCTGCCTTTTTTTTCCAGTGCAGCTTTGGTTTTGTATGAAATGACCAATTTGCAGATTTTCAGCCAAGTTCATAGCATCAGAAATGACAGTTAAAGGCAAAAAGGATGCACGATAATTACTTTCCTCCAATTCCATTCTAACCCTCAAATCCCAGTTGCATTGCTCTTATCTACTGTTATATCTGCCTGTTATTACCGGGTGTTAGTAACAATGGCGAAATAGTTAAAGGCTTTTTGTGATGTAGCGGTAAGCAGAAGTGTTGAACATGTACAATATCCTTGATAAAATTCTCAGAGGAGGGGAATGCTCTCTGCAGTTGGCAAAGTATGTGCTTATTTGTTAAATAAATTTTAATTTCAATTCTGGTTTAATCTTGTCACAGACTTCTTGCACTTTAATCCATTTTTTGAGAGTCTAAATTACAAAATATTCTGCTTTTATGACCAAATTCATGTATAAACAATGACATCTGAAGATTTAAATATTTGCATATGAAAAGCAAGGTGTCATGTGACCACTGCTAATTTTAGATCTAAATGGCTGCACTGAAGGTTATTTAGTAGAATAAAAGAAGACCAAACACTTTCACAAGATGGGGATATTAGGAACCGGTTGTGGTTTCACAGAACTGTTTTCCTTAATCAGCAAAATTTTCTGTTGCTTTAGGATCCTAGATTGTAGAAGTGACCAAGAGACAACAACATAGGGAGATGACAAATCACATAAGCAATTATGTGAACAGTGTTGAAATATTAACAGCAGTTTCCCTCTAACGGAGCACTGGAACTAGCAAGAGCACACACAACAAGACACAAGTGTCAGCTTTCAAATTTGGAAAAAACCAAGAATCATTCAATAAGGAAGGGCTACCACATATTTGCTGGAGTATGGTTTAGCTCTTTGTTCTCCTGGGATCTCTGGGTTTTTCTTTCAGCTCAGACTACATGTCCTGTGATGTATTCTCTTGCAAAGAGCCAGTAGCACCTTATAGAAGGCAATAAAGCATCTGAAATGTCAGGGAAGGATGTAGAAGAAAGGGGACTATGACACAAGTGATTCCCAACTTGCCTGAAGCAATTGCAATAGTGTATCCAAATGGAAATGCTTCCAGGTTTTCTTGGATGTTTTTATTTTGAATCATCTGAAGAAAAAAATCCCTAAATTTTCCATTAAAAGAAGATACTTATGTACAGAATATTGATGTAATTAGAAAAAATAAAATTCTTCCATTAAAAAGTAAATGTACTCAAACAAGGTCTCCAGTTGGTAGATTAGCCAGAGGACTTGTGTCAGTTTAAAGGAACTGAAGATTTAGCTTCCTGTCTGGAAAGCAGATCTCATTGTATGGTGTGTGCTTGCTCCATGCATATGAGATCCACGGATCTGATAATACTGCAGAATTTATCCAGGAAAGATCAGCCTTTTATTTTCTGTAAGGTTTTAGAATCTCCCCAAGTAGCCTGTTGGGCACACTAACGCAAAGGACTCAATTAAATACTTTATATTAGGTTCTGAGACACACTTGTAACCTTGTTCACGCACTGAACTCTAAATGCATTTACACAAAAAAATAGCTAGTAAAATATGACCCTAGTGAGCAAGAAGCTCTGACATTATATACTAGATTTGAGCATTGGTCTTCTGCACAGAAGGAGAGATAACTCCTGAGTTGGAGACTGGTGTATGCCTTGCATTTGCTTCTTCCTCCTTCAAACAAGCAGAATCACAGTGACATCCATGAAGTCCTGAAAATCCACAACGTGAATAAATGCAACCCAGAACTCTCATAGAGTAATAAGCATTATAAAAATGCTCTATGCATGGCAGACCTATGCATAAATGGAAAAATGCTGCTGGTATATCACTCAAAATGATGTAAGAAAACCAATATTGGCTCCAGTTAGTATGCAATGTGACCATTTTATATGCAGGAGGATTTGATAAGATTGTTTGATGACAATCCATTCTTGAAATGGTTAAATAATTTTTACCTAGAAATACTTGCATTGAAGAAATTACTAACTAATATAAGCCCTTTTCTCTGATTTCCTCCTAGAATGCACAAAGCCGTGTGCCAGTTTACGTTGAGATTTTATTTTTTTAATCCACTGTGAAGTTACATACCTACTGTTTCAATTATTTCTACTTTGTATATATTCAATTTTCTTTTCTAATTTACAGCTCAAAGAGTCAAACTGAGTCCTTGTGATTGTGCAGATCTTTGCCTGTAAAACTGGTACTGGACACTGAATTACGCCCTGTGGGCAACCCCACTGGCTCTATACAGGTCCTTAGAGTCACCTCCTGTAACCTATTTGTCTTAAAGATTAACAGATGTGTAACAGACTGTAATCAAACATGGGTTCAGATACCACCTCATCCACAATTCATTTGCTTTAATCCATGTTAGCACTGCACATGAAAAAGAATGAGGAGGAAAAAATTAATTTCTTTTCCTAAATACAACAGGTTTGGCCTTAATCACACACAAATAGTAGATGTAAGTAAGAAGATTCTTATATAGCCAATTGTCCAGAAAAGAAAAAAAAATAGAGCTTAATGTTTTGAATATTTCTGTATTATGATGCACAGTTTACTATTGTTCACATTGTGTGTTTGGGATTAGATTAAACTCACACCACTTCAGACATCTGACTTTCAGACTGGTCACCCTGGCTTCCCTTGTCGGCACTTGAAACAAAGAGTTCATCTGACCTACCTCGCATCCCTGTCTGGGTGTCAGAAGAATCTGGCAGTGGAGGTGCCTCCTTCTCTCTGTTGACTAGAAAGGCAGTCTAAAACAACTTTCGGCCACCTCAGTTTTGACAGTTGGATCTCACTGCAGGTTTACAAGTCCAATATTTACTTTCTGATTTAAAATCAGTTGTGAAATACAGATGCATATAATAAAGTAGCCATCATTCATCTAAGTGGAAAGAATTGCTCCGGCTTTCTCTGGAAAACTTAGAAATGCAAATGCAAATGGCACACAATTTCTTTCCATTATGGGATATTTTACTCTTTCCTCAACCTATTATTACAAACCACAGCTGAAAAATAATCCTCTATTCATATTCTTCACATACAGCTACATATAAGTATTTTTAGTGCATGTACATCAATAGGTGATTTTAAGCAATAACTATTAAGGGTGTTGTTATTTATTTCCTCCTTTCTCTTCCTCCCCTGCCCCCATATGTTAAGCAGTTTTTTCTTTTTCCTGTGCATTTTTTATCTTGCATGGACAGAAAGGTAACTCTTTACATCATTACAGTTCCTTAAATCCAAAAGAAAATCTACATTTTTTCATTTTTACTATTTTTAACACTGTATTTATTCACTTTAATTGATATTAGAAATGATTGCCTATCCAGCTTTGCATATGAAGAGTTTTGTCTCCTCTCAGGCTAATATTGCCACTGGAACTCTGTTGTCTCATAATTAATGAAACTCATAAATTTCTCTTTTACGTTCCATCTTAATCCACATTTTTCCTATTTGGTGCCACAAAGACTTGCTTGCTTACAAATTCTTACTTCACCTCGCCCATACACCCAAGCTGTCAGCTGCTTATCTGGCTGGGCGCCTGGGAGGCTCTCATGCAATCGTGCCTCCCCCAGCCTGCTTACTGGTGGGGTGGGGGGAGGAGCAGAACAGCCCTTGGCTCTGGGTAAGCACTGCTCAGCAGTAGTGAAAACATCCAGCACAGATCTAAAACACAGCTCCATACCAGCTACTGTGAAGAAAATTAACTCTATCCCAGCCAAAAGGAGCACAGCTGGGTTTTCAGAAAGCAGTAACTTGTCCTAGCTTACATGGCACAAGCGCAGGCTGTCACGAATGTTTTCTTATTTACTAGCACCAAGTATGTTTACAACCATGCAAGAGTTAAATATTTTAATAACTGCAATTCCACAACCATCAAACTGGCCAAATTTGGTTTTTAAATACCTTTTATGGCATAACAGGAGAAGTAGAAATAGGCATTACTACTGAAAAAAAGCTAAAAAGGAAATATTTAAAAAACAGGTAAAACCAGAGGAAAGGGAGCACCAATCAATAGAAACAAAAAGTCCTGGAAAAATGTAGAAAAATATCAGAAGAAACAAAGAGTGGTAGGATTATAAACAATGACAGGAACAGTATTATTAGGATTACTGGGCACTTTGAAACCAAATGCTTGCGAAAAGAGCCCAGTACCAGGCGGTGCTGCTGGAGTCAAGGAGGGGGCCACATCTGTAGGCAGGGTGGCTGTACCACCCGCCTCGAGTGGTGCTGAAGGGGACTGACGCTGGAGCATCAGCTACGCAAAGCTGTGGGGAAGAGGTGAATATGACTACAGAGCCTATAAACAGAACAGAGGAGGAGGAGAAGGAGGAAGAAAGCTATATTAAGAGTTTCCACGGTAGCGTAGTTGTGGTTGCTATATTTTAAAAAATTATATCGGCACAGTGAAGAAGATACAAGATTGAAGGCTGAAGAAGACGCTGTAGAAGTGAGAGAAAAAAGAAGCTCAATCTGTTTAGTTTACTAAAAAAGAGATCAAAAGGATGCTCAATTTCTTCGCAGGATTTCCTGAATGAGAAAAGACACGGGGTCTGGAAAGCATTTGTAGACTAGAAGAGAAATGCACAGCAAGGAACACCAGCTAGAGGGTAAAGGCAGAGAATCCCCAGTCTCTAAAAAGCATTTCCCTTTAAGAGTGTGCATCAGTAGTTATTGAAATAAACTTCCAAACTTCATTTTCAAAACAAGACTGCACACTTTTACGAAATCTTAAGCCAAATATAGAGCATTTATAAAACACAATTGTAAGAGCAATTGGATGCAGAAAACAGTGTTGTCCTGGAAAGGCACATTGTCCCTTCTGGACTTGGGAAAAAAAAATGTCTATAATTTATAGAAGTCACTAAACCACACCAGAATAGAAACAACTGATTAAACTATGCTCCAATGACTTGAAGCTTCATATGCTGGCTACAATGAGCATGGCTGGAGCTCACTATGAGGCAGGTTGATTTTATTCTCTTCTTCTCAGAGTGTTTCAGTGCCAAAGCTTGATCTTGTGGCTGTAGTAAGGTTTTAATTAGAGCAATTTTTCTCTGAAATCTTAATATTATTTAAAGTTGAAAAGTGCCTACCACTATCTCAGTAAATGTTAGATCAGAGTGGGATGTGGTTTTTCCCTTCCCTGGGGATTTTTGACATTTCAGAAATGTCTTCTAAATTAGAATAAAAAAGAAAATGTAAAAAAGTCACAAATCACAAATTTGATTTTTTAAAATCATGTCAATTGAACCGTTGCCACAATTTCCATTTTCACATCAAACTTTTCAGATATTTTTAGATTCATTAACTTTTGATTTCCAAGTAACAAGGCAGTTTCAAAAATTAAAAAAAAAAGATCTCTGAGAAATCACACAGTGGTTGGAAGTCAACAACAATGGTTTGGGAAATTTTTCCAATAAAGAGAGCATTATTCTAAAGTACCCTTTGCATAGCTTCAACAAAGGGACATTTTTTTACAAAAAGCAGTTCCTCAAAGAAAATGCCTGACCCCATCTAAAATGTATATCACTGCTGGAGCACAGATTTAATACAATGCATACTAAACAGACAAAGAGGAGATAGGAAGAACTATTTATTTGATTTTACCTGAAAATAGCAGAATTTGGTTTTAGCTGAAAATATTATAGCTGAAAATTCATTTTCATTCTCTTTTCAGGGTGATTTTCAGTTGTCTTTCAGAAGAGCATCTCAAAAGAGTACGAATTACAAAAAAAAAATCGTAATGAGGACAACGTCTAGCACTCGCAAGGATTTATTTTAAAAGTCTGTTTCACAGATGGCAGACAGAGGAGCTGGGTAAGATGCTTTTGAACTCTGCTGCGGTCAACAGCTGCTATTGAGGCTGCCTTTCCTTAACTAAGAGTTAACTAAGACTACTTCTGGAGGAAGTCAGCCTAATCACGGAAATCATGAATGAAACTGGCCAGATGAACTTGCCATGAAGTACAGTTCCTATATTCAGGCAATCCACAGTCTTTTAATTAGATATGCCTTTCAATTTGGGAAAAGCTTTTACTGAAACCTCATTAATGCAA
Source organism: Elanoides forficatus (assembly GCA_025311575.1). Taxonomy (NCBI): domain Eukaryota; kingdom Metazoa; phylum Chordata; class Aves; order Accipitriformes; family Accipitridae; genus Elanoides; species Elanoides forficatus. Next base: position 18,940,071 of record JAOBAS010000056.1, on the reverse strand, counting down.
GAAGCTAATCAACTCTTATAGCTGCACTCACCGAGAGAATTTTACCTTAAAACAATTCACCATGAAATCGTTTGCCAAGCTACAAGTCCTGCCTGGAAGCACGTGCAGTACACACTTTTTCGACATGTTGCAAAACATCTGTTTCCTGTTCCAGGCAATGTAAAAGAAGATAAGAAGTCACCTCTATACTCAGTGGTGTGGTTGGCACATAACACTTCTAGCATGAGCAATGCAGTGTTTATCCCCATTCTAACAGGGCATTGGAAAATTGTTAAAAAAAAAAAAAATCTTATTTACGAAAAAGACAACACTACCCAGTTAAAATCAACACTACACCATTACCAAAGAATGACAAATGAACTAAGTTCAGAGAGAATAATTAGCCAATTAAGAGAACAATTATGTCTTATTCTTCCCACTCACTAGATGGGATAGAGAAAACAAGACAAAAAAAGACCACATTGCTTTCTAGAGTAGTATTTTCTAGCCACTTTGAACTACATAAAAGCAAAGCTGGTTTTTTTTTTTTTCATATCCAGGGATAGATATATGCATAACTGCGTTGTTCTGCACTGTTATCTTCATGGCATAACCCTGTCGTCCTTGACTTTGGGGAGCCCTGGTAAGAAGTAAGAGTGGTGGTAAAGCCTGAGCATCTGAACACTTTAATTCACATCATTCCCAGTGACAGGATTTTGTTTTCATTCCAAGCAGATTCTGTTTCTGCTAGAAGGTTCAGGAGACAGCAAATGCAGCCAACAAATTCATAAAATAGATCCTGTCAGACAACTATGGCTTCCTTAAAAAAGCAAGCGAGTATTTTGATTGTTTGAATAAGAAAAAGCAACAGAACACACTGTCTAACTCTAAGAGTTTTTATTATAATCCTGACATTTGGGCTGCTTCACTTTTCTTAACTTTTCATTTTTTCTTTGTCAGTTCCATGCAAATTTAAACTTTTTTAAAGTCAGTTTTTGATGACCAGAGCACACTCAAGCATAGAGTGGTGCAGTCCTGGAAGGTGGTACTCTCATTGCTGTCTATGACTATCTGCCTGGTTCCCTAGAAAATTAAGGTATGTTTTTAAGAAATGGTTTTTGCCCTATAAATGGATGGGCATCAGTGCCTCCTGACCACAGATAAATTTGAAAAGTAAAATTGTTCATCATATTTTAGTACAAATCTACCAGTAAAGTGTTTTGATTGCCATTACGCACACAAAGGAAAATGCCCTTCTGCAGAAAAGAGATGAAAAATGCAGTCATTTATACCGATGAAATGCTTTAAGCTAATTTTTAGTTTCTCAGTAGACCATCTTTTAATAGAAATAGTTTCTCCCGTATGTGACAGATACTGATATGTTCTCATTATAATAGTGTCATTATTGATAGTTATTTATAACATAACAGTACTATCTTTTCTGTGAATACATGTGCTGAGGAACATTTGTTATGTGTTCTCCCTTTTTTGTAACTTACATTTTCTGCTGTGATTTAGTCACTTACGTTTATCTCCAGATGTACTGAGAGTTCAGGCTCAATTCTCCAGAGCCTTAACCTTTCGTAGAATAAGGAAAGACAGCACGCTATGTCTATTTTTCACAGGCAGGGAGGCCTAACACCAGATACAATCTACTGAGGATCAGAGCTCTTTGCTCTCATGCTCCCTTCTTGAGACAAGATATCTCAATTAACTCCAAGCTTCTAGGAAGAAGAAATAAGGAGGAAAAGAGACTACTTCATCACGGTTTTAAACTTTACTACTAGGACCTATAAATAATGACACATTCTAGAGTGCATGACTGTATTTCCATGCCTTAAAACCAAATTATATTGTTGTCTTGCTAATGCCAGTTTAGAATTGTTTCATTGCCAAAGCTGATTTTACTACAACAAAGAATAGTGTGCCCCACTACTGAGGGCAATTAAAGTCACAATCATGTCATAACACAGACATTATACATAAAAACAAGACACTGAGTCATTTAGTTCCTCATCCCCCAGAAGTTTGTTTGCTGCATCTATGAAAAGAAGTAAATTGCCTCTCTGTTTTCTTTGGGGGGGGAGAGGGATAAGGGAGGAGAAGGTTAATACTTCCAGGCATTAATATAATGAAATCTTTTTTTTTCCCACAGAAACATTTCCCAAAGGAAAAAAGGACCTCTCATTCAAGAACAGAATTCAAACAGTTGCACTGAAACTTAAAGACAACTTTTGGGGTGTAAGATGCCAGTGACCCAGTCACCTTAACAGCCATGCGCAGTGTGCACTGCTGTTCAGACTGCAAGACGGCAGCCTTAAGGTACACAGCAAGTGAAAGTGTTTTTCCCAGACTCCAGGAGGTCCCATCAACATTATTTGAAATGAAATATTAACAGAGGATATTCATAAGTAATACTCCTAGATGATCTAATAGAGTCAAGGCTTGCAATTATTTGAACTGAACGAGCCACAACAGTGTATGTCATTGCGTCAGAGCAGGTTTGCAGCGCGTACGTGTGTGAAAAAGCGGCATGGAGCATTCCTCAGAGAGCTGCTAAAAGCTGCCAGAAGGTCCTGGAGGGTGCAGCAATGAAGCTGGAGAGCCCCAGTACCCCGCCAGTGTTATGAAACAACCAGCAGACTGGTGCGCACAATAACTTCAACTCTTCTCTGATGCTTGAAATAGGCTCCACTGAATGCCAGCCCTCCCAGATGACTGCATTATAAAACCTGCTGAGGAAGTGCCAGGAGTACTCAAACCACATCCCAGAGGTATTCAGACACATCTTATTGCATATTTTTAGCTGTCACACATGGCAGCAACTCCTGTTTTTGTAGTACAGTAAATATCACTGTCTTCACTATACAGAAAAGTAAACTTTAAAGTTTAGATTAGTACAGTGGAAAAAGTGACTGATTTACTCAATCTTTTATTTTTACTTTCATAGAGTAGAATCTGCTATAGATCCTAATGTATCAGTCTTTATCAGGCAACATACCAGTCAGTATCTTGTCAGTCAGCTTTGCACAGACTGAAGGGCAGCAAGAATTTCACTAAAATCTATACATAACTACTGTAAGACCCAAAGATTGACTAGGACACCACATGTCTGTGGCCAAGCTAAACAGAATAATGTGGTAATTTCTAGTAACAGATTTAAGTGCTCTGTTTTAACATCTCTATCCTTCTTCCTCCTGCTCTTCTCACAAGAAGCATGGATCCTGCTGGTTTTTGTCTTCTTTCCCGTGCAGCAGACCCAGATCTTTAGTTTTACAGAACTGGAAATGGTTGTGCAATGGGGGAAAAAAATTTCTTCCTATAATGGATATGTGATCACAGCATATATAACTGTGCCAAGCTCGTCCAGCATTGCCTTAATTGAGATACTTGCTGCTCCCAGTGAAGTTGTAACTGCATAGGCTAGCTGTGTAAGTATCTACCTAAACCTCAAAGGTACAAGATTTGCAAGAAGGGAACGTGTCTTTTACAAGACCAGCTGATGTAGGTGGAAGCAGCAGAGAAGTTTCTGGGCACCACACACTCTTTTCATCAGGGCAAAGCATATATTTTCAAGCTGGTATTAACATGGCCACAATGCTATTGATACTTGAAGTGGCTAGAAAGTTATCTTTGGTACATCACATATCATCTGATATATGTACCACATCTTGCACTGCAGTTCACTCTCTTGCCCTCAAGCACGAACACATGAATATCTTGCCTCAAAACCATTAATGACAAAACATAAGTAAAGGGGGAAGAAGTAAGAATAAAGAAATGGAATATGAAAAAGCTGTTGAGCAGAATCAGAAAACAACTTTTTTAAACTATAAGTTGTAAGCATATGTTTATAAACAACTTAACAGGAATTTATTTTACAGTATTTTGTAGGACTGCTTGTTTTACATACCAAACACTGTATTTAGTCACAATTAGTTTGTACTCAAGTAACTGCTTCAGCAAGTTGCAGCAAGCACACACATGCTCACTTACTTATGACCCTTGTTTTATTCTGGAACTTTTTTTGTTGAAAAACAGGTTCAGTCTATGTGATTTCCTTTGTTATGTAGTGTAGAATGGATCTCTGTACCCAGATTCAAATACTGTATGGAATATAACAATGGGTACTGAAAATTTGTCTGAATACAAGATTTACTTGTACCTAGCTTTGTCAAGCTCAAAAAAAAAGAACTAAAGTGGGCTTCATGATCTCTAGATATAAGTAAAATAAGGAATATAGAATCATAGAATCATAGATGTTGTATGTTAAAACTATAATGCAGAGGGAAAAGAAAATTGTATAAGAACATTGGAAATCAACAAAACAAGTGAGTGTTAAAACAATTCCATGTAGCACATGACTGAAGAGTAGATCCTCATGGTTACCTGACAGCACAGCCTGACTTCCCAGGAGTTTGGACCGCATGCCCACTTTTATTATGGTCTAGAAAACTGACAACCACTAGGATCTTTCTTTTTAAATCCACTCAAAGCCCCTGAACAAATTTTTTAAAAGTGGAAATTTGTTTGCAGTTCCCCTATCAGAATATGTAATTATGTGACATAGGGCAGGCATATTAAATATCAAGGTAATGTTTTAGGACCATTAGGTCTCCAACAGCAATGTGTAAACATCTAATAAAAATAGGGTTGGCTTAATTATTTAAGCAGTGTGTGAAGTGCTCAGGCACCCATATAAGCCAAGTGCCAATTAACATATCTCATGATCGCTGAATTACCCCTATATTTCCTCTTCAGATCCTGAGACTAGAGTAAAAGTAATTAGTCAAAAAATTGCTTCCATTCCAAGTTACTTCATTATTGCTTTTTTTGCCATAATGCTGCACCAAAATGTATCATCTCTGTGTTTTGTTACATGAAACGGTAAGCTATCACCTTAAGTGCTCCACTTCCTATGAAAACAAATGAATAAGAATAATATCATCTCTGATAACAGCATCTATTCCTTTTTCTTTATGTTATTTCTCCTCATTTCTTCTTTTTTGTTGTTTTTAATTTTATTATGGTATCATTTAAACCTTAATTCAAAATAAAAAATGTGCTGTATTCTTAGAGCTTCTTTACTTGATAACTTTTGGCATTCAAAAAAGGAGAGATTACTTTCTCAGACCAGCAGCCCAAGAATCTTGAAAAGTCTCCAAATATGCTGGGGATAGTGGGCGACATATAAAAGCAGTCATTTACTGCCAAAGGGGATAGACTTCACTGACTTTGGTTTTGCAAGTCTCTGCATCGATTAGAATATAATGCTTTTATTGCATTTGGTAATGCATTTAGTGATCCAAAGCAAAATGAAGTGAATGGAAGGACTCCCAAAGGTTTCAGTAAGCTTTGAATGAGACTTTTTTTCTGCACAGATTGCTCCCTGGGGAAGGAACATGCATTCATTAAGCACTGTGCATTAAAGTAACACAATATGAATGTGTGCAACTGTGTAAAATGCAGTTGCTATCACTTACTTGACTTAAACTATCCTCAAATGTTTTGCTTTATGGCATTAAAAGTAATTCATTTTCTTGGACTGTTGTTGCTAAGGTTTGGTTTATGTAAGGTTTTAAGAAGAAAGCAATTTGAAAAATACCCAATTACTAGCACAGCAGAGAATTTGTTATTCTTTCAAATGCCTCTTTTGAAAATTCTTTAAAACTTTTGATTCTCTTGGTTCAACACAAGGGAAGCTGTTTAAAAATAAATGGAATAGCAAGAGAATGGTTATTCAATGCTCTGAAAAAACTGTTTTCTAACACTTCCCAACAATTCTGCACTATTGTACCTTGACATCCTCCCCTTTCCTCCCCCAGCTTATACACAGCTGGGACCATAAAATGTGTAAAGGCATATTCTATGTCTCTGTGTCCCTTATGATGCCCAGATGTTCCTTAGTCCATATTTTAAAGAATACATACTGCCATTTTTCTGCCATGGGTCTGATACTTCCAGAAGGCGTTGCTTCTAAGCGTGTGCTAAGTATTGCATGGATGTACAGTAGGATACATCAGATTCCTGATTTGTGTGCCACAGAGTTTCTCTGCATAGATGAAGTCCAGCAAACCCTAGGTGCAAGGGAGCTCCCTGGCTCATGCACAGGACTCGCATAGAAAGCTCAGGGTTTCATGAGGGTTTCATTGTGGATGTGTGGTCATGCTGATCACCCAGCTGGCAACCGGGATTTCCGCTCAGCTGGCCGATCGGCAAGAGCTACCGGAGTAGCTGGGTACACAAACATGTATCTAGCCAAAGTTTCTAAGTGGAAAATGATGACACGACCAGAGGAATCTGGACATAGAGTATCAGATGTGGGTAAGACTTACATCCACGAACATGTGGGAAAGGGAATCGATCATAGGAAACCTGCCATTTTAGATCACCATTCCTGGGCATACCAGCAATGGATTAGCCAAACTGGGGGGAGACTATTAAACCCCAGCTTTCTGGGTGAGGTCCTTACCACCCCCTAACACAGCCAGTAAGGGTAACTGGTTACAGGACTCCTCACTAGTCTTCTGTAACAAGCACAAAATAATTTAATCACTATAAAAGAGGTTGACACCATGGTGAATATTTCTCTGCAGATAGTCCCCATACAGAAAATCATTATTTCATGTCCATGAAGGAAGCAGGACATGGTATTGCACAGCTTATGCTAAAACTGTAGAGGAATAGAACCTTTCTGCTTTCTGAAATAGGCACTGCAGGTCTCCCTTCCTGGAACAGTAGCTTTGTTGGGATGTAAACTATCTCATGGTTTATTCTTACCTTTTGTAACAAAGAAATCAAAGTCTTAGAGGAATAAGGGGAAAAAATGCATATTGATTTCTTTATTACTGTGCTGCTGATATTGTAATTTGACCCTATATTCTTACCCTGAATTTCAAAATACTCCAAAGATAGTAATTCCACAGAAATACTACAAAATTTACCAAAGAAATATGATTATATTTCATTTGGACGAGTCTTTCTAGATGTTTCTCTGATGTGCAGCAAACACGAGCCTCAGCTGGAATTAATTTTTCTTTTCTTTTCAGCAGTCTCAGTCTTATGTTTAATTTTCAACAACTGAATGCCTAATGTCTGTGTTGCTGTGACCTACCATTATGAAATCTGTGTATCAAAATGAATATAAGTTATTAATATGGAAAAGAGCTATTTTAAGCAAACAGAACTCCGTCATGTAATCTTATACCAGGGTTGAGAACAATATGTAGGTAATTACTTCTAAACAGTAACACTTTCATCATTTAGATAGTAACTTGGAAACAGACAAAAAAACTAACCAGGAATCTTATCACAACTCTTTGCCTTTTTTAGGTAAAGGAATTACTCCCTTTAAATTTGGTGAGTTTTGATGCTTTGTTGTTTTTCGTGGTAAAGCTCTACTACAATAAAGAATAAGAAGAAACTTGGCATGAGGCAGTGGGTACATTAAAGGTAAAGTTAAGTTGTATAAATGTGTGTTAATAAGAACCCGACAGAAAGAAGGATGGGGAAAAAATGTAACTCTTGTATTCAAATCTAGGCTGCTTTCACAAAGGAGAGTTGCATCTTTTTTTTCAGTACTCTTGCAAAAATAATCCTCCCGTCATGTCTTATTCTTTTAGATATTCATGCTTGGAGCAATTTTTAAATGGATGTTTTATTGACAGCCTAAATTCCTGTGCCTTGGCAATATGTAGACAGAACTTAAAAAACCCATTACTTTTAAAGAGCCATTTTGGGACTTCAGATTTAACACTGATTTGATTCAATTCTTTTCATATTTTTATTTCTAAATGCATTTCAGCTGGACAGATTTTATTAAGAGATACAATTTTGGTATTAAGTTACAGATGAGTTTTTAAAATAGCTAGGTGCCAGCAACAGCAAGAAAAGCTTGCTTCTTTGTGTAAGGAATCATATATTGGTGATACGAGACCTGTATGGTGATGCATGGCTATACAGCTACATGTGCACACAAAGCCTGTTTTGAAGCACTTTTGTTTTGGTCAGTCCTGTGTTTCTTCAGGCACCTGAGTCATCCAAGGTGGGAGTCAGCTGGCAGATGTGCTAGCATTTACTTAGAACCACATTTTTAAGTCAACTGGCACACCTTCAAAAGCCCCCACGAGGATTAACTCACGTATACAGAGACCAAAGCTATAAAGTACAGCTCAGCTGAATTACACAGTGAAATTGCAACAACCAGGTGTAGCCTGACTGAAATAAGTGTGCTGGGCTCTCTGGTGAGATACTTTTCCTTAGTACCTATCTTCTGGCAAATGAACACGGCAGAAAAGGAGAAGATGGAGTAGGGCCAGAGCATCACCATTCTCTGGCAGCTGCTGAGATAAATGTATTTAATCCTGAGGCTGCAGAAGAACCTCTCCGATAATCAAATAGCCACAGTCAACATATTCTGGATCTTCCCATTTCTTTCACTCAGCAGAAGCCCGGAAAATTATCCAGCAAGTACTTACTACTCAAACAAGGTAGAATACAAAAGGGAAAAACATTTCAGCTGGATCAAAGGTGTATGACGAAAAGTCTTTCTAAAGAATTAGCATTTTGGGCATGCTAACAATGCAGAGCTTCTTGGCAGGGTCTGTGTGCCCAGTTGGAAATGTGGGTGGAAATCTCCACTACAGTGATTGTACCATCTCTAAACCTCAGGCCAGTTAATTTGGAAGAAACTTGGAATATATCACATGGAGTTGTGTTGTATCATCTAGACACAGTCTTCAGGGACTCCAAACTTGCTATCTACAGAGCCTGTACTCTCCTTGCCAAGATTATCTCTTTGTTGACTTTCTTTTCAGAGTGTTCAATTGGTAATATTGACTGAATTGTCTAACCAAATGTTTAAGAAATTATCCATTTGAAATTTTGAGTTAATATATGAAAGGCTTTCAGTTTGCATGGAAAATTATACATATCTCCAAGTGAACAAGTGAAGCTGAACCAACTGTTGTAGTCACCAGATTTTTAAGTGATACTTCCTCATCCCGACAGAAGAGTAACACAATCTGTGCAGTTTTTGAAGTTGCCCTATCTATACTCCACTTGAACAAATTACAGTATTTGGAATGAGACTAAATGTGATACTGAGGGTAAAGCAGAACAAAATTCAACATGCTTTATGGAACAGATCATGATCTATACAAACACTCAAAATTTGTGCTTTTCATTGCTGCTATGATCCCAGTCCCTGTGATGCTGGATTGCTGTAAAGAGGACTCTTCAGGCAATATATCTTGTGACTCCTTAGACTATTGTAAATTGACCTACCTCTGAGCTTACTTCCAGAAAATTGTACAAAACCTGAGCATACACGTGGAATTCTGCTGGGAATGCTATCAGCATTCAGACTGTGTCTATGCTGAAAAGAGCTGCCAGCCTAAACTAAAGAATTCAGCCTGTAATCTGTAAGACCATCTAAGCATCTGGCCTGGATTAAAAAGACCACAAAATTTGAGTGAGAGGATATTTTTGTGCATAGACAGCATGAAGGTCTGCAGACAACACTTGAATGACAACATGGACAAATTTTGCCATGAAGCAAAGACATCAGCAGTTCCTCACTGAAACGATCCTCCAGAGAAACCTTCTAGATGTATACATGTTACATATATGTATTTTACACATAAATATATATATATATATGTATATTTACATATCCATTGGACTAATTGCTATATCTAGAAACATCAAGATATTTGAGACTCTAACAGTCCAGAAAGTTTATAAAGTCCCCAGTCAGATGGAATGTCTAATTTTCATGAAAGTGCTTTCAGAAATCCAGTCAGGTACCTAAATACTTGAGAAAATCTGGCTTCTAAATGCTGAAAACTAAGTGTCAAAACTAGTAGAAACTCATTAAAAATCCATACTGTAGAACCCTCCAGCCATGCCACAAACCAGCAGAAACCTGTCTTAATCCAAATGCAAGGGTATTGCAACAGTTTAACATCACCCTGTTGCCGCTTTCTCATGTATCCTTATCAGATGCATGTTTATACAGATCTTTCAGAAACTTCAAAAAGTAGTACAACTATTTCTTAATAACAAATCAGTGGTACAAAATTATTTCCTTACTTTTGGGAGGGAAGCTCTTGATCCTGAGCTTTGCGTGGTCATTGTCAAAACTGTAGTGATACCCAGTGCGACTCTAGCTGGAGCAGCATCCATGTTGATCCAGAAGGAAACCCAGGACAAAATGACAATCAGCAGGCTAGGAATGTACATCTGGATTAAATAGTATCCCATCTGACGCTCCAAATGAAACTTGACTTCAATGCATGTAAACTTTCCTAGAACACAAAATTACTTTCATAAATGCTTTTTGCACATTTTTATCTTGTTTTCTGAACATAAGTTAGATGTGTGGCCTGTTTCCTAACCTAACACTATAAGCAGGTGCTGATACACAAATGCAAGTCAACCATCTGTTGCACGCTAGCTTGGGGGATGCATGGCACCCCTGAAGCAGACTGTGCCCAGTTCTTCACATGAACTGAGAAAGCAAATATTAGCACAGCTGTTTGACCTCCAGAAAATATAACACAATGTTTCTTTTCTCAAAATTTAACGAGATTTTACCTTAGTCAAATGTAATGTTTAGTATTAAAAGGGGACAGGATTTTGCTCTCTTAATGACATGAGATTAAGCAAACGTACTTAAACAGCCAAATTGTAAACTACTAGTCTTACAGTCCTATGTTAGATCACACCCCTTCTCATTCTGGTCATGTCGTTTGCCTGTGTCTGTGGATTACGTCTCACAGCAGAATCAACTCAAAGCCTACTTTGAATTTTGCCAAAGGTCCAGGAAACCCACAACAATTTCTTGTGGAAGGTAAGTGATTTTTCAAACAACAGATAGCTGCTCCACAGGGGTAGGGGGGACAGAAGTTTAGGATTGCCTGACAGTGGAGCTAGTCATGCAGCAGGGGTTGCAGAGTCCTAAATTGCAACAGCTCATCAGCTACTAATCCAGTCACTCTGTGCTGCTCTCCAAGTTACTGTGGTTTAGGTACCATGAAGGCTCTCACTCAAGGCAGACTAACCCAAGTACAAGAAAGTCTGTCGTTCCTGGAGTGTCATACTAATGATTTCAAAGGAACCCTTTTGTGCTGGGTGGTCAAACGCATGAAGATGCATTGTTCCTCATTCATCCTTTCAGGGGAAATGAGATTTTTTGCTCCTTTTTGTGATGTACTCACATTTTTCTGCTAGTCTAGAAAGCTGAACAGCAGAGTGCGAGAGTTGGCACAAAGGACAATGCAGAGACTGTTTGACAAAGAGAGGAGGGGAGAAGAACTGAATAATATCTTTTGGCAGGACTGGACCTGTGGCCTTAAAGGCAGACTCTGAGACCTGGATAGCGACTGATCCTGACCAGTCTGCCCATACAGAAGGGGACTTGAAAGGGGTGGAGTGGCCACGTGTGGCAGCAAGGGCATGAGAGTAGCCCAGCGTGTTGAATGCTCTCCAGATTCCTGCGTCACAACCTGGAGGGTGTGGGTAGGAGAAGGCTGAATATTACAGCTTTTGTCCATATTTTAATTTCACACCAAACCTGAAGGAGCATACTACAGAGAAGACAGTAATGTGGGTGCCTGCAGACAAACTTATTTTGCTTGAATATTGCTTTTCAGTTCCCCTTACCAGGCTAATACACACTTTTAACTTTCGGTAACACATTTATTTTATTTAACTACATGTAATGGGAACTACTAATTGGCATTTTTATGCTTTGTGGGGAATCTTCCAGGGTGTACAAGGAAGCTATTGTCCATGCTCTTCCTCCTCTCTTACTTTCAGTGTTTGACCCTGCAAAGCAGTTATCTGACAGTAATTAGAAAAGCAGATGAACTCAGTTATTCAGAGTTCGAGTCATGTGGTGAGAAATGGCTAAACTTTGTATCAGCTAAATTACAAATGGGTAAGCTCTGTCTACTGGAATTTACTGTCAATTATCCCCTTTATGTGTGAGAAAAGATGAGAAGTCACAGCAGTCTGCCTTTCCACAGGTTTTGGACTGTGGAATCACAAAGTTTTCCTTCCCTGGCATTTTGGGCCCCAAAATGAGAAGGTGCATTTATAAAAATTAAAACCAATAATTTTCTTTTCATAAGAAACTAATATGACTTTATTTTTGGCAGAGGCAGAACCTCTCACATTGTGTTATTTCACAGAGTGAAACAAACATATTTGATGCAACCAGATTGGCTCTTACGCTGAAATGATGAAAAAGCTATTTTAGATGAGAGGGATTATATCTAAACCCAGCAAGCACCCAGCAAACTGTTCTCTAAATGCTGTACCTATTAAATAAACTTAAAGCAGCTAAATCAAAATTTTAGGAGTTCTTTCTGGTCTGTAAAGCTAAAGATAGAAAATGTAGCATTTGAAACTTCAAAATAGCAAATACAAGAAAAAATATTAGAATATTAAACAAACATTTAATTTCCCAAAATTTTATGTCTGTACACTATTCAGATAGCAATGAAAGCATTGTCCTTTTAAATACATCTCATAAATTAGACTACACATAAAAGCTGGTGAAAATTTTATATTTTTCCTCATTGGCAATTTGATATGCTGGAAAAATAAATCAAGCTCAGAAAATCAGTATTTTAAAAGTGATGAATCAATATTTAAGAAAAGATACAGTTTGTTAAAAAAGTTTCATTTTAAGGAAATCAAAACAACTAGATTTTTAAATCATATTTTTTTTAGATTTTAAATTCCTTAATGATTTTAAGGATATTAGAATATGGGTATTAGAATATCTTTAATGAAATTAAGGGAAATTTGGAAATCTTTCAAACAAACAAAAATAAAAGGGAGAAAATTTAATTTTTTCAGATTTAAAAATGTGTGGCTGAATGAAATTTTAATTTCAAATTTTTTTTTTCATTTTATCCATCTTTTCCCTTTATAAATTGACAATAGATACCATTGGAGCAATTAATAGAAAAAAAAAGAATGATGCTCACCAGTGTTGTAATGCTTTGTGCAATAACCAAGTTCTTTATCTTCTTTCAAAATAAACTGTGGCAAGGTTAAACCCTCTGCAACTTGCACAGGTCCATCACTTAGCCACTCAAATATCAGATCATTCATAGTGTAGCCAACTGCAATAAAGAAATCAGAGTTTGTTAGATGGTAGCTGGTGGAAAACATCAAAAGCAAATATTATTATGTCTGAGAAGCATTGCAATACACGTTATCTCAATTATATTTTTAAACTGTCTGATTAACAACAACACTATTGCTGTTAGTTACCAGTTACTGCACTATTGCTCTATTAAGAGCAACAAGTAACACCTTTATGTTCTGAAATACTGCCCTGGTATGCCACTAAGAGATAATTTTGCTGGCTGATCAAAGATACTGTTTGCAACTGAAATTACATTTCTCTGTGTCTATGTATCAGCCTGCATTTTGCTTTATTTTTGTCATTCTTTGATGATGGAGTTGGCATGCACCAACAAAACAAGGATTTCTAGACTGCAGAACACTGAGCCCTTACCGAAAGAAAACGGCGGCTTTTATAAACCTGTGAACCTACGCTGAGAGGTGTGGAGGGGAAAGAGAGGTTTTGACTCACTGAAGTGTCTTTTTGACTGCAATGGCTGTATCTTTATGGGTAAACGAAATAAGCTGCGGCCGTTCTCTGGGCACAAGGGCAGGTGGTAGCCCGCAGCTCATACACATACAGCTAAACCCATTCTCCCCTCCCCGCAAAAAACCCAAGGTGGCCTGGTACCTACTGACTATTGGGAATGATCGCTGGCACACGCCGCTTTCTGAGCCACTCCTGGTTTTGTCTGCTTGTTACCTGGTGCAGGTCATAACGGTGCCACAGGCTGTGCTGACAGCGACGTGGTACCGGTGGGTGTGTGCTGGTACCCAAGTCCGTGCCTTGGCCGTGTTTAGTTTACCAGCATAAGTATGCTAATAGGACCTCTGCTTCATCAGGTACGTTGCTTCCATTTTTCGAAAGACCATGTCTCTTCCATTTTTCAAAAGTATGTCTCAATCAGACATAGCTAATCCCCAGCTGTGTACTAATTGCTCTTACTTTCCTGAGATTTAATAATTTCTCCTGCTCAGCATCTCTGTGGTTATCCCCGGAAGCGATGCAGCCCTGATGGGTGAGGTGCTGTGCCCCAGGAGGGGGAAAGGGAAGGGAGCAGGAACAGCACAGAGATCGGGCACCTGCACAGTACAGTGATGGACAGCTAAAGCACTGTTCCTCCATGATTTTCCCTTACAAAATAGGAATATTCAGTCTCACCACATAAATAGACAGTGTAGATACTATCTAACCACCAAATGTTATAGTAAAACCTTGTTCTTTGATAGGTAAAACAATTGGATACTCACAGCTTTCTAGCTGCATTGTACATGTTTGTACATCCATAGGAAAATTCTTCAAGTCCATGGGACAGGATAAGGTTAAAGTAAGCCTAAAATTGGAGGGGGGAGGGGGAAAAAGAAGCTATTGTTAGAAATCTACAGGCTTTATCCAAAGCCCCATATTTAGAGTTTAAAGGATCAAGAGCAAATCTTAACACCTCAGAGGTTGGGCTCACTCCCACCTCTGAGCTTTTAAGGCCATCTCAGCCTGTAAGCAAAGCGAGTGCTTGCTGGATACGTTGGCTGAGCAGAACAGAGACGGAGAAGACAACATCAGGATAGCAAGAAATGCTCTCCACTAATGTACCAATGAATGTTTTATGTATAATACTGAACCCAATAATGCAAAAGCTGAAATGACTGATCATGGGACACACATTTTTAAGGTTTGTTTTGGAAAACCAAAGGAAGGAAACAACCACGTTTTTTTTTTTTTCAAAAGAGAGTGCTTTTGTTGTGCATGAGGCCCATTTCCAACCCTCCATTCTTACTGCTTAGCCATTAAAAGAAAGAAAAAAACATCATACAGTAAAAGCTAGAATCACATAGCATTAAAAGATAAAGAGTGCAGATAGAAGAAAGTAAGCCTAAAGGAATATTATCATACAAAGTAAATTCCTCCTTTAATTTTTCAGTTGTTATTGTCCCAGATAAAGCATAATTTTACTTGGATGGGAATTTTCTTAATGTTTCTTTCTTTCTTTTTTTTTTTTTTTTTAGTTCATTTTACTTTTTCACATTTGATTGAAATCTGTTTCAAGACTTCTCCTCTGCTTTATTTCTTTTCTTTTTTGTGTGGGGAGAAGAAACCATTTTAAACAAACCAAGATACCAGGATGACATAATTGCAAAAAACTAGCTGCTTTGAAAAACAGAAGAGTTGTTAAAATTTTAGTTTAAATCATATAAAAAGAGTACATTTTTATTTCAGATTACCTTCAGCACAAAAAACACTTTGACACAAAGAAAGCAAGTAAATAAAAACCTCTGAGCCCATTTACCATCAAGGACGAGAACTAGATTGTCTGATTTGCAGGTACACTGAAACATTAACATAGTACAATGAGAATAATTTTTTAATTATATCAGTGAACCCACAGGCCAGCTGCTAACCTTGCGAGTGTGTTGTCTCACAGACAGATGTGATCTCTACGGAGAAATAACTCACTAAGTTCTGTCTCCCTTAGTGATTTTGTGCTTCTCACCACATACAGCTGATTCAAGCTCTTTTAGTCTATTTCTTCACTATGTGAATTTTTGGGCATGGCCTGACTGGGCCTTCTATCCCTACTGCCCTGCCATCAAATCACTATGACAGGAAGATGATATTTAGGTAACTGAGATCAAAATGGTCTCAGCCTGATCAAAAATCATATTCAACATCACAGCTTTTGCCTACTCCTGGCCTATCTAGAGAAAGTCACATTATTTTCCTCTTGATACAGTCTTCAGTGTACAAGATGATAATATCAGGAAATCAGAGATCGGTTGTCTGTGGCAGTGAATTGCACTGAGATGAAGAAAAGCCCCCAGTGGTCCTCTCAAGACCACCATAGTAAAGAAACTCCCATTTAACCTTTGGGAGCAAATAGCATAAGCATTAAAAAAAATTCGTCATCTAGAGAAAAAAGTGTATCTAGAAGACATATAAATGTTGCTGAAAATCTGCCCTTTACTCATTTAAATATTTTAAGTGAGCTGCAAATGTTAACTAGTCTTATTTTTACTAGGTAATTTCCTGCATTAAAGATTGAGCTAATTAAATTGCTAATCCCCAGTATTAACGAAAGACTGCTTCTGCCTTTTCTTCTGAAATGTTGCTATATCAAACTCTCTACCTTCTTTTTAGTCATCTTCTAAATATGGCTTAGATGTTTTAAGTTCATCTCAAACATACCTTTATGCAAATGCAGCCTTTCTAAACATGTCATTTGTTTGTAGTCATTGAAGTAAGCATAGCCTACCCACCCCTCAGATTTTACTGACTGTCAGGTGTGCACTGCACACTGACTTTGTTTCCTTGCCCCTTCATCCCTTTCTACTCCTCAAAAACCTCAAAGAATTTGGGGTTTGATTACATACATGGGCAGGGGTTCTCTTTGTTAGTCTAATATCAAACCCATGAGAAAGCAAATACATCCAGTCACAGCTTTCAAGCCTCACAGGGAAAAATTACTCTATCTCCACTGATACTAGGTAGATATACCTTTTTTTTTTTTTTTTTGTGGAGGTAAGGTGTCAAAATTTTCATTATGTAGATTCACACAAATATTGACATTTGTTGTTTCTCTTCTTAACCAATGGTGTCTTTCAGGAAGACTAAATTATTCTCTCCTCATCCTGACAAATGGAAAATAATTTCTATTCACTGTATTGATGAGGCTAGCTCCAGAGATCATGTCCTTATAGCTTTACCTCTACTTGTTGTTCATCTCAGCAGAGTAGCCATTCATAGTTAACCTCTTTGCCTCTGTAATCCCTTTTACTAGGAGTAACGCAAGTGTTGAACCCAATGCTTATTGCCTGGTATCGTCCACAGATCCATTGATTTTCAACAAGGTTACTACATGCTAAATGTTCAGCTGCTGGAGTCTGAAGTAGCTCCACTGAAGTCCATGGTGGTGGGTCAATTTATAGCAGTTGACACTTTTTCAGTAAAAATACGATCCTGCAAGTGTTTCCAAACCCAGGTGCCATGTCATTACTTATATAATTACATTAATAAGGAAACAAAATCAGAAATGGAAAGTGTTAGGCAGATACAGCTACTCACTTTGCCTATAACAACAGTGTCATTGACAGAAAATGTTTTGGAAAAATCAGTGCCTCATACTTGGCAAATTCAAGAACGGCCCCTGGAGATTTGATGCAAAGTGCAAGTTTAACTGGCAATTACACTGGTGAATACTTTAATCATTAATAATAAACTGCTACAGAACAACTTTTTTTTTTTTTAGGCACCCTGCCACCAATGCATTTGAAGGCCATAAACAACAGACTTGGTGGTGTAGCACCATAAAACATGGATGGGAAGTGTTTTATGAACAATCTGTAAGGCTGAAAGGAGAAGCAGCTGACCAAGGACTTGATTTTGTCCTCAGTTACCTGAGCACCCCTTTACCGCCTGTTAGCCAGTAAACCAGTAAGCAAGGCTGCTGTTACCAGCAGGCTCAGGTCTCACAGCTCGCTCCGGATGAGCTCTGGAGTTGGGCACGTTGTATTTTCCAGCTGAGCAGACAGGGCTGGTGGGGGAGCGGGACAGAGTCACGTCTCCAGCACCCCATCCCTTCAGGCACAGTGCCAGGGCCAGCCAGGCGCCCCAGAGAAGAGGCAATGTTGCTCTCTTCTCTCCCTCCCTGCTCCCTCACCCATCCCACAGTCACGGAAGAATTAAACCCTGCGATAGTGCAAACAGAGTATGAACAGAACAAGATGCAGAATCAGAACCAGAAAACAAAGAACGAACAATTAGCCGACACCGTGACAAAAATAATAAAAAATAAATCGATAATATTACTGAGCGATGCTGTGGCAGAGGCAGGGCTGTAACCCAAGTGCTCCAGGGCAGCATTGCCTGTCTTCAACTTCGGACCCTCTTCCTGAGGATTCCCTCATACACTAACTAGGTAAGTCCTTCTGAGCAGCACCTGCTGATACTTTAAATGCCTTCAAAGTGCAGTGGGCACTGCTGGTATTTCTTCACTCAGCATTTCATTCAAACCCCCCTCTTTCATCCCCTGGTTTCACCAGAATGTCTGGAGAAATCATTCAGACTTGGGTTGCGGGCCTGTCTCTCTTCCCACCCCAGCTCAACGTCTTTCATTTCTGGTCACCCCAGAAAGCCCCTTACAGCATCATTCAGAGGTCTGTATTTCCCACTTCTGCAGGCGGGAAGGCAAAAGTCCTGCAGGCTCTGGCCTCCTTTGTCACAGAAGCCAGAATAAGGCATCCCGTGGGAAAAAATCTACACTACATCTCTCCCAGAGACCAGCCTCTTTCTTTTGCATCCTAGTCTGTCCTCATACCCTTTCCCTCCTCCTTTTCCCGTTGCCCAGTTCCTGTCAAATCCCACCCCCATCTCTCTTCGGGCTATTAAGCCTTGAGGCCAATCTGCTCTTTGACACCTAATCCCTAAAACAGCACCATCGGTGGAGGGTAAAGTTCCTTAATACAAAAAAAAAAAATACTCAATAGGAGTTAAATATTTGTAAACAGATTATTCTCATGATGATCTCCAATCTCATTCATTCTCTTAGGGGTTTTGAATGCTGATGCTCATCACCATCATACTACTTCTCTGATAATCTCACAACGCTACAAAAATGCTTCAGAGTACTACACATATAGACAACTTGTGAATGTTCTGCAACACAAAACTGAAGAACTGCTGGTATTGTATTAAACCCTCAGAGAACTGGGTTTACACATTATATAATCCAAGATATTTTTTATAAATTTAAGAGAATATCTAATTTTAACTGGGATTTGACGTATTGCTTAATCTGCAGCAACCATTAAACTGTATTCTAACCCACTTTACAAGCAGCTGTCACTTCTTAGCCTGATGTGTTGCGACTCACCCAAAACTTCTCTTGATCTCAGGGATAACTCTCGCCCTGGCGGAGGACACTGATCCCGCAAGAGAAAGGCCCTTGTGGATCACAATACCAGGTATCTAACAGTGAAATATCATTTTCATTAATTATCCTGCAAAAGTGGTGGTTTGTGAGTGGGCTACAGAACAACAGCCTCCTCATAGAGTTTTTTCTAATAATAAATAACTAGGGTCAGTCCTATCAAGTACAGAAATACTGTTGGGAATTTAAGTAGTCCTGGAAATAAGAGTACAAGTCCCTTCCACCTCCAAAAAAAGCATGATTATCTCCTTGCAAGCATGAAAAACAACAAATGCCTCACCATGAGTGGGCATGGTATCAAAAATAACATTTTGTTTCTATTCTTATCCCTTCATTCTCTCACGCTACATCCATCTGCACCTCAGCTGTTGGGACAGGAGACTTCACAATCTAGGATTTTATGCTGCAAATACCAGAACACAAGTAGTACATGTATGGTCATTGCTGACACTGGCTATGTGCCATTTTTATGAAAAATCTTATACCTTGCACAAAGCCCACAGTGTTGGGTTTAGTGAGACGTGGGATTTTTTTTTTTTCAGTATTGCCCATTCTAAAGACACTATCATAAATTGCAAAATTTCTGGTATTTTTCTTAAAGCTCCAAGCTGTCAATAAAGGTAAATATATTTTTAGTGGTACATTTTTCTTTGGAAGATTAATTTCCTGATCCTTATAGCTGCTAAAATAACATTAAAATATTGCCTAAGCACAAGAAGACAAAGTTCCCCATTAAACTAGCAGGGGAGATGGAGTTGCACAGCAACCATGACAGCATCGCATGACACAGGAGCAAATGCCATTCAGGCTAGTGGCACTGAAGCAGGGAGGAGAATCTAAAATCTCCTTATATTCCTCCCAGCTCCCTCTCTTGGGTGATCTGTGCTTGAAAGAAGGGCACACACACTGTTCATATATCAGAAGGCCAAAGAAAAAAAATTCCCAGTGACATTCTTCTTTTAAAGGGCTTTTAGTTTTGTAGTCCATCTCATTATTTTTTCAGGGACCTGAGTCATCATTTTGAATGTCAATTCTGGTAATTTTCACAGTCTACAGGCTTTGTCCCGTTCAATGGAACAGTCAAACTCTCTGCTTTTTCCCTTATTTTTGAGGAGTCATGGAATTCCTCTCTAATATTTGTCATGTTCTGCAGCTTCATTTCTGTCAGATGGGAATGGGCTGAAGTCGAGCTTAGAGGAGACGTGGAGCCTTCTCTGCTATGGCAAAATGCAAGATGTAGGCTGGAGTTTCACATATTGCTGTTTATGAGCGTGTTCTCGCTCCCTCCAGTGCTTTGCTTTGCTTTGCTTCATGTACTGCTTAACAACATAGGAGCTGGCACAGAGTGGGGTGGTGGATTTCTCATTACAAGCATCCCACTTCTCATTGTAATGCGATCATTGTCTGGAGATACACAATGCTAGCACATGAGCTGCCAGCAAATGATTTTCCAATTATTGCTCAAGCAAATCTATGAAATTAAATTCAAGTATGATTTCATGTAGCAGTTAAATTCTGTAACCACCTGTTTCCTTTCCATGAAGAACAGTATTTTGTCTCTCCTTTCTCCTCTGTCATTTTCTATCTTAATTTTCCTGCAGTGTGTGTTTAGTATGGTGTTGCT
Organism: Elanoides forficatus; assembly: GCA_025311575.1. Classification (NCBI taxonomy): domain Eukaryota; kingdom Metazoa; phylum Chordata; class Aves; order Accipitriformes; family Accipitridae; genus Elanoides; species Elanoides forficatus. Next base: position 18,919,407 of record JAOBAS010000056.1, on the reverse strand, counting down.
TTCCCCCTGGCATGATGACATTTCTGTTCTAAGCCATGTATTTCAATGCAATTGGCAAAAGACCTTCATCCCTGCAAGCATGTTCCAGGAAAACAGGCTTTTTTGTACCGTTTAGAAAGGGTTCCCACACCTACATCATTTTACACCTAACCTTTAACTGCTCCAGAGCAAGCTCAATGGGTAAATGGGGTGATTGGCCACTAGCAATCAAGGACAAGCACTGCCATTACCCGTAAAGAGAGCAGGTACGCAGACATGTGTCTTGGCTATGCAACTATCCCATTGGCATGGACATCCAGAAGTAACCACCTGCCAATATTTTGTGATCCTGTCAGCCAAGAACAATTTTATGTGCACAAATTGGTCTCCAGTAGCATTTCCCATTTTTTAACTTAGAACAAAGTCTTCTTTTTCATTTGAGACATGGGAATATAGGGCTATAGAAGTGACATCTTGGGCCATCAAATCTGGTCATCTGCAATTACACATAGTCATATCATCTAATCCCTTTCAAAAATGATCAAGGTTCATTTAATGATATCTAGTCCCCACCCCATTTCTGATGGAATATTGTTCTAGGAATTCAAGGTGTATATGGCTGGAAACTTTATAACTGCCACTTTAAGCTTACTTATGACCAGTTCAGAGCCATTTGTTCTCCTGGCAGCATTGTCCTTCAGTCTAAGTAGCTCTTCTGTTGTGTTTGTATTTACCTCACCTCCAGTACTCTTGCATGTCAGCTGGAGATGTGCACGGCATTAGAGGAAGAAGTGAGGCAGTACATGTTCAGATATAATGCCTGTATCCCTACTTTGCTTTAAATGCCTTATGAAGTGAAAAAGCAACTAATTTTGTGTCATTAAAATGTAAATTAATCCTTCCTTAAGCAGAACGATCAATGGGGTTTTGACAATAGCTGTGCTAGTTGCATAACAAAGCACCCGCATTAAGCGTTATTATTTATTTAGTAGGTTTTATTATTTGTTATGCAAAACAAGTACTTTAGATACAACAGAAAAATAAGGATGTTGGAAACCCAGGACTAGCTCTTCAGTCTGAATTTGTAGACTGGGAGCGAATGAGAAAGAAGGGGGTGGGTGATGGGAGGGCACAGTTAATAGTGTTAGGAAACCATTCCAAAGGATGAGAAGAATCTCAGGCTGTTTAATTAAAAGACCCTAAAAAGAAGGGGAGTGGGGGTCGAATGAGAGGCAGGATTAAGGGCAAGAACGAAAGAAAAAAAATGGGTGAAAAGTGGGCAGCTAATGATAATCCAAGGACATTGGGTTCAGCCATAATGAGAACTGCTGCTTGTCCCACAAAAGGCTGCAATTTTTTGCCTCTGAAACCATTGTTATTATTGTAATCATGTCCATGGGAAGACAAATTTGTCAAATTCACTGGCTTCACATAGCATGCAGCCACAATTTGGGAAGTCACCGTGTCCCAGTAACATTGTGCAGTTTAATAAAGTTTAGTGATTCTACCACTATTTATATAATGTCTATAAGGCTTCTGCCTACAATACATAATAGCAGTGAAACCCCAAACTTCTTTAGATATTTCAGTTAGGATCTCTGCATTGATTATTCTTCAATGGTTCAGTTTGTTTTAAATGTACAAAATTTACTTTGAGGTATATGAAGACATTTTATGCTTTGGGAAAATCAGGGCTGTGAGCACGGGACAATGCGCAGTTTTGCCAATGGGAGAACTAAATAATTTTCTGTGAAAATGTTCCTATGCTGATTGAGATTAACTTCCACGGAAAAATCGCTACCTTGTCAATATCAGCATTATTCTGATAGGAGCTGAGGTGATAAATGTGATTGTGTGAGGTCAGAGGCAGGGGTTCCTACATAGTAAACAGCCATGTCAATCATGATAACAGTGTCTCTGCTCCCCACTCTGCTAATCTGTCACATGGAAAGACAATGCTGCTAGTAAAGTCCAAATCCTCTTAAATCCCAACATTAGATTGTAAAATAAAATTGAAGTCATCAAATTAAAGCACAGGATGCACACAGAGCTGTATAACTTATCATTTCCTACCAGTCTGTTAGGCTAGACTGTGCCGTGACATGGATGATTTACATGCAACAATCTCATCAGGTGTAAATGGAGCTTCATTATTGTATAGCTTATAAGGTCTGTACCCCAAAATTGTTGTAGAAAGTCCATGCCTGACTTTACTGTAACATGGCAACATATTCCCTAGTAGCCATGCAAAAAAATCTAAGATCTGGTCTTATTTAAAAACAAAATATTTCAGAAGGATAGCGGACTTTTTGCCCTATGAATAGTCTATTGCAGAGGGACTAGCAATGTTACCTATGTATTTCCTTAATCTGCCTTGCATTTCTTTCCCATAGGGCAAAGAACTCAAGTACAGAGGAGGCTACAAAACCCAGAAATTTCACACAGAAAAGCTGAATTATAAAAGTGCTATAGATCACTTCTGATGATTTTTGTGGGGGATGTGGTAGTCATAACTTGTAATATAACCCAAAATGGGGGCGAGGGGGGGCAGTCAGCTCAGTGCTCTGTCACGCGTCACTATGGCCACGCTAGGAAGAGTTGATTCTGGAAACTCCTGAGCAAGGCAGCTGGCACAGGAGACAGCATTGCAAATAAATATGCTGTTTTCACAGATCCTTCTCTTCAGTTGCATAAGCAAGCGAGGGCTTTTAGATGTGCCAACTCATCCTGTCAGCTACTTGTTGCTGAATGGAGGGGCTAGTAATCACCTCCAAACAGCTGCACAAATAGAGAGCAATCCAATAGCTTGAATCTTCTGGTTTGTGGTACCTTAACAGCACAGTACTGCTCTCTAGTAGACACTCTACTTTCGTCCATAATAACATTTAACAGTTAAATCTAGGTCAAGAGTTGAAATCACGAAGAACTAATTGTCTACATACTTGTAACATTTCTTGCGCTGTGAAGATAAACAAAGACAGAAAAACAGGTATTTTGAAAGACTTGAGGAAATTCTTCCTGGGTATTTCATTGCTCTTTGAACAGGAATAGCAAAAAGGGGGGCAGAAATGTAACCTGTGAATTTGCACAAATCTACTCCCTAGAATTCCAAGTGGCTCTTGTCAAATTATGCAACACCTTCTGAAATCTTTCCATATTTTAAAAATATGAAATAATCTGCTTTGTAACTCTTCCTGGCTAAGCGCACTGGTACTATGTTTCAGAACACAGTTCTACAACCTTATCAGACAATTTGGAGTGTTTTCTGGAGCAGCAGGTGAAAAAATATTTTGCCTTCCTTACCAATTTATTCTAGCTTCAGTGGCATGGATCAATATTACAGCTGAGTTATATCACCTTCTGCATCAAGCTCATATGGCTGAGATGCACTGAAAATATTAAAAGGCGAGGGAGGCAATTAATGCAGAAAAAAAACCCCAAACCTTAAATAAAACCATTCCACTTTCTATCACTTTGCTAAAATAAGCTTTTTGGCAGATGCTAATATTCTGAGCTGGCTGGCAGCCTGAAGTGAGCTTGTGGGAATCAGGTAGCACAAATGGGTGGCTCAGAGAGAATGCAAACCCTCCTTTGAGGATATTTAACATTTTCCTGATGTCCCAGGTGTCTGCAATGGGCCAGAGAAGATAGGATCCTTGTCCCCAGAACACAAAATCAGTGCAGCAGTGTATTCAATGCAAAATACAGGTGTCACACAGAATGTGAGTGCCAGGAACAGGATTCTCGGTATCATCACACAGTGCTGCCACTCTTTCCAAGTGCGTAACCCCCTATAAAATCTAATCCATGCAGAGATCACTCAAGGGCTGGGAGCAGATGAGTCACAGACATCTAGGGGGTGACATTATGTAGGTTCTGACTTTAACTCTCACTGTTTTTTCAGCATACAAAATATAGACAATTTAGGCTAATTTTGTCAAACACTGCTATAACAAACCCCTCTTGTTGACTGCTCTCTGCAGAGGGCTTTAAAGTAAGTTGTAGCTATTTAACTGTTTTGCAGTTGAAAGTGCAACTGAGACTGATCTTGACTAAAGTGTAGTTGTTTGCTGAATATAACTTTGTTGTAACTGCTGACTTCTCAAAATACATGCACCTCTAAGAGCTGTTGTTACACCTGTAGTGGCAATAACATATATTTGAGGTATTGAGTCATGTTGTATTCCCTCCACAAGGTTCTAGTTTTCCCTGCAGTACCTAAAGGTTTAGACCAGTTACCCAAATAGAGAGCCTCAGGCTCTATATAGCATATATAGCATGCTATCTGAGATCAAAACAAATACCAAGGTAGTTATTTGAGCATGCAGCAAATATCTAAAAATAGGTTTGGACTCCTAAACTTATATGATTCATAGGAGGGTATGTCAACCATCAACAACTCTGGCTTTATTCTCTATAACAACTCCCAGAGAATTAAATATAGATCTAGGAGTCTGCAAGCATGAGCATCGTAACTAATAATTATAAGCTAAACTATGATGGAAATCTATGTCGTGCCTACCATCACCAGTAAATGAAGGATGGCTTATCCCTCACCGAGAGAAGGACAAAGAGCCTCGTACTTACCGCAGGGTGAGAAAATGCCCGGAGCCAAGCACGGCGGTGGAAGTAACACGCAGGCCAGACCCTCACTGACCCTTCCATGACTTATGTGAGCACCCATATGCTACACCAAGTGTCTTGTTCTAGTAAAATATGCACCGTGAGATCTACTTCCAGGTGACCTTCCAAATTCTTTTCAGAAAAGGCGGGATTGGCCTCTGAGAGCTTTTAACAGCATGTTTGGGGTTTGTGTGGCGCAGGTTTTTTTGGTATCGGGTGAGGGGCTGCAGGGCCGGCTCCTGTGAGAAGCTGCTGGAAGCTTCCCCGGCTCCCAGCCGGACCCGCCGCTGGCCCAGG
>JAOBAS010000056.1:18902313-18914079 GCA_025311575.1 Elanoides forficatus | reverse complement strand
TGAGGCGGGCAGGAGGGAGGGCCGGGGGGAAGGGGTTCTCGGGTTGGGGTTTTACTTCTCATTATCCTCGTTTTGATTTGATTGGTAGTAAAGTAAATTGATTTTGTTTCTTCCCCAAGTGGAGCCTGTCTTTTGCTCGTGCCCATAAGTGGGGAGTGATCCCTCTGTGTGCTTGTCTCGACCCACAAGCGTTTCTTTATATTTTCTCCCCATCCCACCATGGCCGCGAGGGAGGAGTGAGCGAGCGGCTGCCTGGTCCTTTGTTACCGGCTGGGCTGAAACCACAAGACAGCAGAAGCCGGTTGTGCTTCTTGGGTAGCATATTTCCATATTTTCAGTGCGGTATGTAGGGAAGAGGAATACCACTATCATATAATACACACATCTTGCTTCGTACTCATTAATTACCGGGAGCAGTTCTAAACTCATTTTTTGCAGAGAGCAGTTTATATTTATGTGAGATTAACTTGACCTTGATTTTATTAAATTTGGAAATATGACAAAACAGCCTACACCACTACTTCTCAGACATGTTTGTGAAGTGCTTTAAATATTTACAGCGCACCGAATGCTAAACGTTAAATAACATGATGTCAGGCGAAGTAGTGAAAGTGCAGCAGTGAAAATGGCAACATTGTAACATTCTTAATGTAGCGAAACCAATCACTAAAATATTCTTGTTTGTTTCCGCATAGCACAACTGAAAGTGACTGGCAACACACAGATGCATCTAGCCCAGTGTCCAAAGAGTAAAGACAAGTTTTTCTAATTGCTTCTGACTTCAAGTTTCTGTATTCTGGAAAGTTTTATTCACTGTGAAGTACTAAAAAATTATATGCCATGTTAGAGGCACCAGGTAAGTCTCTGTTACTGCTGTGCAATACAAATGAGAAACAATCAGTCTTGCTTACTACTCCGTTGGAATACTGCTTACTCTGCTTCAGATTAATTTGCATTTATGTGTGAAAATTTTGGAAATTTGATATGACAGCTCAAAATATTACTTTTCCCACATGGACAAATGTCAGGAAAATTATCCATCTGCATTCAGAACAGCATCCAACTGCACTGTTGCCTCCAATAAGATGGTGTCTGATGTCATTCAAACAAACAGATGCATTCATTTCTTTCCCAGGGTGAAACAAGAAATATTTGTAAGTGACAACATATTTATCACTGTGCTAGTGCTAGTTTTATCCTTGTATCCTATTATTGTTCTCAAACTGTTCAGGTATGCCAGTTTGAAACATTGCTCAATAAACATTTACTTTCCACCCTGCTTAATCCATCCAAATATTACTGGCATTTTATCAAGGAATTGCCACAAGAATTAAGTAAATAGAGGAAGTGCCACGTTATTATTTATTTATTTAGCATCCTAAAGAACACAACTGTCCTGAACCTGGATCAGTAATAATTCTTTAATGAAAATGCAAGTCACAAACAGAATGCCCAGTCAGAAACAACTGCCTTCTAAACTAATCTGCCTTACAGATGAGTAAATTCACTAAACAACCTGTTAAACAAATCCTATCATGTTTACTTTCCACAATGCAAGAAATGCAAAGGCTGAGAGAGGAGCGTTTCCAGGAACAAATAAAACACAGTAATTGCTTTTTTAAAAACAATTGTAAGAGCAATAATACAGTGTTTTGCATCTTTGACTACCTATATTAAACAATTAACAACGCACAGTAAGCTGAATGTCAAGTAAATACTGCAGATTATTTGCTGCTGTTTACATCTGTACAATGCAATTCTGATTCTCTGCATATGTCTCATTTCATCAGGTCATATCAAATCACATTTTGTTAGTGTTTATTAATTCAGCCTAAATCCAGTCACATGACACACACTTCAATGCACTTAGTATTAAAAAATGCTTTCTGTAATTCCAGTTATTTTTAAATGTGAATAGATACATCCGATTACCCAGTGACTTGCATGTCAAGTTTATTGCATTTCAAGCATATTTTTACTTAAGGTGTTGAGCAATCATTTAAAATACTATTCCCCTTTATTTTTAAATTGCAACCCACAAACTACTGAGGAGTCTGATTTCCTTTCTTTGTAAGAGGAGTGAATTGAGCTCACACTAATGGAAATTATTGAGGCATACCATTAAAGTTTTAGACAGCCTCAAGTTTCCAACAAGACTAACAAGTACTGCTGTGCCACTTACAGACTATTTTGCAAAAAGTAAAAGCTTAGCAAAGGAATACAGGCAAATTTTCCTTCTACCCTGCTATGATTAAGTCTCATTTCAGTTGTAGACATGGGACAACAAAAAATTAAATATGTACATTATGTTCTGTAAGCATGGTTACATCCAGAAAAACAAGGAGCAAGGGGAAAGAAGGGGATGAAGAGAAAAAAATAAAGTTAACTGGTTTACCTGATACTGTACAACACTTTTCCAGTTTTAGAAATCCTCAGCAACTTGTTGTCTGTCGTGACATCATGGAAGTTTGCTCCCTTCTCATTGGCAAAGAATAAATCTGGCTTCCAAATAGAGTCCAACATAGAGGGATCCAAATCCAGGGAATCATCAGGATATTCGCTGTAAGCCAGACGTGAGTCGTTCCACTGCTGTCTCAAAAAAATGTTCACTCTGTAGTCCTACAGAAATGCCATGTAAAAAGGTTACTAAGCCACTCACCAAAACTGGAAGCCCGCTTTAGCTTTCTTTATGCTCTTAGACTTACTACAGTACCGGCATTACAGCAAACATTTATGTTATCCTTTGAACATAAGTTGTCATTTGAAAATAAAGCACTCTAAATGCTGTATTGAACAAAACAAAAACAACTGGTACATTTTCCAAATCAAAATTACTTCAGTGATGAAAAAAATATTAACTGCAACCTCCAATATTGAATATAACCCTCTTTCAGATGCTACGGATTAACTCAGGTACTTAGAAAGTCAAAAAGCATTGCAGCTAAATATGTAGAATTTCAACAAAGATTCTATAAAACTACTAATTTAAATAAATTGCTTCCAATATGTAAATCAATTATTTCTAATGTATTCATGAATAGTTGCTAATTCCAGTAAAGCTAGATTTGTATAGAGGAAATTAAATCAGCACTTCTTATTTACTGTTTGTATCCTTTTTCTATCTACTGTATGCTTTTCTCTGTATGTTCCTGCATTCACTCCTCCCTCACTGCATCCCATTAAAATTGTTCTAATTGCATTCTTCTGCTCAGTGGTCTGCTAGTCACAACTGGGAAAGGCAGCAATTACTTAGAGGTTCATTTAGAACCAATATTAACACTGTGTCAAGAACTGGCTATTAAAGGGAAGTGTGAAAAGAGCTTTTAGGGTTTAAACTCTCTGGAGGGAATGGAAAGATGCTAATGCTTATTCTCCTTACCCTGAATTTCCAAAGTCAGCAAATAAGAGCTTCATCTCTCCCAGCTTTCCCTGCTGTTATAGCATATTTACCTGAAATTACTACATTTAACTTGTTGTGAACACTCTCTTAGAAATCCACCTACTCTTCCTCTAAAAGAAAAATATTTAATAATATTTATATCAATTATATTATCTGAAGGAATATGCTATCAAATAATTCTGCCAACTGTACAAACCCCTCACATTTAGTATTTGCTTTATGGTAGCCGCAGTACATTAAAATGGCAGCACTGTGCTTTTGACTTGGAAAATGTAGGAGCTGACCTGGGTTTAGTTAGGCCACTCAACTGCGTAGTCTAAAGAACTTACCATCCTTGAAATGTAAATAAATATTCTCACTCTGATTAGAGTTGCAGAAAGCAGCTTGCCCAATATGCAGACTCTGTGAATGAGCCCCTCCAAGCTTCAGCATTTCCCACCCTTCATTCAGTAGGTTCGTGATGAGGTGTGATGCAGTTTTTGAACCCAATGAGATGACGCTTTACAATCTCACTAGGAATGTGATTTTTCTTGCTTTCTTTATCATTTTCATTTTGTTGTTGTGTAGATTTGAATCAAAACAGGAATGACTACTATATAAAGCAAGACCTGAGAGAGGTCTCAAGAATGGCACATTTTTTAAAGATGCTTAAACAGCCTGTATCTGTTTTTCACAAGCCACTAATACTTTTTATGATGGTGGTGTTTCATATAGTTAAAGATCAAAAAGCTACTTGCGGTTCTGAGCTTATAAAATGTCTTCACATCTTGTGAGGATACACTAATCCTAAGCACACTTTCCCTTGTTTCTTGGTCTTAGAAACTGAGAGTGTCTTAATAGTTTATATGGGACAGTTATAAATCCAAGAAAACACTTGATTTTCATTCTGCAGAAAAGAAGGCAGGAGCTGTCATCAACAACTGCTGATAGAATAAAATTGCTACAACTAGTTGTCCAACTGCCTGTTGTGCAAATTTTTCTTTGAAATAAGATATATAATGAAGTCTATGGAAAGCACAGGGATTTTTTTCCCCCATGACATAGATTAATTCATAAATAAGTCAAATCAGTAGATTGTTTAGAAATATCTAAAAATAAATGTGCTTTCATGAACTTCAGTATTGATGATTTAGATAACAAAAACCAGTCTGAAAAATCCTTATTCATAGAAGAGCTTGCATATGATCATATATATTATACCAAAAGCATAAATAACGCCAATAGGATTACACTATCCTTTTCAATATGTACCTTCATAAATATATCAGAACCATCACACAGATACACTTAGAAATGCTTTATTTCTGCAAGCTTTGTTGTTAGAAGCAAAACAGTACTGAAACCTTTGTTTATGTCTGATAGGCTTTGCGCATATATATATAAGTATAGATATTTTAATAAGAAATAAAAATGGAAATATAACATGCACATCACAAAACCATTATTACTTTTTTTTTCTGTGCTTGCGGTATAAGCAGTTGAGAGGGATGTGTGTTTACACAGACAGACCTAATCATGTGCAGAATTTTGAATTTACTTTTCCTGTGCTAACATTGTAACTATCTTCTGATGAAAAAGTTCTCCCGAGAATGGTATCACAACATGGAGCTCAGGCAGACTACAGTGTGTATTTTGCAAGTTCCTGAGAGTAGGTGTGGGCGGACTGTAGTAATGCACTCCTACACAACCACGAGTACACCTGCTCCACAAATCCTTTCCGACAGCACCACTGCTCTGAACAAGTAGTGCGGACCTGAAGATTCTATCTCCTTTGCAACACCAATGACAGCAGTAGCTCAAGGCAACACAGATAAACAGTTTTCCTCTGTTCTCAAGCCATAACATCAGAGTAATACTAAGATACTAAAGGAATATTAATCTGGTTCATTTTAGTAGATTTATCTGAAGATTTAGGGACTCAATCCACAGATATACTTAGTTTGTGTTATAGGAATCTAGGATAGGTTTTTCAGCAAATCCATGGCCACCAGATTCACTGCTCAGAGCTTCAGAAAAGCTCTGGGTCCCTTTGGTCTCAGCACTACTGCGGCAGGGGGGTGCAGGGGAGCCCCGCTCCCTCTTGGGTGCTACTTTCTGTCTCTGAACTGATGCTCATCTTAGGTCTTAGCCTTCCTCCCATCCTCCTCTCCAACAGCATTGATTGCCTAGGTGTTGAGTCAGATGTCTGAGGCAAACAGCAGACTTAGCTGGCCTTCCATGCGTAAGAGGGTCTTGCCAAAGAGACTACTCCCTCTCTCTCTAAATCCTAAAGATGAATGCTAGCTGAAAGCAGTGGTTTAATGACCTATTTCAAAGCCATGTGGCAGAAAAACACTTGGCTACCTGTGTACCTAAGCATGCGAGGTGTCCCCAGTGGCTTCAGTGGGGGCTCTGCTCTTACGCAGTTAAAACTATACATGTGAATTAATCAGGATCTAACAAGCTGATTTGTAATTATGTTTTTTCTAGTGGGAAGATAGTATCATACAGCCAGCCACAGCCAAGCTTTTAATATAAAGGAATGGCAAATTTTTGTGCTAACAGAAGTACTCAAAACACAACTGGAGTTTGATGCATTTTCCCCAACAGAGAACCTGCTGCATAGTGTCAGTCATTGATTATAGGGCATAACGACAATAATAATGTCCTCACAGCTAGTCATTTCTGTAATTAACAATTAGCTCATCAATGTACAAACTGCTCTTAGCTTCTCCTACAGCTGATAGCTAAAAAATCCTGGTCATTAGCAACACTGAACATCTGAATTCTTTGGGACTGTGCCCAGCCTGATGTAGATTACTCATCTGTGATACTCAGCTGCAGTCATGCTGTCCAGTGAATTTTCTGCTGAATACTGCATGTGTGAATGCTTCCAAAAATAGATACAGAGCTTAATGGCAGAACTGCTTTATTCAGTGAAGTTGCTCAGGAACATATTTTTCTCTTTGTTTGCAAGTTAGGTCTTAAATGAAAGGCAAATGAATCAATGAAGGAAACTACCAACGATTCCATCTTGACTCTGGCCTTTTTTTTTACTATTTTTATTTTGGTATAATATATATCATTCTAATATGGAAGAAAACCATTTCTTTTGGAGAAAAAAAAAATCATTTGTGATACTGTCCCATACATGCATTATAGTGTAGAAAAACTAATACATACGCATTTTGTTTCCCTAGACCTTTGGGTACAAAACTCATGAAGGCTCTATGGAATTTATCCATTTGGAGAGAACCAGCACAAAATCCTGTTTTATTTCTGAATGAAAGGTTTTAGCTTTTAGAAGAATATGCTGGACATAAGAGTTGTGCTGGTCTTTCAGACAGGGATGAATTTCATCATGGTGTCTGTCCTAATCAGAATACAGAAGCTACTCCTGCTAACGTTGTTGAGAACCTGGCTTACTGAATTTAGTAGGTCTGGGGCTGTAATCCTGTTTGCCATGTTCATTCCTCCTACTGAAAGCTTCTCTACACAACTTTTCATCTCCCAAGCTTCCAATGAGCTGCTGTAGAAGATCCAAGTTATATTCTGATAATGTCCCTTCAGAACATATACATGGTTTCACTAAGCATTCCTCTCCTCTGAGACAGGAGTGTCTTTACTGAATTTACAATCCAGGGTTTTAAATGAATCGTTTAGTTTTATGTCAAAACCATCAAGAGAATTTTATAAGGAAAAATGGATGCTAGGAGTCAAACAAAACTCATTATTTATCACAAGGGATGCCAACATTTTTACCACATGATTGTATCTATTTCAGAAAGGCAAAGTAGATGGAGCAGTAATTGATGTCTGCCTCTCAGAGCAGTTTTAAAACATCCTAAAACTAGTCACACTAGTCATTAACAAACTGACAGCATTAAGAAAATCAATATCAAACCATTGAACAGCATCTAAGAGAAATCTTTCCACACTTTCTGCAGGTATTATGAACAAAGCAAAATAAGAAAGCCAATAGTCTTTGTTTTCATCTATTTGAATGTTTGGCTGTTTTCAGCAGAATGTGTTAATGAACATTGGAAAGGTGCACATTAACATATTTGATAGAAGGTAAAATGCAATGAGGGGATTTAATCAAAGCAATGAAGGAGTCTAATTAATGCAATCAGCATTAGGTCGTGCAAATATTTTCATTGAATGCCATCTTGTAAAGCCAGTGACGTGAAGGATTTTTGTTACTTAACGCTGCGCTGATGCCTCTACACACTAGGATCAACAGACATGGCTGGGTAAAAAAGGTTACATTCATAGCTATCTTCTCAGAATCCTTTAAACATAGGAAAACAAATGAAGTTTTAAAAAAAAAACAAACTGAAAATTAGGTCTGTTGATAATTATGTTATATGAAGATATGTTTTTTCCTGTAATTTTTAACTTTATTTTTGTTTTCTTTTAAAATGTTTTTAAAATGTTATAGGTACATACTCTAAAGCATTATCTGTTTGTTTTATAGCTCTGCATGTTATACCTTGTCATTTACAGAAGAGACTTCCCCACACTATTTAAGAAAGCAATCTGCCCTAGTCATAACTCGCCGTTTATCTCCAGAAAACATTAAATAACAGGGTGGTTTTTTAAATAAAAATATTTAGGAGCAGAAAATTTCTGTTCCTGCATTCCTTAGGCACCACTTTCTAAAATGATGTCATGAATTACATTTGAATTTAAATGAAGTATTTGAATATTAAATAAAATCATTAAGCTTGGCTAAATATCTGTTCTTCCTTCGTAATGCAAGGATTGCAAGGCAGTATCTATCCTATTTCATAAAAAAATAGTTCTTTGGTAACCGTAAGTCCTTTTGTGGGTAGCAAGTTCATTTTTAGTTGCCAAGAACTCAGTCCTACAGGATGCTGAGTACCTTTATTGCCTCTGGCTTCAGCAAACACAGAAAGACCTGGACGCTGTGTAGGAATCCCCAGAAAACAGTTGTCGAACTACATTGCAATTGCTTCAGAAGTGTCCATAGCTGTCCATAGTGTCCTAAGGCAATGAGAATAACTTGGAAAATATCAATGAAGGGGAGAGCACTCATTTTTAATTTATTTTGTGGCAGCAGTGACTTGAGGAGTTCAAAGTCAAGCTGGGATTTGTCACTAGACCCTTTCTAGAATGGGTTTAACTTACTTCTTTCTTATTATTATAAGAAAGCCATCAAAAATCTCTCTGGACTAACCCCATTAGTCACGTGTATGTGTGCTTGAATAAATAACTGATCCTTTTTGTTCATTGTTTGAAAAAACAGATTAAAAATCTCAGCTTCTTTTTAAATGGGCTAAAAAAAAATATTTTTCCTTTTCCTTAGCAAATGTTGAAGAAAAAGAAAATTCACTTTTAGACTAAAAAGAAAAAATTGGACTAGAATTTTAATTTCCATTTTTTTAACTTGACTTCATTAATCCTAAATTTTGGCAATTTTAAAAAGAAAAATCTCATCTTGAAATGAAAAATTGAACTATTGATTTTTATATATATCAAAATTCAAACTAACGTTTTCATTTTGGCCTTCTTTTTTTGACTGATAACATTCTTTCAATTCAGTCAAAATACACATTTCAATCAGCTGCGATCCCCTCGTTTCCTAGTTTAACCCTCAGAATACCCGAGTCTCCTTATAGCTATATTTTTTAGTCGTTTGACTCAAGTTTTGCATTCACTTCAGTTACTGATGTGGCTATAATTCACAGAGATTTAACTAAGTTAAACAAGACGGTCCTGGTAGCTCTGTCAGCACAGTCTGCAGCAACAGATAATTCAGCATGTGGTGTAAGACCTACTCAAAATACGGAGTACTTGGCAGGGAGCCCCACAGCTGAGCTCCAGCCATTCCTCTGCCGCTTCAGTGCTAATAAAACCTGAGAAAGCTGGTTTGCACACACCTGTATTTGCTGCCACCACAGTCACTGCAGACTATGGTGCAGTCACTGCATATGTACGTTTAGACTTGGTAGTTGAGTTTAATAATTTATATACCTCTTTATATGGTTATTTTATTTTAATTCAGCTGGTAGGTTTTTAGTAGCTTAATAACTTAGTAAATGTCCCCATGTCCTGAGCATCTCTATTCTACATCACATCCCACTCCTTCACAAGATGGCTTCAATGACCAGTCCCACTCACCATTGTAGTTTCTGCTATTGAACCAAAGCTGTTGATAAATATGTTGCAGGTAACATTTACAGGAGGACCTGCAAGTTGAACAATAAATAGAAAAATTGACAGGTTGTGTTCATGACATATATTAAGTACTGTTGTTCTCTCGCCAATGACATCATAGCACTTACCATTGTGGTTTCTGTGACTGATCCAAAACTGTTGATAAAAATATTGCAAGTAACGTTTACTGGAGGACCTGTGGAATGCAATAAAAATGTTGCAATATACATTGAAATAAAAGTACAGATCTCTCAGCCTCCATACAATCTGGCACAGATGTGGCTGAAAACAAGTAGAAAGTGAGTTTCCCCAAACAGATCATGTAAATATCGATCAAAAGAAAAACATTATCAATACTAATTTAATTAACCTAGTTTCGCTGGAATTTGTTATATAAATACACAGAAGTACATCCTTGCATTTAAGGATTTATGAGAAGAGTTGAGTGAGGGCATGAGTATAACAGCTTTTTCTTTATCCACAGAGCCAGCACAGAATATGTTTTAGCACTGCAACCACTCCTCTCTCCCCTCCTTCTCAGACTTAAAATTAAAAGATTATCTCTCCACACCTATTCCACTCTGTATGCAAAGGCTTTCCACTGAAATTCCCAGCAAGGGGCAGTTTTCACGTTGACTTCAGTCCACTGAAAATGGACTTGGACAAGCAGCTCTTTGTGCACCTGATCTGGAGACGTCTGCTTTGCCATAAACAAATGTTTTAGCAGTATCTGTTCTGGCTTGACACAGCTTTCGTTAAACAGCTATTTGTAATCTCTTGCCTCCCGCCTCCTTTCCTGCTATTCAGCAGTCACTGACGTGTAGAAGAATGAATGGGGACTTAATATTTAATTAGTTGTCTATTAAACTCCTTGTTTTTTTAGGCATGATGAAATAAACAGGGGTTCTCAACTGAATCAAAAAGGATTGATGCTAAATGCCTGAATTTCAGTGACACAACAGTTAATACAAGCATTGAGTATCAAGTACTTTCTTCTCTCTTTTCTCATTATTATTTTTAATCACATAATTTTCCTTACATTAAAAAAAGCCAGTGCACGGAATATAAATATCTACATTTGGTTTCATAGTTAGAGCTGAAATTCCTTTACAAAAGATGGAAACATTATTACTTTCTTTTTTGAAAAATGGAAAGATAAAGTAATGTGGCCAGTGAAACCCAGTATACTATCAGCTTCCTGAATGCTAGACCACCCACCTTCAAGGAAACAAACACGTTCATTTTGGGAAGAAAAACCACAACAGTAATAAGTTTTGAGGCTGTTAAATTCCAGTGAAGTGTGTTGTTCAACTCAGGTTTTGCAACAATTGTTTTCTAAAACACTTCCTTTTTACATTGTAAATGTGTTTTCACTTTCAACACCAAGCTAAACCAAGACGAATAGTCTGCTATTCTCCCTCCACAGTATAATTTTTTTCCTTTTTACCTGATGATATTTCTGCTAGCTGGGCAGCTTGACCAACATATTTCTCTACATCTAAACAAACAGAATCACCAAATCATTGAAGTTGGAAGGAACCTCTAGAGATCACCCAGTCCCCTTAGCCCATCTAGTCCCAGAGCACGATCAGCTAGAGCAGGTTGCTCAGGACTACATCCAGGCAGGTTTTGAATATCTCCAGGGATGGAGACTCCACAGCTTCTCTGGGCAACTTGTGCCAGTGCTCAGTCACCCTCATTGGAAAAGGTTTTTCTTATGTTCAAGTGGAATATCCTGTGTTTCAGTTTGTGCCCACTACCTCTCGTCCTGTAACTAGGCACCACTGAGAAGAATTTGGCTCCATCTTCTTTACTTTCCCCCCACCAGTTATTTATGCACATGGATGAGATCCCCCTGAACCTTCTCTTCTCCAGGCTCAGCAGCCTCAGCAACCTCAGCCTGTTGTTGTATGACAGACCCTCTTGTACTGGGGAGTCCGGAGGTGGACCCAGCACTCCCGATGTGTCTCACCACTGCTGAGCAGAGTGAAGGATCCCCTCCCTCAACCTGCTGGCAATGCTCTGTCTAATGCAGCCCAGGAGGGGCTCTGTCTAATGCAGTCTTCTTTGCTGTAAGGGCACATTGCTAGCTCATGTTCAACTCGGTGTCCGTCAGGATCCCCACGGCCTTTTCTGCAAAGCTGTATTCCAGCTGGTCATCTCCCAGATTGTTCCTCTCCCGGTGCAGGACTGCATTTCCTCTGCTG
>JAOBAS010000056.1:18879935-18899630 GCA_025311575.1 Elanoides forficatus | reverse complement strand
AAGAGGTTGGATTTAGATAAGATATAAGGAAGAAAATTTTTACAGTGTGGGTGGAGAAACACTGGCCCAGGTTGCCCAGAGAGGTGGTAGATGCCCCATCCCTGTGACACATTCAAGGCCAGGTTGGATGGGGCTCTGAGCAACCTCATCTAGTTGAAGATGTCCCTGCTCATTGCAGGGGGGTTGGACTAGAAGACCTCTAAAGGTCCCTTCCAGCCCAAACCATTCTGTGATTATGATTCTATAAACCTAAGTACTGCCAGCAAAACTGGTCATGTTCTCTTCTTCCTCAGAGTTTTCTGGAAAGAGCTTTATTGGTGAGATATCACCAATTCAATTTTTTTCTGATAATTTATATTTGTTTATAAACATCAAAAGTGTAATGCAAGATTTGCAACCAAATGATAACAGAAGATACTTACCAGAGGATCTTACAAACTAACATTTGCTCATATAACCTACAGATTCTAGACTAAAATTCCAGATTTCTCTTAAAGTCAATCTGGTAGTGATGGGGTTTCTAAATGTGCATAGCAAACACGAGCCAAATGAAGTAGATAAGAAAAAGATAACTAACTGAGACAGAAGTTTGAAATGCTCTTATTCTGTTTTTTACTGATTTTTTTTTTTTCCACTGTTGATATTTTTCCAGTGGGGAAGGGGTGTATAGGTGGTGTTCATCTTAAGGAAGTAGTCCACATTAAAGAGGGCACACAGCATCACTTCTTCCAATGAAACATTTCACATACTCCATCCTATAAGATTTTTCTAATCTAATAGTTCATTTAAAATGAAAGCAGTAAACTTCTATGAATTATAGCCAAGGTTTGAGAATATAATCTAAAACTCTTCAAAGGCAATGGAAACATTTAATTTGACTTCACTGCCTAAAATCTAAAAAGAGTTGACATTACTTCTGAAAAATTAAGCAAAGTATACTTTATAATGAAATCCTTTTTTCCCCCTTGTTTTCCTTTTGTCACTTCCAATGCAACAAGGCAACAGTCCAGGTGCCTTTCAGGCACATTTGAGATAATCAAAGTCATTTTCAAGTCATAAGGAAAACATCTGTTTCTTGAAAGAACTCAGGCAAAAGAAAAACCCAAACCCAAACCAGGTAGCTAATTCTCAAGTCCACCAGAATGTAGATGTCTGGTATTCTGACAAACAGCTAAGATATCGCTTCTGTTCCCTGCAGCTCCCATGCCCCTGCTTCCCCAGAGGGTCTACTGCTGCCAGTCGCCGGGACTCTCCAATGCACTGCCTTCGTGAAAAGCCCTGACATTATAATGTGTCACACCCGCCCTGTGACTTCAGGGCACTTAGCGCTTACAGAAAGTCCTCAGCACTCACCTGCTCACCTTACCCACAAGAAACATGAAAATACCAAATATTCCCCTGAATTTGCTGTGTCATGTTGCTTCATAGCTCCTGTACCAAAGCTGGCTGTGACCTTGCCACTGTCTGGCTAGGGAGCAAATCCTTTCCATGTCAGCTGCCAGAAGGGGTGAATCCATCCCAACGCACGGAGGAGTCCCCGTGTCGAGTGAGGAGTGCTGGAAGATGTACGCTGAGCCCCATGCAGCTGCTAACTGCAGCTTTTTCTGAGTATTCTCCAGTATTGATAACACACGGTCCCAAAGCTTCCTTCATTTGGTATGTTCTTGAGAAGATTTACTTGTGCTCTTGCCCTGGAGATCATCCTAACTGCAGCTAATAATATCTATATTCTCACATCCATCCCAACTCTGCCTTTTTAATGTACAGTTTCCAGGCTGCACCTGGCAGCCTTTTTCTCTTCACATTAATTTCAGCCATATCACTAAAATGTCTTTAGTGGGAATATTATAATCATACAAGAGATTTAAAATTACACCTGTGCACTTGCCAATTTTCTTTGATATGTGTATTTATTAAGGGATTTTGTAAGGCACACTAAAATACAGTACACATGCACGCAGACAACTGTGGGCAAGGCAGAGAGATGTGGAAGCAAAAATGAGAGATAATGAGGCAGAACCACCTCATGAAATGATAGTGAAAATATTGGGAAGATGTTTACACATCTGTGAAGAATCTTGTGTCTTTCTCTACACATAGTAAGTTTTGGTCTACCTTCTGGCTTTGGCCCATGTGCCAATGGAAGTTTTTCCCACCATCTCGGATGGTTTATTTTGTTCCTTATACAGGGGAGAAAGGTGCCCTTGTCCCCTTACCACAGAGAGCAGGTTAAGCATCAGGACTGTTTGAAAAGACTAGAATCAATCCTGCCTGAGTGTGGGGATAGAGCAGGGATCCAGGAACACGACCAAGGAGCAAAGTGAGGAGGTAGTGATCCCACCAGGGACGGAGCATCCCTTCTTCTGTGGAGCAGGGATTTCATGTCAGAGCTCAAATGAGGGAGGCAATCAAAACGTGGGTGAGGGCAGGACAAAGACCCA
Organism: Elanoides forficatus; assembly: GCA_025311575.1. Lineage (NCBI taxonomy): Eukaryota > Metazoa > Chordata > Aves > Accipitriformes > Accipitridae > Elanoides > Elanoides forficatus. Next base: position 18,897,189 of record JAOBAS010000056.1, on the reverse strand, counting down.
CAAGCCGACCTAAGCACTGGCAACATAGGTCCCAGGACAGCAGGGGAGGGCAGTAGAGCTTGTTGGAGATGGTTTATTAATTGCCAGTTCTGGAGGAAGCTGGCATTTTAGCAACCATTTCTCCTCAATCAAGCTGAACAGCCTCCAACGTCCTGCAGAGTCCTTATGAAACCTGAAACAGAGCTAACCTCTGTGGAGGGCTCTCTTGCAGCTGCAGTACTACAGGTGCCTGAATTACCACTTCAAGAGCTTGCCAATGCATCTCTTCATGGCTGTCGTGGCTTAACCCCAGCCAGCAATTAAGCACCACGCAGCCACTCGCTCACTCCCCCCCCACCCAGTGGGACAGGGGAGACAATTGGGAAAAAAAGTAAAACTCGTGGGTTGAGATAAAGACAGTTTAATAGGACAGAAAGGAAGAAACTAATAATAATGATGATAATAATAATAATAAAATGACAGTAATAAAAGGATTGGAATATACAAAACAAGTGATGCACAACACAATTGCTCACCACTTGCTGATCGACGCCCACTTAAATCCTGAGCAGCAATCCTTCCCAGGCCAGCTCCCCCCAGTTTGTATACTGGGCATGATGTCACATGGTGTGGAATACCCTGTTGGCCAGTTTGGGTCAGCTGTCCTGGCTGTGTCCCCTCCCACCTTCTTGTGCCCCTCCAGCCTTCTTGCTTTCTGCGCATGAGAAGCTGAAAAATCCGTGACTTAGTCTAAACACTACTTAGCAGCAACCGAAAACATGAGTGTGTTATCAACATTCTTCTCATACTGAACCCAAACCATAACACTATAGCAGCTACTAGAAAGAAAATTAATTCTATCCCAGCTGAAACTGGGACAATGACCCTGCAGGCACATCCTTGTAAGTCAGACAGCAAGGCTGAACTCCTGCTGGGACACCTCAGCTGGCCATGGTCATTTGGCAGGAGCAAGTTGTTGATCATCCCGGTTTCCTCCCTGCTCAGAGTGCAGGAGGCAGGGTAAGGACTGGAGAAGTGCTATCAAAGGCAGCTCAGCCAATCCTGTGGAAAGGGACCGTGGATGTTGGGCCAGGGAGAGAAAGGTAGCTTTGAAGCATTAGAAAAGTTCTTCTGAGACACAGGGATCCTGCAGCTACTGCAGAAGCAGTGCAGTTTGCACACTTGTTTTCAAGGATCTGTATAATGCATAGTCCAACCCCTGATGAGAAAATTCACATGATTTAACAAGTTTGCTTAAGGTTCTAGTAAGAAAGCAGGAGGTAGACCACAGGTAGTCTTTATTGCAAGTACTTAGGGAAGCCTTCTCTCTTTCCCTATCATTCTGCCTTTGGGCAAAACCAATGTTTTCCTCCACTTAAACATCATCATCTCATTAGAGTGTTAACAGCAAGGGAAATGTATCAGTCACAGGAGGCAAAATTAATGGCACCAGGACAACATAGTTACCCTAAGGCTTACAAATCAAGGTGACATTTCTTGTTAGGGAGTGATGCCTTTCATTTATGAGGTTGTCTTTCTATAGGATTTCTGTGGACTGCATCACTCTGACTCCCTATTTATAATCAAGCCAGGAAACACAGAATGCCTTCTTCTTTAGAAGTATTCACCACAATGCAATGTACAGCAGAAATTATTATGCTTATGTCACATTTATTATTCACTGATGACAATTCTACCTAGTAAACAAACAAACAAACAAATAAACACTCCAAACACCAAAAAAACCCACAAGGGAAGATATCTCAGGAACCTCTGAAATACAGTAATTGTATGGTACTTTGCACTGATGCCGTTTGCTGGAAAAATCAAATAAAGACAAAGTTATTGTTCTGTTTCATGAAGCTAAAACCAACATCCTCTGAAAGTCCATCTGTCATATATAATAACTTAGCTCACTGAGAATGTCATATCTCCTGGTGGGAAGGTGGCAACAGTTTGGGGTATTTAACTGTTGCATCTGAGACTCAGAATCATATTCTGTGATATCAATATACATTTATGATCAACAGAATAAGGCTAAGAGTCATGAAGGCACATACAGAGCCAGAGCAAGACCTGCAGAGATATTTAGGTGTCTAAATCTTCTTTAGGACTCTCATTCCCACTGATATCACTGAGCCCAAATACTACCAAGTATCTGAGTGATATATGTGAGCAACACCACTTAAGGCAATGGTATTTGCAGACTGGAGGAGACACAACATGCCCTACCCAAAGCAGGCAAGAGATAGAGGCAACGGTGGATGGAATCAGCAGGAAAACATTACAGACAGAGGAAAGTACAATTTTTCCCTAGTTCCAGCTGCCTATTTCCAGAATTGCACAGGCAGGCACACACACAAATATAAACAAAATAGCATCAAGAGAACTCTTACATCAAGATTTAAGCTGCTTGCCTTCAGTTGGTTAACTTGAGAAAACATCTGAGCAAAATTATGGCTTTATGACATGACCTGGGTATAAAAGGGGCATGTGACATTCCAAAATCGAAAGCTCGTATTCAGCAAAATACCACTGAGGCCTCACAAGACAAATACTCCAGTGATTGTCAGATCCAGGTGATTACAGAATGAGTCACAGAAAGAAAATGTCTCTGGAGTAAGTACAGCTAAAGCCATCTATATCTATATATATACATCAACATAGTCTGAGGTCAAACAGTGAGTAATCAATTTCTGAAGTAGCATGTGAGTTTTCAGCTGTGGGACTATTGCTGATTGTAACAGGAGTCATGCCGGTAAAATCCTATCAACATCTCACAGAAGGAGAATCCCTACTAAGATGCACTTTTCTGTGCCTTAAAGCACTTGTGAAAATTGTTGGATTGGCATGCTTCACATTCAGTGAATGCCTTTGTCCACAGACTCAGCTCTGGAAGAGGAAGGTAAGTCTCACACTACAAAACCTCTTCAGTTCTGCATTTGGCATTATGGGATAGTCCATATAACGTGTTCATTCTTCCCTGACTCTTTCTGCTGAGGCTGATAACAGAAACATATATTACTGTCAGCTCTAGGGTACCGCGGGATATTTCCACATAGGTTATCTAATAGTCACTGAACAAGAATAATTTTCAGGCACTATTTTATTTCACTCCACAAACCGGGAGCTCAGAAATGAAAAGCCCTTTAAACAGTTGACATGCTCCTGATTTACCCAGCCAACCTGAGCTAGTCTACAAAGAATATATAGTCATAGCAGTCACAATGGATTGTATAAATGCACTAGAGCTGGCTTTCACATAGGTAGTTTGAGAGCTGCTACCAATGGAGTCATGGCAGGCTGGAATTCACTGGAGACCATTAACCTCAGGCATTATAGCTTGTGCTGAGCTCTGTGTCATCTTGGTGTGGCACAGAGCACCTCTGAGCAAATTACTTGAAAGCTAACTCAGATATTTCTACACAAGCTTCAGTCACACTTGTGACTGAGTGCGACCAGTCGAGAGCTAAAGCCTTCCATGTGCAAATGAGTCTGTGGAAATAAATCTAAAAAACAGTGAATCAGGAATCTTATATCTGGAAACTTCCCTTTGGAACTACAAGCCTACAGTGCAAAGTTACTTAGTACTTACATCAACTTTGAAAATACTCAAATAAATGCTTTAATTCTTCGTATGTCCATCAAACTGTTTTGTTTTTTTTTTTTTTCTCTCAGTTCTCCACTCTTCTTTCAAACCTTTCCATTCCAAGTCATGACAAGCACCTTACTGCAAGACATCTCTTCCTGAAGTCTTCCTTCTTCCAAAGCAATGGGTAATTTGGGGAAACCGGTTTGCTTTTCTTAAACCATGAAAAGATCCAGGCACATACTCCTTTTCTTATCACAAAACAGTGTTCACTAAAGTAAGCAAACGGAAAGGCAGAGGCTCTCAGCCTCACTGGGAGCAGGTAGCAGAGATGCTCCTTGCACCTGATTCTGAGAAGCTGCTCGGTTGCTTTGCATTAATGAAGAGAGTGCTCTTCGCTGCTGATCAGCATGTGAACTGCGTAAAGTGTGCAGAGGCCTGGGACATTGCTGAATGTCATTAAATAAAAGATGGTATTACATCTCTAGTCATGAAATCTGCACTCCAGCATAGGGTCAGTCAAACTCCTCCTGAATAATCTTATTTTTAATAATGTTTTACGAAGTCAGTGTACCCAACTCATCTAAGAGACTGCATGGAACCAGAAGATAAAAAATGTTCACTGTGAAGAGAAGGCAGGAGGGAAGATCTACTTAATGAAAAAAAAAAGTATTAATAATAGTATTGAAATGCTGTCAACAAGTCTAGGTTTCTACTTTCAGTCAGAAGCTCAAAACATTTATGTAAAAAAACCCCAAACAATTGGTACTTTCTTCCTTTCTCTAAGTATTTCTTACTTTGTTCCTCCTCTGATTCTGATCTTGTGCTGCAGAAATTAATGGAAGCTCAGTTATAAACATCAATAGGTACAGTCTTAAATACAGGGCTTGGTCAATATTTCTCTCCGTGGCCACGGAGAGGTCTCGGAATCGATTTTAACTCCTTTTTTTCTTCCTCTGAGCCTCGGACATTCACTTTATTTGACAGTTCTGCCAGCTTTTCCTTTAATGTCTCCATAATATTCCTTGCTTTACTATCAGAAGGCATATGTAGGACTTGAAGAAAAAGAGCAGTTTGGGTGACTAACATTACTGAGCAGACATTGATTTATGGCTGCTAGGGAATTATACATCAAACGATATATGGGACACAGATGAACAATGGGATTTAGACAAATGGGATGGCTCAGGCATAAGGACAAATGACAACAGAAATGGTAAGGAGCTGGTATAGATGGCAATCTGCAACCGGTCAGAGACACGCAGACCCATATACTCACCACAACTAGCACTAAGAAAATAAAATTTTCCTTTTAATTTCAAACCTTTCCCATTTTTTACCTCCTTACAGTTCAACTCATTTCTATTCAATCTGCGCAGAATATTACTTTGAAATTAATTCCTCCCTCCTGACTCTCAGCTTCAATGCTCCCATCAGCTGACCTGTGGTGTGTTTAGCTCAGCCTCCCATCCCTCCCCTTCACACATCCCCTCTCCTTCTGGGAACCTCCTATGTGGTCTCCCACATCCTTAATACCAAAAAGGATCTGTCTTTCAACTGCAAGACATGCTTGAGGCACTTCTTGGGTGTCTTTCACCAGCAATTTTTTTAGTCATCCATTCTTCCTATATATAAAATGGCTGGAAGAATGGGAGAAGGAAGGAGAACTCTTCACCAGCCTAGAAAACAAGCGTCTTATAAACTGACTGGCTTACTTCTTTAACGGTACCAGACCAGCTCTTTGATGCAGGATGCTCGCCGCATTGCTGTGAGGGGTATCTCATGGCTTTCCCATGGGCTCAGAGCTCTGCTGATGTAAAGCGTGTTGTAGGGTCAGAGCATCTGGTCTTTTTCTGGTTTCTACCACCAATAGTCGTGCTGAGTAGGAGTCTTCTACAGAGTCAACCAAATGAGAATATATCCACACTGAGGAGCTTATTGGCCTGAATTGAACCTGTCCCTTATTATTTATAACTTTAATAAGCCAAAGTTTTTATTCTATTAAAAAACAAAAAAGAGTTAAAATCTGTTTTTTAACAGATTGTGTGTGCTTTACTTCGCACAAAACACCTCAGAAGTGTGACAAAATGAAAATTCTCAGGAGTATGGAGCCAAAGATCTGCAAAATTATTCTCAGGAGTATAGAGCCAAAGAGCTACAAAATTCTCCCAGATGCTTATTTTTAGGATGGCTTCTATGACCGGACTGACTGAGGCTTTTAACACCTCAGACTGCTCCATCTGATGGGATATCGCTGTCTGGAAAGGAAAATTACTGTAGTCTGAAACTCTTATGTGGAGTGGCCACATCTTCATTTTAGTTTGGCACGGGGGAGAGTATGTGCATGTGTTTATGCACAGGCAACAGGCTACATTCACATCTGGCAAAAAAGGAGTTTTTACATATGCTCCCGGTTTGGCTCTATGCATATAATTTGCATGCATCTCTTTAACAACTTCTTTAAATTGCAGTGTGAGAGTTTATAGCAGCATTCCAGCCAAAGTGTAACTGTTATTTTATTTATCATTTAGGACTAATTCTTAGTCTTAAGACTTATAATTCTTAAGACTAATGTCTTAGACTAGACATAGTAAACAGCACAAGAAGAAAGAGCAATTCTGATAAGACAGTTTTATAGCCTAAAACGAAGACATAAAGACAGCACACATTGGGAATGTAGTCATTAGAGGCAGCCTGACATAATGAGTATCGATCTGGTAAATTTTAATCCTAGGTTTTCCCTGACTAACCATGCCTGTTTAAGGAAAGCATTTAGCCTCTTCTCAGCTATATTTCCCCAAGTGCAAAAGCGAGGGAGATAAACCATAGTTGTGTTCCCAGGATAGAGGAAGAATGAGTTTGTCCATGCAGTGTGTGTCAACTGATTATCAGTTACTATTCTTTAAGGGAAAGCGTCCACAATTCAGCTAGTCACAGATGTGCCCGGTTGCTTCCATGCTTTGGAGACACAGAAACACACAAGGAGGGGTTATTGGCTTTCGGAGAAGAACATCATACCGCTACTGTGCTTCCCTGGACATCCCACTGTTTGCTATAGACAGAAAATCTCAGCCCCAGACAGGTAGAAGGAGTTGCAGTGTCTGATGCTTTGGTGCGTAACACCCAGGCCCTTGTGGAGGAACCCTAAGGGCCTCATAGTCCATGGGCAGAGCACGATGCTTCACCACAGTGGGGTACCACTTGCAGAGAGCAAATAATTTGCAATGGGCTCTTTGGGGGCCCTCCTGAAACCATGCTTCTCTGCAAGGTTGAGGTACCTCATTCAGGATCCACTGCTCAGACAACTCTCCAAGTCAACACATACAACCTTACTTTGAAAAATCAGTCAAGAATTTCAGTCTTACCTTCTAAAACGCAGCCCGTTTTGCAGCCAATAACAAAACATTGAGAGATTTCATACAGAAAGAGTCCTTCCTAGGAGCTTCCATGCCTGCCTCAGATTGTACGGGGTGCAAACTTGCACCTCCTAGGCTACAAGGCTGTGAGTTTCTTGGAAAATGGGGTGGGATATCTCTCACTATCTCCTATTCAGAGGATATGGGATTAATCTTAAACTGCAGCTATGGTCACTTTTAAAAATACTTAATAGGTCCAGATAGCCTGCTGAACCCAGCAAGGTGTGCAGGAAAACACTTAGGTTACAACATTTGGAGAAAGAGAGAGAAAGTGTCCTCATGCACATTTGTATCTTAACGGTTGGAGCAATTATAAGGAAGAGTGAGAGAAATGCTGGGTCTCAATCTCTGTCCTTACGTTTTCTGTAACAGTTACATCAGCTGCCCCTAAGGTGTAATAGCTACAACAGTCATTTCTGTGCATCACATCAAAATGGTCAAGAATAAAGGCTCTCCCCTCTCAGACAAGCCGCTACACTGCAAGATTGAAAAGCCAAGTTCCCCTCGTATTTTGTCCCTAGCTTAGTAAAGTTTGAATTCTTTGCTGCAAAATGGGCCACGCAGAATCGTTTATAGTCCTTTGGATCAAATGCTGAACCCTTTAAGCTAAGGGGAAACTGGACCAAAAATCCTCTGCCTATTGTCAAGGAAGGCAGGTCACCCATAGACGCTGTTTTGTGTTTCTGGGGGTTTTTAAGTGATGACAGATCCACCCAGAGAGGAATCCTTTTTCTGTGGAATATAAGGCAGGCTCTGAGATACCTGGTCCCTACAGGGAGGTGGAGCAGTGCCTCATCAGAGAGCCTGGATGTGGCTTAGGAGTGAGGTGGGTCCTAAGCAAGGCAGCCTGGGGCAGTTCTGGGCACACTCAGGAGCAGAACTGAGAGAATCCGAGGAACTGTAAAATAAAACAGTAATGCACTGCCAGCGTTACACAGCAGATGGATTGGGGATTTCTGGGGGGAGGGTGTTTGGTTGGTTGTTTGTGGACTTATATTCCATCTAAGTCCTGTTTTAAAAGCTTCTTTCTTTTATTGGCTCATGAAGCCTTTATGCTTCCACCCTTCCCAGCTGCTGACATGTAGCTGAGGCATAAGGAGTAATCAATGTGTCTTCATGCCCTTGCAATACTTGAGGATTGCTGGTAGCTGGCACAGTCCAGATAAGCCACTAGGCTGCTCTGATTTATCCCTTATAAGTAACTGAGTACTTGGTGAATGGCACTTCTCTCTCACGAACTCTACTGCTCAGATCTTGCATGGTTTCCAGAATCAGAGCCTTCATATTTCTGTAAATTTTGAATTTTAACCATGGGCTTGGTGTTTATGACATTGGCAGGTCACTTGTTATGCCAGACATTGTGCACCCTTCATTTTAGAGCTGTGTCAGACCCTGTACCTCCCTGTCTACATCATTTGGAGGGGCTCTTCTCTACAGACTGCTAAAATCATTCATTTTTGTGAAAGACTGTGAAATGCGTATTTGGAAGCTGAACCATCAAACATACATTTTCTGATGGCTTAATCAGAGATTTATATTCATGTTTCCAGAGGGAGGGGGGAAAGATAATGAAACTGTCTAATAAAACTGCATATTTCTGTTTTATGTATACATATTCCTAGTTACTATATCACCATATGTAATAGATTTGCAGTTTATAAATGTGTATATTTATAGTAAATTAAGTGTACATGTTTTTATATATTCTATATATAAATTGCATGTTTTCTAAGACAGTCAAAACAGAACAAGATGCTTAATGAGTGACCCAAGGGCATTGACTTCAACTGTACAGAAAATCTAAATCTAAACATGAAACTGGATGTCATAAAAACAATACAACTAAATTAGAACATGGTCAAAACAATAGTGTCTCCTGCTTTGATATCAAAGGTCTTCGGCTCTGCTTTGACATTTGTTTTTCATAAATTCCCTTGGCAGTTTGTGCATCAGCAGACCAATATTCCATGACAACAGCCAAATTCATTGATATCTCTTAATTAAATAATTGGTTCTGAATAAAGGCAACACACCAATACGATACAGATCGCTGTGGCTAACCTTTTCAATATAAAAGAAGATCAGGGACAGATCCTCAGCTTGGATACCAAGCAGCATTGGTTAGCTTGGGCTTTACAGCGCTGCGTGCTCGCAGCCTTTCTGACTTGCTTTTGGGGGAAGCTGGCTGCAGGAAGCTCAGAAAGAGATCCAGGGAATGAGCAAACAGCTAAGCAGCGTAGATAATCGGGGGGCTGCTTGAGCTTGCTGTCTGGCCCCATTTGTCTAGAAGCCTAGACATAACCTAACGAGCCATGCAACTCCCCCAGCCTACTCATGTTCTGGGAAAGAACCTGAAATTAAAGAAAGAGGGGAAGAAGGACAAGTTCCATAGCCCTCTTTACCAGCAGTTTTAAAAGAAACACAATTAAAAGGATCCTTGCATAATTGCAGTAAAAAGGTTTCTGCATGAAAACGTGCATACCTAGGGCAGAGGCTGAACATCATTTCCTTAGCTACATATTTGTAGTTGAAGAAAATTAAAACAAACCCAAACAAACCTGATATCCTGTGGGTAAGGATCCTCATGCAGCATCTAACTGTGCAGTGAGATGTGTGTACACAGCTTCATCTGAAAACAGCACGAAGTTGTAGATGTGCTTCGAGACAGAAAACAAACCAGAAGCATACCTCCCTAATAATGGATGCTTGCACATCTCAAGCAACCTATATTTAGGTAGTGCAATGGCCTGGCCACATCTGAAAACCGACCAGGTAGCCTCCCTCCTCCTACAATGAGCCTTCAGCCCGTGCCCTGCAATGGGAATGCACCGATGGTGAGCACTTCCTTACTACGTGCTGTCGTGCCTGAATAGGATTTGAGTCTCCATCAGCCATGGCCCCTTGAGGCTCAAACTGTGTGGGAAATAGCCCAGTACCGGATACTCACCGCATCTGACTTCATGGCCAGTAGTTGTTAGCAGCTGAGGTCTGGCTTTGGGAAGCCTGTTAACCACTGGAGAACAAGTCACTGCAGCCCCACAGCCTATCTTAGGTATGTTTTTCAACTTTTGTACGTATTTACAGGTTGTTTTTCCAACAGGTATTTATTGTGAAGTGTCGCATCGAGATTAAGGTCGACTTCTGCAGACAGTGCCTCTTCTTAGCATGTATGTAGAAGCTGCTTTTATTTATTAAGCCTGATGCCATTAATATAACCCTTGAATGTCATTCAGTGCTTTCCATTCATGCTTTTTTAAGCATTTCATTACTGGTCAACTCAGGGACCAAATAAGTAAGCAAAGGGCTAGAACATATGGGAAAAACTGACCCTCGCTGCCAAGGAGTTAAAGTATTAAAGTGCATAAGCCATTTCCTGTAACAGTTGTCAAGCTAATTTTCAGTAAATTACTTAGTCCATGTGTTTATTATTCAGATATAAACCCACTGACTCGGCATGAAAATGACATTACACCGCTGTAATAACAGGGTAATCTTTTACACCTGCAGCCACTACACCCCCGAACTGCATCCTTCTAACAAGATTTCTCTGTGTTCAGGAACAGCAGCTTCCGAGCAAGTGAAGTCACACCGCATTGCACCATCCAGTGATGAGGGTAACATTAATGGGCACTGTTGCTGCACGCCTCCATGTAACTCCGTAAAAATCAGAATATTCTTTAGCAAATAATGACTTAATGGGAAAGAATGCACTTAAAACATAGAATGAACTTAAATACAAAAGAAAAGCAGTATCATCTTCCTTGCAAATGTCTTCTGTACCAAAAGATAACACAGTTCTGGAGCTCTTGGTGACAAACTCCCCTTCTCTCCACCCAGTGCCTGACAGCCAGTCTACTACTTAAAGTATTTGGCATAAAGGACATAGTAGTGTCAATAGCTAAATAGTTTTCTCTGTCTCATAAGTTCTAGCTTATGTTTAGATTTTAAGTCATTTTAGAAGATGAAGGTGTTAAAAAGTAGAAATAATTTAGTAATCTCTGAAGGTCAACACCTGCTAGGAAAATCTAAAGTCAAGCTGACTTTCCATTAGCTCCACGTCTCACATTGTGATTAAGCTGTAGATTGATCCCTTGTATCATGGTACTGCACACAGTGCTCTTGAGGTAGCTTGAGCTGAATATACACTAATCTAAGACACCACTTCACCATCCCTGGTTTCTACCAGTGAGAAAGCACATTCTTGGCTAGTGTTATAACACGGGTGCCCTACGCTGCTATTTCTGGTTTTGCTGAGGAAAGCAAAGCGAGCAGTGGAGAAAGTAAAGATATCACTCTGATTTGTTGTTGTTGGTTCTTACCATTAAAAAATATAAACATGAATATTAATTGGGTAACAAGTACATCATGCAGGTTTCACTTTTTAGTATTTTAGAGAAACCGTGCTCAACTGATGTTATAACTGAAGAAGAAACAGCAAGTCAGCTCATAGGACCACGAGTGTATGTTTGCTGTCAACAGAAAGACTCTCAGGGACTTCAATTAGTATTAGATTGCAGTCTTCATATTTACATTTAAAAGTATTCCCCTCTGTGTCCTTACACAAATTATTAGCCTATTCAAATTCAATCCAAGATAAGTGTAAGATGAAAAAGTATGCATTAAGTATCTGACAGACAGCGATTAAAGAAAGGCAATTTTGAGAGCTGTCACTCTGGCACTTCTCTCTGGCTGTTCATCAGGGGGACAGTCCCTCTCAGTGCCCTGCTCATTTTGTATCTCATCACTTGGTGTGTCAAGAAGAACCAGAAATCTGCTCCTCTGCTTTCAAATGGTTGTGTAAGACAGAAAGATACAAAAAAAAGAAAGGATTTTTCAGTATATAGTAATGCTTCAAAAAAAAATCAAGCCCCCAAAACCTGTTGTTGATGTCTACACATTCACATATTCACCTGTTGCTCTCCCACTATCTTCCTGAATTTTCTAATTCACAAGAGCAATTTAGAGAAAAGCAGCAACTAATGATGAAATGCTTTATCTGGATAAAACACCTTGTTCCAGTAAGTAGCATTTTCCGCTCTCTTTAGAATACATACCCTTTATTCCACAAATTAATCGAATAGCTGCTGTTTTCCAGTAATTCAGACTAGTCATAAAAGTCTATTCAATTATTGTATAATCAATGGTATAAGATAAATGGGTTCCACTCAGTTGCCTTTCCATGAAATCAGACTTCTGACACTTGAAAATGCCTATATTGGACTAGAACAAAGCTATGTAACCAGTTTAAAGCAGAAAAAGCTAGACAAATGCATGAGTAGCGGCACAACTACTTTGATCCACAGCGACTTTGTGAAACATAGGAAACAAATGTTAACGCCAGACTACACGCAAAGCTAGATAGCAGATCCCTAGTTTAAACCATCATTCCTGCAGACCTCTTTTATGCTTAAAAGTTCTTGCCTTAAAATTCAAAAAGTGTCGTAAATTCAGTAATCATTCAACATCTCATACATTCATCCATTTATATGATTTAGAATGTCAATATTGTACAATAGCCTGTATCCCAAAAAAGATTGCAAAGAGATTAATGGATGTTAGAAATTGAAACAATTTGTATCATGGTCACAATAAAGGGTCAGTACAAAAAATATCTTTATAATATCCATGTGAGATAAATTTATTTTGACCTCTTAGCAGCTGTACTTCTTATTCTTTAAAAGGAAAAATTATGCAACTAGAACATGGGTGTGCACCATATTGACTAATAAAAATGGTTATCAGCTGACAAAGTTTTGACTGGTGATGTGAAGTTCAAAACTGCATGACTTAGCTCTCTAGTTCTGAACTCTGAGATACAAAATACCCTTCAAAGGAGCATAGCAAAGAACAAGAAAACCTTTCAAACTCCTCACCAGAAGACTGAGAGCTCCGGGAGAGTTCAGAGATGTGAAGTTACGAAAAAACTGCTGCAAAGTATGATCCTGCCCTGGAAAGTGACTTAATAAAAAAAATAAGAAGAAGAAATGGCAGATTCTTTGCCATTAAGGGTTCATAGGCGTCATCAGGCAGCAGCTTCACTCCAGGAACACAAACCATGGGACTTGGAGGGGAGCAGTGCCTGTCGAACAGCTCAGCATGCACCATACCACGTCATGCACACCATTGCTGCTCGACCCGCTTGAACATCAGGGGAGCAAAGCTGTGAATCTTTCTCCTCCTGTGTTTTCCATGAAACGGTTTTAGACACATACTGGGTAGCAATAAAGAGCTGTCTTTAAGTTGTCCTATGTACAGAGACTGCTACTATTCCTGGTTTATGTGAGCTACAGGAGATGAAGCAGAATTCTTCTTTTGGTGTCCCTCCCGTATAAAGGGCAGGAATAAGTTCTTAACAATTGCTACCTTGCTCAGTTCAGGCATTCTCTGAAACTTCACTGATACTCATACAAATGCACAAAATGAATGTGAGACCCTAAGGCAATATCACTTACTACAAGCTAATGTGGACTCTGGTTTAGGAACTCAATAAGCATTTTGAAAACTACTGAAATTAGAACTTAAGACTTCCCTGACTAGAGGAGTTTTTTTAACTTGTCAGACCTTTGGATCTGAAAGCTGTACTATGTTCCTCCTCACTCAGGCATAGGAAGCCTCAAAAAAAGGCACTTTGGTCCAAATCTTGTAATTTGCACATGTGGCTAAGAAATAATTGTTTTTCCATCCATTCTGAACTTTCACAGCACTGCTAACAAGGCTCAATACAGGAAAACATGCATTTCGGTGACCAAAGCTGATAGATATAAGTGCAAAGGTACATTGGCATCAGATTTGTTAAAGAAGGAAGCATTTTATCAGTTTTCAAAGTAAAGTAACGTTCTGAGCTTTAAATTAGCATAGAAGAGCCAGTTTTGGTGGAATTATAGGGCTCTCCAGAAATGCTAAGTATTTGCAACGAAACTTCTCTCCCAACTCCTTTCATTCAAAGCCACAAGACATTCTGTGCTCACTTCCATAGGGATTTACAGGACTACAGCAAGGAAAACTTGCTGTGAATAGTAATGGTCGCAAAAGAAACCTCCAGTCCCTAGCCTTCTGTGCGCTGGAATTGTGGTGGTGACTCTCCACAACTCAGTTCAAATTATGGAAGGAAAGTGGGGAGTCATGGAAGTGATGAACAGAATATGGTTTTTATATTTTGTAGGGATCCTGAGAAATTGGTTCTTACCATTCAGTCAACATTCGCAGGATAAAATCTGCTGTCTGCATACCTTGAGTCCTATCTCTCTGCTTTGGGGAAGAAGGCTTTACTTTCTTCAAGTTGAATAAAAGCATAGACCTTTTCTTCAGACACTGCTATAAAGAAGACAACAGCTCAGCATGGAAGTGGTAAAGATATTGTCTTCATGGCTCAAAAATGTCAGGAACAACTCATCTCAATTGCTTTTAGTGTGGAACCTGGAATCCTATTTGCTATGTGGAATTAGTAAGGTCTTCAGAATCGAACTCTGACAGCTCTCCTAGTCCTCCCCATGGATCAACTGATCTCCATGACATTATCACACTGGAAAACTGAAGTTGTTGAAAAGAGAATCAGAACCCAGAGGTAAAACCCTCAAACCCACAATTTGTCCAAAACATAATCTATTAATTAATCACAAGTCTTAAAAAAAACTTACCTTTAAAATTTGGTCTGATTCTAGCATCATACCCCGATGTCCTTCCCATCAATTTGTCCAAAAAATCTGAAGGAGACAGGGTCTGTGAGGGGGATTTTCCAGATCTTGAATCATGTTCTTTACAGAAAGTCGTCCTAAATAAATTATTAGCCACCATTAGCTAATATTTAGCTTGTATTGTATTCAAGTCGTGGAGAAATTATAGCACTGAATAAAATTGTCTCAATTCAGTGAATGTAGCAATTAATATTTTTATAGAACAATATAGTCTATTTTTCAACTGAAAACTTTATTCTAGGAAAAAAAAAAGAGCTTAAGGTATTATGCATGGACACAATTTGCTATTCAGAAAGAAATCTCAGCTTTAAAAAGAAATTTATTACAGCTTTAAGACTTTAGAAGCTTCAATTTACTCTTCATCTTAATGTGTAGAGCAATCTTACAGGGACTTTGATATCCTATTTCATATCATCACTTTAATTGCATGTATGCTGTTAAAACTGTATGTTAACGCTGGTTTAAGGTGGTCTTAAACTTCCAAACAATAGCTGGCAACACTCACCAAGCAACACTGAAAAATATTGGTTTTGTTAATGTTGGGAAGGATGAAGGTGCAAAAAAATGTTTGTTACAGCTGCTACCCAACAACGATTTAAAACATGCTAGTGAATGTCTTCCCCAACATGGCAAAAAAGGTTCCAGAGTCAGTCACGTCTGATCTTAGGGGTTTTTTACCAATGAACATTGAGGAATAAAATTTATCAGTATTATCACCAGCTGGTATTTACATGCAAGCTCTGGGAACACATCTCTGTTTTGGGGATTTAAGAGCAAACTTCTGGTACCATATCAGGCATGCAAAACGCTGTGTACATAGCATATTACATATTGCAAGCACATTACATGTTGCAGGGAAAGAGGATTTAGGAGTTCCCTGTGGTTGTTCCCTAGGGAAAAAGAAACTAGAATGAAATGGTCATATTTGGTGTCTAGAGGCACAGATTTCACCATAAAGCATTGTCTTGATACTTAAATAACCAATTTCATTGTATCTATGTTTCAACATGATCTTTGAGCTATATTAAAAGTAATTCTGTGACAGTCTTCTTAACCACTCTCTGTTTATATATTTGCCCAAAGGGAACCACTCAGTTTCAGGAGTGTTTCGTGGGGGTTTTTGGTGCATCTATACTCAAGTATAAACAAATTAGATATACAGGTGAGCATCTGAAATGAGAAGCAAATATCAAACCCTTTGCTCCTTTACAAAAGCACCAGAACTGTTAAAAGGTAAGGAGACAGTAAATTCTTCTGGTGTGATGCCCCATGTTTTTTCAGGTTCCCTTTACAGGGTGGTTGCTTCTTTTTGCTTTTGTCAATGACATGGTGCCATTACAAAATATCTTTAATTTTTAATACATAATAGATGACATTCCCCACTTAAATACTAAAAACATTCAAGTAAGATAATAAAAGCTGGAAAATTAACCCAGTGCACTTATTTGGGATGTTCTTATACAAATTACTTCTGTTTTCATTCAGACCCACTAGTTATGAGTTGTGTTATGATCCCAGACACGGGAATATAAAAAATACTTCACTCTGTCACTGTATATATGCCTCATTACTCATATAAAAACACTTTATATGTGTACATGTAGATACACAGCAGTGTACAGTATAATAATGAATCTCAGCTAAAATGGTGTTTTGGTTAATAAGACTGACCTGTTTGCTTTGTACCGCAAAAAGTCAACAGCTGAAGCAAAAGCTCATGAAACATTAAAAAATTTTAGAAACGACAATCATATGTACTGGTACTTTAAGTGAGCACAATACTGGTCCGATCCAGGGTTTTTCCAAAATCAGAGGGCTAGTTCTCTAATTTCAAATAACTACATCCCTAGCAAAACTGGTTCAATCATTTCCAAAGCTTGAAGAGGAGGGAACCAAAGCAACTTCCTAAACAATCTCGGGTGGGAGCAGAGAATTTGCATTTTGGAAGAAAAACTGGAGAAAATGTTTTTAGCTATATCGATACTCAGTGAAAAAAACACGTCTTTGAATAAGAGAAATGGAAAATAGATCACCCAAACTTGAGAATTTTTTTTTTTTTGTGTTTGTTACCAAGCAACGAGTCTCTGAGTGTAAGAGGGATAGCCTATATAGAATGAACATGAAGTACTCTCAAATATAGCAAACAAACTAGGTTAATGTGACGTAGTATCTTTATAGTTATGATTTCCACAGCCTTTTGACAAAAATCATCACATAGAGTAGTATCACCTACCTGAAGTGGTTTGTCTCTAAGAAAAACGCAAACAAGGTTGTCAAAATTTTCACTAGCTGCCGGTTCATTCCTCCTGCTTTCTGTGATGATTTGGAAAATATCCCAGAAATGATTCCAGAGAGATGCAGGGAAAAAGTGAGCTGGTGCTGCCTAGATTCCCCAATTCAGCAATATTTTAATTTTCTTGACAATCAGGAAGAGAAGATCTGGATCTCTACAAACTGGGGGGAAAAAAGAAGTGCCAGTCCTTGGAATCATGGTCAGGTCAAGCCTAGGCTCATCTCCAGCAGCCAGCACAAAAAAGACAAAGCATCAGACCTGGTCGTTCCCCTGCCTCGCTTTT
>JAOBAS010000056.1:18856359-18871776 GCA_025311575.1 Elanoides forficatus | reverse complement strand
GCCGCCGCTCCCTGGGGAAGAAAGCCCGCGCTGGAGCAGGCTGGCACTGAAGGACTGCGGCCCAGGGAAAGGACCCGTGCCGGGGGAGTTTGTGAGCAACTGCAGCCCAGGGAAGGACTCGCCTTGGAGAAGGTGGTGGAGGAAGAGTGTGCGGAGTCCTCCTCCCCCTGAGGAGGAAGGAGCGGCAGAGACCAGGTGTGAGGGACTGACCCCATCCCCTGTTCTCCGTCTGGGGGATGAGGTGGAGAGAACCGGGAGTGGGGTTGAGGCAGGAAGGCGGGAGGGCTGGGGGGAAGGTGGTCTCAGATTGGATTTACTTCTCAGAATCCTTGTTTTGATTTGATTGGTAGTAAATGAAATTGATTTTGTTTCTTCCCCAAGTGGAGCCTGTCTTTTGCCTGTGACCATAAGTGGTGAGTGATCCCTCTGCGTGCTTGTCTTGACCCACGAGCTTTTCTCTATATTTTCTCCTCATCCCACCATGGCCGGCGGGGAGGAGTGAGCGAGCGGCTGCCTGGTGCTCTGTTACCAGCTGGGCTGAAACCATGACAGACAGTAATACATGCTTGGGCAGGGTCAGGCTCCTGCGACCTAGAGGAGTTAAAATGCTGCTGAGTTATGTCTCAGTCACCTGTAAGGCTGTCTGAGATCCAAAGGTGAATGGTGTTCCAGAAAGAGTGATTTGTTTGTAAATTTATTGAGCAACATTAGCATGCTATGTGATTTTATATAAAAGACTTTCTTGGATTCTTCCTAGCGTACACTGAATAATAGATAACACTAGAAAAATTGCATAAACCAGTATCTAAAACTTGTTGAAGAAAATTGTATTATTCAAGAAGTGGTATATGACCATATAATTAAAGGCTATAACAGAACGCATTATTCATTATGAGGTAAAATGAAGATTGCCCATACATTTCCTGACTGGAATGCTTAACCATGCAAGTTTGTTTTCTCCCACCTTGCTTTTTGTATGGAATTTTTATTAATCCAATGTTTAAATCATCTTCTCACATCTAGTGGTATTCACTGACAAAACCGGTACTGAGTGATAGAGAGATAATATGAAGAAAAATTTATTACAAAACATATCTTTTTAGGTAAACTCTTTTCTCTTTCAAAAGTAATTAAGCAACAGGTTTCTATTAAACATTTTACTTATATTATTGCTACTGCCCCGACAGGAATTTCTCTAATACTTATTAACTCACTGCATTGAACAGTGGCCTATAGAACAGTTGTAATAAGATTTTATGAAGAGTTGCCAATTTAAAATTTCGTTCCTTCCCAGTGCATGTACATAATTACTATTGACACCAATGTGAATTATACATTCATTACACAGTACGTACTGAGAGGAGAAAAAGGCTCCTGTGGAGAATGTGGATCTGTTCATATCTATCTCTCAATTGTTTACACTCTAGGGAATAAGTAAAGGTCATTCTCTCAGGCTTTTCTCCTTTCCTGCCAAAGTATGAGCCAAATTAAAGTCAATTGGAGTTTCATTGGAGCTTTCAGGCATTATAAGTATTCAGCTAGTTAAACAGGTTTGCTTCAAAGCTCTTAAAAAAAAAAAAAAAAAGCCTGCTATGTTTTCAAGTAAATTCAGTAAAGGCTGATTATGCCAAGGTTTCAGTCATCTCCCCAGTTATATTTTATAGTTACGTAGTTACTGCCTCTTCTAAAATCATCTGGATGGTAGTGTATCCTAACAACAACATCCCAGAATCTGTTATTCATAAAGGAATATATTTCAGCAAAATTGGAGTGTTCAGCTTTTGCTATTTCAATAATCATTGATAATAACCAATAATCAAAACAGGAGACAAAAGAAAAAAATCAACAAACCTGTCTTGCAGCTGTTGATATCTGTGTTAACAAAAACAAGAACAGTACTGATTTTTTGAAAGAAAGATATTAAATACCCACTAGTTAAGGTTGTAGTGTTGTGGAATTAATCTTGATAGCAAGCTAAAGACTGACACCAATACAGAAGGACAGCCTTCAAGTTTGTTTAAGCAAATATAGATCCAGGAGTAATCAGCACCCAAAGCATAGCTGCAGACCCTTAGTGGTACACTTAGACCATTTCCATGGTCCAGTTAGAGACACAGGGACCCTGGACTGCCAGCATTCTCAGGTTTTGTCCTTTTCTCTTAAACTTGAGGTCTTTCAGGCTAAAACATACAATCTTCTGTCTAATGTTGAGTGCCTCAGTCATATGACAGGGCTTTAAAATCATGGGAAAACATTTTTAGAATAAACAAAAATAAACCCTATGAATTATAGTTCTGTTAATGACACTGAGAAGAAGGCACTGTTAAAAAAATTACCGAGCCTGGATAATTTCCTGGTTTTGTTTTTTTGAAAATCCTCCTTATAGCATGAATAAAAGTTCCAGTACAGTACAGGATGCCCTCCAGATTTGATCTGGCAAAACAGGATGCAGAAAAACTTTGAAGCCTGTGAAGCTTTCACTGAGACTTAGAAAGCAGCAAGTTATCACCCAGCAAAAAGTAGTAACTATCTTACATCCTCTAACCTCTCTCTGTTAGTGCGAGCCCAGGCAACTCTCACACCTGGCTGCCAGATCTGATATTTCAGCAGTTTGTTGGCACTTCTAACTCTGCTGTCTTGGATGCCAACCAAAAACTAGTTAGGAGCAGAGTCAAGAAAAAGAATATTTTTACTATAAATGCACAGGAAATACCACCACCACAGCAAATGTGTAGTTCTTACATAGAACTCCTTAAACAGATCTTGTTCTCTCCTTAAACAGATCTTGAAGGAGATGACAATGGATGTGTCAGTTTTCCCAGTATTTAAGCTCAGAATTGCAATTCACTTGCATGTGAACCCTTTGGACATGGGAAGACAGCCTTCTAGAAAATCTTCGGATAACTCAGGTTAGCACCAGCCTGCCGTACCATCTCCCACCTAAGCCATTACAAACAGTGAATTCCAGCTGCGTCACGTGAATCTTCATGCACTCCGAGATGCGAAAGACTCGACCAAAGGGGTATGTATTCTTCAGACAGCTACTGTCTCGGAGCTGTGGAACTGGAAATTCACAGTATGTATTGAGAAAGCAATTTGTGTCTTTGAATTAAATCAAAAGCTCATGTGTTTTAGTTAACTGTCTATTCCTTCTTTCTCTTTTAAGAAAATTTTGCTAGGATGCTGAGGTCTTCCTTGTGTCAGTATGATTATTTGGAATCTTTTAATGTGGGGATATCCTCTGGTATCAGTTGTGGGGATAACACAAAGTAACTGGAACATGGTAAAAAAAAAAAAAAGAATCATCAAGAAAAATAAATGCTAATCAGTGCATAATTAATGAATCATCTTCCCTATTGTGTTTAATCCAGAAGGATAATTAAATGTGCTTCTGGCCAAACTAAAGTGTGATATACTTTATCAAGTCCTGCTAGCAAGTAGGTAAGTTGCTTGCAGACTTTTAAAAACTTAGATTTATTTATCTAGTGGACCTAACTGTTCCCTTTAGAGTACTACTGAAGATGTTTCTATGAATTATTCATAGAACCTGGTTTTAGTATTTGAAGGGTTATAGTATATCATTGGTGGTGCTTTTTGTAAATAAGCAGTGCAAAGAATTTAAAAGATGTATTTTATGTATACTCTGACGACATTCTTAGGTTACATTGCTACCTAATTTCAATGCTGGAAATGGAAACTACCCTCAGTTCACAAGGGAAGCTTTACACAGTTAAATTCACTTACATATTCCATATCCAGCCCATGAACATTGGCCTATATCAATTTTTCTTTTTTTTTTTTTTTTTTTTAATGGAAACACTGCAAGGAATATAGTTTATATTTTATATGTACTTATTTTTGTTTTTTAAATCTAAATTCTCTTCCCTGATCTGCATCACTGATTCCTCCATGTCTTCATACAGAATTCATATTGATATCAAGAGCAATTGTGAGTATTGAAGACTTGATTTACCTCCTAATGCAATGAAAACAAGTCTGTGTTCTGACTTCAGTTAGAACTCATGTTCTTTGGGAAAAGATGAATAAATATGCAGAGAAAGGAAAGGGACAGTTCAGACCTTTGCTTCCTTTTTTATTATAATTGCTTTTGAAGCAACTTTTTAGAAATGTAAGAATTATATCTCTCTGAATAAAATGCTAGTCTTTTCCATTTAGCAAACATCGATCTTTTAGTCCTGTATCTTCTTTAGAGCAATCTTCCTTCATTTAATTTCTTTTCTTGTGACAGAACATTATTCATGATGTCTCTGATCCTTCACAACAAATTCACAGAGCAGTCTAGTCTCTTCCACATTATTTATTTGCTTTCATTTTTTAACATACATCCTCAAAGTAACTTCCCACTTAGTCATACGCTAAGCACTGGTTCAGTCCCACAGAAGGCGCTGCTCCCTAAAATATCCTTCACAGGAAAGATTGCCCAGTTCCTGCATGGCCATGAACTTTGCCTAGGGCTTCCTGCCACATTACAGAGTTCAGGACATTACTGAAACCCTGTCTGAGTCATTACATGATCTCAACAAGTGGCAAATGTCTGTAACAAGAAATGCCCCTTTCCCCAACACAGTGCTACAGGACATTTTTTTAGGATGACTCCCATGGTGGTAAACCTAGATGTATTCAATAAGAAAAATAGCTTAAAATGAAGATGGTGTTCAATCTAGAAGGGAGCAATCCTATTTGGATAAACAAGATACATAGTATCACTTATATGCGGGAGGCTGTGTAGATCTGGGTAAAGATCTATAAGTATTATCCAGATTATGTCATCACTAAGTCTGATGAACACAGTCAGACTGAAGAGCAGTGCTTCTGGGTCATCAGTGCAATACTTCTCTGGTAGAAATCTTGTTTCAGGACAGCTGCCTGGGAACACTGAGAAATCCAAATCTGCTATGTCTGTACTACTTTGAGAGTTACTGAGGATCCTTCTGATACCACAGTGCTGACTGAACTTTGAAAGTTCAGCTAGAGTAATTTCAGAATAATATCATTTCCCAGTTAGCCATTTCTTCCAGAGGAAATCCAAAACCTGCATGATAGAAGCAGTATTTTGCTTTTCAAACTGTATTTCTTCTTACACACAAGACCAAATAAGTATCTGTTCTTTCTTCCCCGCTTTCATCCATTCCCACATTCAGACCTTCAGAGTCCAAAATGCACAAGGTGGTAATTACCGGGAGCACTTAATGCAGAGGTGCAGCTGAGCAGCTGGCGAGCTCCAAGTCCATCAGATTTGGTAAAAGGCTTGAAAAGGAGAAGCTGTGGACCCCATCTCCGCTTAGTGGCCAGATTTAAGAAGGTTCCCAGGTACACTCAGTAGATCAAGATCATCAGTCCTGGAAAGAGTGCCCCTGACTCTGCCATAATAATTCTTGTGGATCTTCAGTGTTGATTCACATTTTGAGGATTTATTTTCTAGCACTGTTTTGCAAAGTTAAACATAGTCTGATACCACATATGTGGGAAACGAAACCAGGCATAAAAAGAATAATGCCTTTTCTATAATTCCAGATATTCAAAAGCATCAAGAAAATGCAGACATTCGCATCACACATTTGCATGACACAAACCCTCCCTATGTGACCTGAAAATGCTATAATGTTATAGCCACGCTCAACAGAAGCATCTGATCCCTGTGGTGGGATGGCCTTGATGTTTTGCTCTGATCACACTGGTAATGCCAGGGTGCTCCGTTATCAACTAGTCAGAGCCCACACCATCCTGCCTGGTGCCCGAGGGCTGTCACCTACGCAGAATTTTCAGGACCCTGAAGCATCCCCAGCTTTCAGCTTCACTTGATTCCATGGGGATCCATCTAAAACTTAGCCTCTGTGGCTAAGGAGAAAGCAAAGGAGACTTCCATTTTAGAGACGAATAGTTTTTTTCACTTTGCAGACACCTTCTGGATTCTCATAATCCCACTTGTCATTTTAAACTTAACCACAGCAGTAATATCCTGTTTTCTTCACCTGGTGGAAGTGATGAAATACCTCCCCTTTTATCTCCATATGTAAAGGTTACATATAGTCTTGACTGACTGATGGTTCAGCTACAGAAATTTCTGCTTGACTTCCTCTCTCACCTGTGTGAGGAAGACACCTGAGTCACTGGGGACACCAGTGACTGAAGCACCATGGTCACCCAAGTCAATTACCTGGCTCGGTCACCCAGACTAACAATGAAATGCAGGTCTATGTTTCCATGGAAATTATACAAATAAGGTGAAAAATTATATATACCAACAAGTGGATTCCAGATTTGCTGAATCTTCTATAGAGTTATAAAAATAAAATGACCATAATCAAATTTTTATTCATACTTTTTTTTACACAAGCTGACATTTACCACAAATATTTTAGAGGTATTTGCCAGGTCTAATTTGTTCAGTTCCACATCATCTAATAAAATGTGTCTGAGAAGTGGAGGTGGGGAGTTTAATACCACCTTCAGAGCAGGAGGTGGTAAGATTCCTCATGAACCATTGGAGCTAATGAAATAAGTTTTAGATGAGTAAAAACCTCATTTTCATTCTTAAAGATTAGCCCTTGTTAATCTAAAGCAAAACAGCAAGAAAACTTCTAAAATTTCATGTATAGTCTATTTCCAGCTAGACATCTCAGTGACAGTTTTGCTGCTTTTAAAAAGGGGAGGGCTGTATAATCACTAATAGTACAGCTTGTCAAGAGCTGTTCCATTCATCAGGTCAATTTTTTTTTTTGGCTCCTTATCATATCTCTAGAAGAATGAAGTGGAACTCATGTCCTTTACACCTGTTTTTCATTAAAATGTAGTTGGAAACACAGATGCAGCAAGAAGTTAACCATAAACATCTGACTTATATGAGAAAGATAAATTAATAGCCACATATTGAGTTTAATGGAAGATGTTCATGGAATTTCCACACTCAGAACAAATGAAGTTTTTAATCTGATGTTTAAAAAAATACAGACGTAGAAGCGTATGTACTACTTTAAAAAGTAGGATGATATTTATGTATTGAAGTTTTTGTTTCTCAAATAATATTGAACATTTTTGATAATTAGAAGACCAGCTATATTGCTTTTTTATTTTTGTTTTTATTTTCTGCTATGCTACGTGCAGTACTAGATGAATCCAAGTATTTACTCAGCTTATGACTTTGCCAGACTCTCATTTTCAAAACACTAACTTCGAGACCAAAGACCGTTCTCTGTCAATAAGTGGAATCAAGCAGTGAAATCACAAGGGAGAAAAAGACGGGCTTGCTGAGATGCTTCAGACCGTTCTCTGCCCGCAGACCGGTCTCTGCAATGTCCCCTGTGAGGTCTTCCTTGCGCTGGGTGAGCAGCTTCACCTTCTGCCTCCTGGGCTCTCTGCTGCCCTGACTTTGCTCTCTTGCCTCCCCAGTTGCAGTTCTCAGTACTCTCCCCAGTAACAACCTCTGGCTCACTCTGCCCGTGCGCGTATATCAGAGTCAGATATTGTATGGTCTTCCTTTGAGCTGGACTCTGAAGTGATCTAGTGACTGGATGCTTAATATTGCAGGAAAAATGAAATACTACAGCTGGTAATATGAAAGGATTGAAACAGTCAACAGGCAAAAAAAAGAGAGGGAAGAAAGAGATGACATCAGGTTTTGGATCAAACATCTTGAAACGATCAGTAAAGTTACTTCTGTGTACAAAGAAAATAAACCTCCATAACATAAACTAACTATAGCTGTAAATGCTAAGAATTTTCTTCTTTGATGCTAAGTCCTGGAAGTTATCTTATCCACATTGCTGGTATAGGTATTTGAAAATGCCAACATGGTGACACATTCATTCAGACTAAAATTTTAGTTTGCTTTTTATACTCAGAGGAGACTGCAAGAGCTTTGTGATCTATGTCTTTTTGTATTATTGACTCCGCAACTATAGTCCACAGCCCACTGGTGTCTGTGAAATGGTCAAAAAAATGTGTTTTCAGTTAAAAGTTTGAGACAAAGAATGTCCAATGGTCCATGAAAAGTTGAGGAAGTTGGCTGTAATATAGTCAAGGACTCTGAGGGTCACTGGTATAGACAACTTGGGAGATGAATGAGAGGCTTTGCTTTCGCCTCACAGTTCAGTAGGATGTGCACAGTATCAGCACTCATGCCGTCTGGTGGCTTTCCTACTCTCCTTAACACAGCCTCCTTCATCTGTATACCTTAGAAACAGTGTGTACCTGAACGTAATACTGTGTGGCATGCCTCCTTTAGCTTAATAGCCACTTTTTGTCCTTCAGTTCTTTAAATGAACAATAGGTCTGCATCTTTCAGACCAGGATTCATTAGACGTGCCCCATTCTGCCATAGATTTCTTGCTGACTGGCCTCACAATTCCCCCAGTCTCAGTTTTCCTCAAGGAGGAAAGCATGCAATGACTACTAATGGATTTGAAGGCCAATATTTCACTGTTTTTTACCATAGTTTGAGGTAGAAAGAGCTAAATAAGGTTTCTATGAGGCATCATTATTTTACCTAATCTGAATTGATCCATCCTGTGCATAGTACTCCTGAGGCTTTCCTAGAAGCATTCATTTAAGTGATAGTGTTTTGTTGGTAGGGAAGGCAGCATTTCAAGGCCTCCTCATTATTTCTGGATGTCCTCCAGAATACGACTGTTAAAAATTGTATTTGGTTGCAGAGAAGAATTATAATGTAAAAAGTACTGTAGCTAATAAGGAAATCCAACCAGGTATAGGAACTTTGCATCTTTTTTTTTTTTTAACCCTTTGCAACAAGTAGGAAATTTAATGTAGCCTGCTGTTCTTTCTGAATAACAGATGACAAAACAACATCCAGCATTTTCAATAATTAGCTGCAAATACATGCTAAGATATTATTACTTGGCTATAAGTATCCATTGCTTCCCTTTCAGAAAAGTTCACATATATCTCTAGGACAGGGAGGCATATAGGAAAGTCCATGTTCACATTTTCCTTTGAAATACAGCCCTTCTGAGTACCACAACATTCCAGCTAGTGGTCTGCTATAATTTCTGTTTGCTTCTGCAGAGAGCTGTATCTCACCAAAAGACATAGTAACAGCAATGTGATAATTGAAAAATGTTTGAGAACCTTCAGAGTGAGGATCATGCTTTAAAATGCTTACAGCTGAAGTTGAGTCAGTGATATTAATACTGTTTTCAAAACGGTAAAACTGTATCGTGATCTACAAAGAGGAGCATCATTGCTAAAAGAGTTCAAATAATCTCCGTTCTGCTCAGCACTGGGAAGGGCTCACATATACGACTGGGTCCAGGCTGGGTCTTTGTTCTCCTGAGATCCATGGACTTGTTAGAGAAGGTTCAAAGGAAAGAACAAAAATGATCAGAGGTCTAGATGTCCTGTGGACTGGAGAAATCTAGGTTGCTTAGTCTAGGGAAAAGGAGCCCAAGGTGATGTACAGCTGTCTTCAGCTATAGAAAAGGTAGCTGCAAAACAAATGATTATTGAACTCTTTGTCAGCGCTAGGTTTAGGGCAAAATATAATGGGCTTAAATTACATCAAGGAAGATTTAGATGTGATGTCAAGACAAAGTTCCTAATAGTAAGAAAAGTTGGACGCTGGAACAGATTTCTGCGAGGCTGTAAAAATGTCCAGGCACAGAGAATATTCCCAATGCTTTAGTCCTGAGAAACAGGAACAGGTGACATTGCACTGGGAGAAGAGGGACTAAATGGTCTCCTGGAGCCTTGTGCACTGCAATTTTCTATGCTTTTTATGTTATCAGAAAACAGCTATGGAATCAAAGAGTAACTTACTTTGTAAGAGATCTCTGGAGGTCATCTGGTCCTATTCACCTGCTCAAACAATACCAATTTATGTTGCAATTTCCCTGTATGTTCAGGTTGCTCAAGTCCCTCAGGACCCTATTTTTTTATTATTGCTTGAATAGGAAGGTATCCATCATGGCTTGTAGGGTCTTTTCTACAATCAGTATTCTATCTCCTCCTGCTTTCATCCTGAATTCTTAATAACTCAGAACTTCCTGCATCCTTGTGTACTGGCCCTCCCATGAAAAGTACAGTCATCTTTCACAATCCATGCATGTGGATACTAACGTAAATGCATCTTCAGATTCCTGTGTCTGGAGAAACAGCAATGGACACTATTGCACATAGAGGTAGAAAATTTATCAAAGCAATATCAAGAGGGTAGTTTGAATCCAATGATGTGCGGAAGCAGTGTTTGAAATCAGTTATTTCTAGGCAATTATTTTTCTGAATACATCTCACAATGTTTGTATCTTTAAACGAAATGGTTTAAAGACCAGAACTCCAAGGAGCAGCTCCAGCGATCAGTGAACTGCTTTTCTCAGAAGCATCAATTGCTTGATTAGCAGGAATGGCTGAGGAGAGACCCGTCCTGCTGAGTTTCAAACACTGCTCAGCTCTACAAACACCAGACAGAAAGCACTCCAGGAACACCTCTCCCAGTTTCCCTTATTCAAAGTGTTAAATGTCCTTATGACCAATAGAGATAATACAGGTTTCATTTTAGCTGCATAACTTTCCTCCACAAATGCAAAAACTGTAACTAATAATTTCACCCACCTAAATAGTCAACTAGATTGGAACCTGGAACTTAAGAGTACAATAATATGCACAGTTGCCATCCAGCAACCAAAAGGTTTCCTTAAAGCCTTCCCGATCCTTTTCAATAATCTCTGTAATGTCAATATTAAGAACATCACAGAAAGTAAATGTTCAGCTATGGGGATTTTCAAATTTGCAATGAGAGCATGAAGTGTATGAGAATTATTTCTAGTTGGATAACATCTTTATGCATTAAAGATTAGTTGAGTTAGGAATTGAAACTTGGCATCTTACCTCTCACCTTGAGAAAGATAAATGTCTTGATTTTCAGTATAAAAGCAAAAGTCACCATTGCCTTCATTGCAAGTTCTAGGCACTTAGCACCTTTGGAACTCAGTTTAAACCAAGTTAGTTCAGCAACATGTTTGTCCTAGATGGTGCCCAGGCAATAACCACCATTCTTAAAAGAGATCTGGAGGTAAACACTGCTACAGATTGCCTTGAAGTCTTCATCATTACATTTGGATGTAGACAAGATAAATGTCAGATAGGAATGATGAAAGGTGAAAACTTTCTCCCTGTTCTTTGGGAGAGGGATTGGACTTCCTGCCCTTCGAGCATTTGATGATATTCTCAATGCATACAGATTTATGTAGTCTGATATTTGCTTCCTTTGCCTCATAGAAATAAAAAAAATAAAATATTAGGTTATTATGGAATTTTCAGCTTCCTAATTTGATGTGTATTCTTGGAGTAGCTCTTCAAAGTAGTTTACCGTTAATATTGTACCTTTTGCAAAATTATAATCTAGTCCCAAAGAGACAGAATCAAATTGAATGTACTTATTTTTAATTTGCAGAACACTGAATTTATGAAGCACAGTTTTGGTATTTTTAAGGAACTGGAGGCATGCCAACAGTACTGCTACTAAGATTTTTTTTCCTAATTACAATGTTGAACATGGTTAATTTCATACCAGTCATGAGATTTTACAATAGGTTGTAATATACTGTGAACCTACACTTCCACATTATATCAGAATCAGAAGTGATAATTGCATTGTATCATTCTACAATAATGGTCCAATTAACCTATCATACCCTGCTCTAGTAGATCCCATTTTGATGCAGTAGCTTTGTCTAGTTGTAAAAAAAAAAAAAAAAAAAAAAAAAAAAAAAAAGAGAGATTAGGTTCACTCTAAGCATTAAGAATTAGATAATTCCCCACTTCCTATGCCAGAGACAGCTTTAAGTCCTAAATGAAAATACTGGTTTTCTCCTACAATCTGGGTTGTCCCAGGAAGGGTACCCTGGAATATTGTGGAATATTACCAACAAAGGACTGTCTGCAATGAAGATAAAGTAATCAAACAGAAAAGTCTTGCCAGCAGCCTTCCTCTGTTAGTCTTAAGGTTTATATTGAAGAAAACATGTTGGGCTTCTACAGCTGCTACAAACATCTTGATTTTGGGTCCCAGTTCCTCCCACTGAAAGCTGATTTTCAAAGACCAATTTCTTGGCATTTTCCTGTTTTCTCACAATATATTTACCTTTTGGGATTTCTGAAGTGCACTTACATTTCAAATGATCTTACACTAACGTGAAGTTCCCACAATCTGCCAGAGACTCACAGTGAACTACGTGCAACGTGGCTACCAAGGGCGCCCTTTCATCAGTGCTCCCACGTTCGTTTATGGCTACACCTAAATGAGAGTTTATCGTGCATGTCCCTTACATAAAATTTATCTTGACTTTTCACTCAGGAACCTGGTCCTACACCCATGTTAGAGCTCCTGTAGGTAAAAAGAAGAGGAAGGACTTTGGAACATCTTTTCCAGTGGATAAACATAGAATGAGAGAACCAGTGCAATTAAGTTCCTAAGGAAAAATGGATTTAAATTTATATAAAGCTATTTCATGCTAAGGAAGTCACGACAGACAAACATCCATACTGTGTGGCACAAGAGTAGCGGGGAGGAGTGATGACCTTAGTGTCCCTTTTGTCATTTCCCCTCCTCAGTTCAATTCAAGGTTAAACTTAAAGCTATCCTGCTTGACTTGCACTATTACAACTACTGTTACTGTTATATTATAACAGACCCCTATCTCCATGAGTGGGATGGGTTCAGGGAAAGGCTTCAAAAGCATTGACTGTTTTTCCAAAAGGGAGCTGAAGGAAGGAATTCATCCTTCTGCTGGTGGGAGGCTGTGGATGACTTTCACTGAAATCAACCTTTTAAACAGTTCTTGATATAAACATGGACTTTCTGGACTTAGTTCAGGGTGATTTGGGTTGTTTTTTTTTTTTTCTGTCCCAAAAATTAGTGGAACTGTAGGAACTGAAAGTTAGAAATAATTGCCATAAAAATGGTGAGAAATCATTAGGGGAAGATGAGGACTTCTACAGAGGTAGAATAATGAAAAATGAAAATGGCATGCATGGAACTATTTGGGGGAAGAGTTAAGAGAAATAAAAGGGGAAGTATTTAATAATTAAGGGTAACTCAAAAGTAGGAAAATTAAGCTGTTGCACAAAAGAAGAGTTAAAAGACAAAATGGTAGCATTTACGCATACAAATGCACACCGACTTGAAATGTGGAAAAATGTTTTCTACAAAATAGAGATGATAAACTTGTTTTTCTTATTACTGTTATTAAACAATATCTAAGCTCAAGTTTGCAGAATATAATTGGCAGATTTCCATTTATGCCAGTTTCATGTTTCCTTCACATTTCTGTTCCTGGTATCAGCAAAAACAAGTGTTAATTAACTTTAGCAGCTAAGCAATGTAAGACCATGCTCTGAATTCAGAATGTCTTCTGAGAGGAGACTGCAATCTGCAGTAAATTGTAAGCAATGCTGGCCTGTCAATTAAACAGGACAAGATAAGGAAAGAAGGCAGAAGATCTTTATATTGTTTTCTTGAACTGAAAAGATCAACAAGTCAGTCAGTCAGAAATAATTGTCTGCATTACTGCCTGCAATTACTTTTAATGGGACTGTGATAATATCTGCACACTGTGCCTTGTGAGCCAGAGAGATGAAACAGTGTTTGTTCGGCTTTTTGAAAGAGATTAATCAAGGAGAGATGTTTCATTGCAAAACTGTAGGTGTGTTTCAGAAACAAATGTGCAGAACAATGATGTTCTGTACGTCATCTGGAAACAAGTACAACAAACTTCTGAAATGGGCCACAATTATTCAGACTATTATATCAAGCTTGTATAACAACAGCAATGCGGGGCATGGGCTGGCCAAATGTAACTAACTTAATTGAAGACATTTCTGTGTAATTGCTTTTTTTTATTTTTGTAATCATATTTATTCTTATGCTCTTGAGCAGCTACCCAAGATCTAGGAAAGGAGGCATCACGCATAAGTGCCGCCTTTCCATGGATGGGAAATTTCAATTCCAGTGAAAAACTTTTGATAAGGTGGATGAAAACTGACAAAGACCTGTGTGTTTCTCACCTGTTGTTTACTTAGTAGAAATGGTTTGTATTTTTTACTTTTTTTTAGGAAAACAGATTTTCCTTGATCCTCTTATAGTTTTTAAAGTTTTTTTCCTAACTCATTAGATTTTTATGTGTTTTTCATAAGCAGTTGATGTTTGCTTGTTTGTCACCTGCTTTTACAAAGTTAATAGCAATCAGAAAATGGAAAAATAACATTTCCAAAATTCCAATAATATTTTCAATATGTGGAGTCAAGAATGACTGGAGCATTTGAGGGGTTTGTTGTTTGTTTGTCTGGAGTAAATAAGCATTTAATTATAAGTTTGTTAATTTATCAAATTAAATACACAGTAATTAAAATTTAACAGCAAGCTAGAAAAGATGATAAACACCACAGGCCTCCTTAATTTTCGAATAATGAAAGTTCCACATACACAAACAAAAGTTTATTAAAAAACACATGCACAAAAGGGTACGATTATAGATGGGATACTTCTCCATGAATTAAATAAAAATGTCATAATGAATTTCAATGGATTTATAATTTTTTTCCTGTGGTATTTTCTTCTTTATTCTACTGAGGTCTTCTTGCTTAAAGAAACTACTGCTTCTTGTCCAAATCATCTCATGATTTTGCTAATTAATAATAAAACTGTTTCTTTGTGCCAGTAATGGGAAGAATTTCAGTTCTGAAGCTGAAAATTATTAGTCTCGGTTCTACAGAGACATGTTACTCCAAGAAATTAAAAAAAATTCCGGTTTACTGATCAATGATGTGCTCTATTGTCTCAAGGGTTTTCTCCACTTACTGTCAGAATCAAATTCTTCCACCTTCTACTACTCTTTAAGGAACATACTTTTTTTCTGTGGAAGGGATGTTCAGTGTAAACACAGCCTGCACAACATCTGTGCACTGAATTTAAGATTTTTACTAAGAAATAAGATCCAAGACCCCTTGTACTGTTTGACTACTGCCAAAAACAAACTCTGCTTTTTGTTATCAAGGCCCTACCTCTGGGTTCATATTAGAGGTATGAAGAGAAATTCTTTGGCATACGTTAACTGTAAATAAATGCCTTCTGGCATTCATATGACCATCCCAATATCTTACCTTTCAGAAACAATTTGCTCACGCATTTTGCAAGAGCAAGGAAGCATGAAATGACTTGTCCCGAGCATCATAGCAATGTCAGGAGAGTTCCCAGCTTGTGCTAGATCTATCATTTGTATTTCTAAATTAAGCAGCTGAGTTCCAACACCATCAATTCTTCCCCAGAAATTATTTACAATTGCCTGCTGTATTGGCTTTGCATGGCAAAGTTTTGGTAGCGGGGGGCGGTTACAGGGGTGGCTTCTTTAAAGAAGCTGCTGGAAGCTTCCCCTGTGTTCGACAGAG
>JAOBAS010000056.1:18823951-18853115 GCA_025311575.1 Elanoides forficatus | reverse complement strand
TCTCCCCCATCCCACTGGGTGGGGGGGAAGTGAGTGAGTGGCTGCGTGGTGCTTAGCTGCTGGCTGGGGTTAAACCACAACAGAAACTTATCCCATTCTCTACACAATTTAACAGTAAACTTCTTTTCCTATTCTCAGGACAAGAAAAATTGTTCACAGGAAGAAAGCAGATGCTTGAGACGGTCAAGCCTGAAATACAGGTCAGCAGCTTGAGCAGGAGACCAGAACTAGGAAGCTACTGAAACTATTTGTGCAGGAAAAGCCTTTAAGGTTATACAAGCTTAGGATAAACCATTGGTCACAGAAGTTAATTTTACCCCTTTCTCTTCAGTGGTCTGGAATTCCACTTCTACTATATACAGGAGAAAATAGCTATCTCTACTTTTTACTTGTTAAAAGCAAATTCCTATAAAACAAGACTGTCTCCATGCCATATAGGTTAAGTGCTCTGGCTTACTCTTCTCTGAACTAGATACTTGTCTATTAAGCAGCACCAGCAGTGCACATCTACCTCAGCCCATTTGCGGCTGAGTCACAGAACAGCTTGCGTCCCTACACCTAAGCTTTTGACCCCACAAAACCAGAACAGCCTTATCCATATCACCTATTAGGAATGGTCCATGGCCTATGCTGTTCCCTCAGCCACCTTTGGCCTTGCATGTAGAGTGCTTGTTGACCACTAAAACTGTACCAGAGAATGTGCTAATGATTCAACAGGATTGGGGTCTGCTTACCTCCATCATGCCCTTACTTAACGGACACCACATCCTACCATGGACATAGCCAAGTGGACCCCAAGATCATGAAGTCCAGCTACTGCCAGAATACAGCAATTGCGTCTTATAGGGCTCTTATTAAACTCATTGGTCTCCATTTTAAAACTAGTGTCGGCTTTTGTCCCTCTGATGCTGAAATGGCCAGAGACCTGGAGCAGAAAAACTGTCTTCTTCTCAAGGTGAGCATACCACAAGGCTTCCAAGCTCTACAATTTATGACCAGATAGCTCATTAAGGTGGAAAATTCAAACTGCTGAAGTCTGAAAACAAGCCTACAGCCAACCCATGGGGGGAAGGCATGTCCTTCCTTCCAATCCTGTTTTCCCAGCCAGCAGTATTTTGTGGCTTCTGGGCTCCAACAAAACTCTGGCATCCAAATCTTTCTTCCACCGTCTTTGAGGCCTGTCTGTGAGTCTGTTCCTTGCAGACAGCAGCCACTTGCTTCTCTCTTGTAGTCTGTCCCTATGCCGCAGGCTCCCTGCCTGCTCTGCCTCCTCTTCCAGCCTCACCTGCCACATCTTGGCTCCAAAAGTTTCTCCTGACCAAGTCAGCCCAGCAGCGCTCAGGGTAGAGGGAAACTCCTCTTCTCTGCAACAGCTTTGCCAGCCAGCATGGGACAACCAAGCAGTCTTCCACTCTGCCGCCTAGCCGTGTGGTCTTTAAGAAAATACATAGGTACTAACAGAGTAAACAACCATAGCCTCTGTGGCATACCCCCAGGATCTGTCTGTAATGGTCTGCTGGAAGAAGAAATGGCATTGAAAACTCTTTCTCATGCCTCTGCATGCTGTCATAAACCAATGCACAATGGAAGGCATTCAGAGCTTCTAAATGATTTTAAGCTTTATTGCATAGTGCCCTAAAGATACCTCAGTATGACATGGCATAAGTTTGTTGCCCCTGACATTTATTTTAATTTCTACAACATGACAGCTTGCCATAGTGTCTGCAGTGTGATTCAAGAATGGAACAAAGTGCAAACAAATGTTAATGTGCCATATGCAAACAACATTTAAATTTGCTGTTGGCAGCATAATTCGAAGCATTATTCAGGAAACTTCCAGCCATGACCCTTATTAAAAATGTCAGTCTGCAGTGAAGTACTTCCATGTATATGAAAAGAAATAAAACTGCAGGCTTTTTAAAATTAGCTTTGATTGGGATGTGCTTAAACTTTTTTACTGATTGCTACTGGCACCGGTATACACCTTCTAATCTTGACAAAACCTACCTTTACTAATAAAGTATTGAATCATATACTTTATACTGTGAACAAGATGGTTTTCATCTGTTACAGTAGTTTAAGGACCAGAATGTTAATTTGGCTTTTAATTTCAGAATTTCACATCAAAAGTAAGAAAAGTTAGCTCAAAAAGAGGGAGACCTACAGTAAGTTTAGCCACAATCCATGTAATCACTTTGTGTTAAAAGGACTTTTTATCCAGGAAATATCGCTTAAACCAACACACTGCTGTAAGATGTCTGACTTCTAATGAAACTCCATTCCAGGATAAAACACGTTGCAACTGCAAAATATGTCTTGAAATAGAAGACGGACCTGATACGTGAGTGTAGCCAGCAGAATATACGCTCTTAAATGCTTTCTAAGAAGAGTGAAGCAATTCACTCTCATAACCTCAAATAACAATATAAATCAAGGTCCACAATGTTCAATGTACTGAATGATAAACTAGTAAGGCAGGTTCCTGGGGAAATTGTCAGGGAGGATGATCCAGCAGTTGTAGCCCTCTTTTCATGTCAAGCAGCAGCCGACAGGTCCCCAAAATGCTCAGCCCTGTCTCTCCTCTGGCAGTGAGGGTATCACCACACGCCTACTATGTATTCTGCTAACTGTAACTGTTGTAACACACTGCTCTAGTCAGATACCTGCCTTCTGATGTCGTCAGAACAAAAGATTTCAGTCTTGTCAAGGTGGAAGGTAAAAGTTAACATTTTTCCCAATGGCTTTTGATGACACTATCTATAGTGTCAGCATTATATATATGTGTGTATGTGCTTGTGTATATGCGTGTGTGTTTGGCCAGAAAGCTCTTTCAGCCAAGGTTTTTCAATTAGCAATAACAGGGCATATTATCTCTCTTTGGTCAGATTCTTCTAATGTTGTTTTGTTCAACCTAAAAGCAAATGCAGCCAGCACACTTAGTCCCATAAATATTCATCATAGGTGTCTGTATAACGTTTATTCCTAACTAGCTATGCTTATGTGTTTTGTATTCATCAGTGTTGTGGCATTATAAATTAGTCTTTAAAATCTGGCAGGTTTTGTATAGTTTGGGTGAGTTTTGTTTGTACCAGGGTGGAACTCTAATTACATTTTAAGGTTTTTCACTATACTGGTTTCAGTAATGTGATTTTTGTTTTAGGCAAAAGATGGTGAATCAGTGTACAATATTATCCAGGTAAAAACACAACATTCTAACTAACATACAATCCTCGATTTTTAAGTCTATGGCTGATGAACCCATTTGGATGAATCAGGTCAGCAGAGCTGGACACAAGGTGACCTGCATTCATTGGTTAAGGAATCTCATTCAAGAGAGATCCTCATAGCTTGCTGAATTTGAGATTCTAAAGGTTACCACCAAGTAATCTTAACTTTGCTTTTTTGTTGCCCAGAGAGAGAGGGCAGATCTCAGTACTGTGGAGGAGCAGATGTGAGAACAGCAAAGTGGTTCAGACCTTGATTCCAACACTTGTTGGAAGGAGAAGCTGGGAAGCTGCACAGGAACCTGACAGTGCCACTTTCCCACTGACAATGAGCCCAGGACAACTCCATCAGGCTGGGAAAAGTCTCAAAAAAAAAACCCCTCTCAGGTCATTGCAAGTGAAATTCTTCCAGTCCTTGGAGAAATAAAGTGATGAAATTAAGATTGCCATCTGACTTAAGGACTGGTATTACTAGGAAAGTTTTGGGACATTCAGTCACTGAAAAGCATCAACAAAATACCACCTCTTTTCAGGAAAGTACTCTGAGAGGAGGTAGGTAGCCTCTGGGCACTGAGGCTGGCATCAGTGGAAGAGATTTAAACTCAGGAATGAGGGAGAAAGTTGGCAGGTAGTGGTGCAATCACCGTACTTGGTCCTAGTATACAGCAAAGCAAAATTCAATTCAAATGATGGCAATAAAAGAGCATCAAATCCTAGAGGCTGTACATCCTGAAGAAAGAAACTGGTGGTAGTGGTTAGAAACGTAGTCAAATGTGCAATCTTCCCAGATGGCTATACATAAAATCTTGTACCTCATTCACACAGATGCTGGGGTAAAATCGGTAAGAAATACTCGATATGCGTGGCTGGTCTTTCCCTTACCCCTTTTCCTATTCACAGCAATATCACTTTATGCAACACACAGGGTTGCCTTCCTTGAAACACACAGTCACTTTGGGAGCGTTGTGCCATTCATTTCTCAGGGTTTTCATTCTTACATTTACGACAGCACCACTGCAACCTCTCTTTGCTCATCTTATCAAGTGGCTCCCTTTGCTCTGCCCTTGGGAGCCCCCCATGCACCCAGGCCCCACCTCAGCTACCAGTGTGACAGTGCAGGTCTGCCCGGTCCCTTCTGCAAACAGCTGCACGTCACTCGGCTTTCAGGCTACTGAGCACAGGCTTGAGCAAGCTTCAGATATAGTAGCCTTTGAAGCCTTATGCAGGAATTGGAGGAAGGATCAGCGAAAAGAAAGAAGTGTGACCTCCTTCAGACCCTCTCACCCTGCGGGCATCAGACCAGAACATGTATTAGCCTTACAATGTATTGAATTAAGTTGTACAATTGTGGCTCCTAACGATCGCATGGTGCTTTATGTACATTGGTTTTGAGACGCCCTAAAGCAACACTCAAGTTCTAGCATAATCTGTGCTTTTAAAGACAGATTCAAGAGCCTGTAGTGTATGGGCTCTCTATCATTCCAGTTAGACTGTTAGGAACAGATAAGGGATGTCGCAGGAGTTCTCTATTGTCTTTCACCCAAGCAACGTACATCACATCTCACCACTTATAACTGTCACAAGGCACAAATGCCTTTGATGCCTGTAACCCCCAAGTTTATTAAAATAGATGAAGAATAAAAAATGATTAGCCAAATCACAACTCAGATATCTGGCCGCTGTGACAGATCTCCTATCTTACGACATATCATTTTTCTAAGTAGCATCCTTTCCATTCATCTCCCGCGGAGCTCACCTGGAGACCTGTGGGAGCTGGCGGAGTGGGAAGCCCTCGCCCTCACTGCAGGGAGGTGAGCAGGGAAGTCCCTTCACCTCTGCAGATGTGGCCCCCATGGACTGGAAGACAAGTGACCTGGATCCCTTTCTCTGTCCGAACTTGTCTTTTGTTCAGACCTTCTGGCAAGTGCCATTGTTTGTTTTTAACATAGCCCAGTGATTTGGGGGAGGGTGGTGGTGGTTGTGTCTTCCACTGAACTTCACTTTGAACCAACTATTTGTGCACACACTTTTATCTTCAGTTTCTTCCCACAGGATGTATGAACTGGTGGATTGATCACGGATCAAAATGGCACTAATTTTTCTCACTGGGGACAGAAAGAGGCCCTTGAAAGAC
Organism: Elanoides forficatus; assembly: GCA_025311575.1. NCBI lineage: Eukaryota > Metazoa > Chordata > Aves > Accipitriformes > Accipitridae > Elanoides > Elanoides forficatus. The sequence goes on along the minus strand of JAOBAS010000056.1, from coordinate 18,847,757 downwards.
TCACCTTTTCACCAGAAAAAAAGCAGGAAACAATATTTTGGTTAATGAAGCTGGGGAACAATTAATACGATTGATGAAAGCAGTGGAAAAATATTTCCTTGGACAGCTGTCTTTTCACACCACTTCTCATGAAACATTTTAGTACACTAATTTTTGTGGCCATGAAGGAAAAGCTTTCTGCTCACACTAGAGGATTCGTTGTAAAAAGGGAAAAAATCTCTCTGGTTCTCGCTTGCTTAGTTCAAGTCAACTGTTTTGAAAAGTCTATTTTGGATTTCTGATTAAAGGCTCCCTAAAGTTCTTAATCAGTCTGAATCTTCCTTTCTTCTTGAGTCACAATTACTGTTCTCCTTATTTAAAAGAAATTTATTTAAAATTACTCCACCATTTCAGAAAAAAAGAATCTGAGGTTTTGGAGATCAAATACATGAAGTGAAATCCTGCCTGTCTGCAAGTCGGTGGGAATTCTACTGAGGTACAAAAGTTATCATAAACAGAGGAACGAACAAGGGTTGTTTGTAACTCATCCCTCAAAGAGATCTGGAGGACCCCTCTTCTGAGCCTGCTTTTCAGCCTTCAACTTCAGGAAGAGAGGCTGATGCCCTTAGACACAGAATATCTCAAGTCTTTTTAAATGAACATGATGGGAAGAGAGATTACCTTCTTAATGCTGTGTCTGAACATACACAGATATTTGTTATTTCCATTCTAGGTAGTCTGGGATTACACATTGCACACTTCAGTCTTACTTGGTTCAATTTTTGTTACTTAAACCAAAGTTGTTGCCAAAATAACCTACCATAAAAATTCCATCATCCTATTTCTGTGTCCCATTATTGCTCTTGTTTATCTCTCTGTTCCCTTCTGAGGAAGATGATGCATTTTATCTCCATTAAATCTGAACAATGACTCAACCTGCAACGATGACACAAAGCTAGAAAATGATTTCTGAACACCACCCTCAATAACATATATAATGGAGAGGTCTCTGGTAGCTGTAAGAAGACAAGACCACATAGAAGCTGATTCACCTGGCAGTCGGAGGACTGGGCTGCCACTGTTTCCAAACTGGTTCCTACTTAACTACAAAATGCTTTCTAAACAAGAAATTCTACCAAAATCAGTTAATACAAACTTTAACAAATAGCTAAAAACGGTCTGCTTATGGCATTTTTTTCCATTTTCTTTCCAGCATACTCTGGGGTTTTGGCCCTTGGTTTCATTATGTTGCCAGGCTGCATTAATTCATTTTCACTCTTCAAAGGAGAAAGTTTGTCATAAGTGTTAAACAAAAGGTAATTTGAGCTGTTGTGTTCTACCTCTTTAAAATATGTCCAATTAAATATACACAATGCAGCACCATTTTTTCTTATCATTTCCCTGAATTTCCTCTACCACTCATGAACATTTTTAAAAACCTCAAATTATCTTGTATTTGGTAATGACTATGAGCTTCCCCTTGAGGAAATACTCCAACAACAGGATCCTAAATCTAATTTGGGTTTCTTGCCTTATTCAAGAGTATTGTAAACAATCAGTTTCTTCTCATGGGAAATCAGCTTAAAAAGAGCAACTGTAGAGAAGTTCCTTTTGGATGTGTAGGAAGGTGTTCTGCAGAAAGAAAACAGTAATCTCACTTTTCTCTTAGCTGGAAGGTAGTGGAGTTTGCAATGCATGAATAAAGTGCTTGTGAAGGCTCAGTCAAGTGAACTCATATTCTCTCCTTCACAGTTATGGCTGTGTCTGAGGGAAAACAGGTCAGTTCCCTCACTTCCTCTGGCAGGTGAACAACTTGTTCCATCTTTTTTTCTGTTGTTTGTTTGGAAATCAAAAGGAACAATTTTCAGAGAGGAAGCTGGTCACATACACATTAACCGTAGCCATTTGTGGGGGAATCACCTCTGAGGCCATGCAAGGAAAGGAAAAGCAAGCACCCACTTCAGGAAGCAAGTCCTTAGGGAGATATTGCAAAGACAAGTCAAGGCAAACAGTTGCCTTGCTGGTGAGGGTAGGCTGAGGAAGACCTTTCTCTAATGCATACCAGCGGTGGGATGTGGAGGAAGCTATGTAGGGCAAGACTTTTCAGAGTATTTCAGCACATAGAGATGTAATCATGGACCACTGGGATTTTCCAGAGCGTTGGAGCAACTCAGATGCTTTATGCCCATTTACCGGAAATTCCTATCTGGTTCTTCTGCTGCTTTGGAGCTTGCAAATCTGGCTGATCATCTGAGCGTTACATACCCACAGATGCCCAGAGCTAAGTGTGAAAGAGATGGCCCTAGAAACCTTCCTTAGATGTAGAGCCAAGTTAACAGGCCGAACTGCAGCAGCAGCAAGGCAGCTCTCTTGGCCAGGTGCCTCCTCCGAGCCCATTGCCATGAGCTTTGTATGCTGTGGCAGGTGAGAAGACAGGTTGAGAGAATTTGAAGTACTTTCAGTCCCTGCAGGGAGTGAGGGGAGGGCACAGCACCAGAAGAAATACAGGTCTTGAGTAGGTAGCAGCAGCTTACAAGTTAAAAATTGAAGCTAAATTTAAATGGAAAGCTTAGTACACCTCTCTAGGCTCAAGAGGTCTGGGCATCCTACTCTTTCACACATCACACACAAGTGTAGTCACATAGCTTCTAACATTAAACAGAGCGTACCTAAGTGGTGACAGCCTCATTTTTTATCACCTGCACATAGTTTTTCTATTCACTCTTCCATATTTCTATTATGTCACTCTTGCTCACCTTTGTTTTACCTTTTGGCTTCCAACCATGGTTTTTTTCAGTCCCATAAAACAGCCAGAAGACCCTAAGCTTAGAAAAATGTAGTGAATAGTATTAACTTTAGGGGCTGGTAAAATGATGATTCAAAACAAGTTCTCCAGGAGCAAGAAGAGGCGTATTGTCTGCCATCATCATAACTGGTAACTACTCTCACCTCAAAACTCCTGACTACTGGGAGGGATCCCACCACCTTATGCCCTGTGGAGTCCCCCGCCTGCCATCCTGCACCAACCACAAGGGAGCATCCTGCAGCACTGCTGGGAAACCACAGAGACCCAGTTTCCGCTTCGACTTCAAAATATCCTGATACCTTTAATCCATCACAGCTGCAGCCTGGAACTCAGAGCAAGTCAGGAAATGTCCCAGGCGTTCTCATTTTAAAGAGAATTTAATTTTGTTCTTTTTCTTTTTTTTTCTTAAGAAATGTGTTTGAAGGTGCCTTTATAATTGTGCGTGGTCACATATAACCATAGTTTCAAGATTACCGTGGTTTCATATTACCATTAATCAATGCAACACATATTAACTAAGTACTTCCTTCTTCTCTTGCATGATTTATTAGGTCTTCCTTCATTAATGTGTTTGATCAGAAAACTAATTAAACAATGAACTGTGGCAGCAACACATACTTTGCATCAATTATTAAAAGCGGGTTTCTTGGAATAAAAATGTGGTAATGAATACTTGAGTTACCATGGGTTACACTTTATTTCAAATTATCTGAACTGTTATTAGCACTAATCCTTGGCTTTCCCATTTATGAGCAAACTAGATATGACAGTGTTAAGGACAAGCATACTAAGCTTGTTTCCAGCACTGATACTTTAAATATTGGCAAATAAGGAGTGGGATCCTAGACTTGAATTACTGTACAGGTATGTTCTATATATTAACATCTGCTTTTTTGAAACAATGTAAGGCCCCATCTGTCATCTTCATTACCAGTCGTTGAGTATACTCATACCGTATCTGGAACTTGCTATGTTGAACACCGAAGGTATTAGTAATGTATCCATAAATAAAGCAAGATTTAGCTCCCCTAGATAGAATTCTAACCTAACAAATGTCAAAGCTATTTGCGTACTTGTTCTTCAAAATGCATTCTTCCTGCACCATTGTGGTTCATTTTCCCATGGTTTATTCAGCCTGGTTCATGCCAGTCCGGTTACCCATGCTGTTAGTTATTCACATCTTACAGACAGCAGAGCCCTTCGCCTGCCTGAGACTCATGCTACTCACATTCCACCTTCATGTACTGAGAATTACACTCGTGGGGCATAGTCCATATTTGTTTCTCTCACAGTTATTTCTGAGGAGAGTCTCTCATATATTTGTGTAGTGGAAGAATAAAAAAATGAGTAACCATCCCATACCCATATAAGGGGAAGCACCCAGTACCACTTTTCACTAAATGCCACACTGCATTTAAAGCTCCCCCTCCCTGTCATAATTGGGGATTGAGACAATAATCCAGCAACCACTTTATTTCATAAGTTTGATGGATTCCTCAAACCTGGGACCCAGATTGTTTTGAGAAATATTGCATCCCTAGAACCATGCATTCATACTGGCCTTATTAAAATGTACAATTTTGAGAAGTTTTCCCTTTTTTCCTTGTTCATCACACTCTAGCTTCAGCCTTCTGCACCATCATAAAATACTTGGAATGAATTTCCTCAGTGACAGTTTCAGATATTGCTCAGATCATCTCCCAGATGTGGCCAGCCATGAGCTGATTAACTTCTCGACCAGCAGGACATTTGGAGGAATACATTTCTGTAATGGGTTTTAGCTTGTGCCAGGGGAAGTGAATATTTCCACGAGTGGGAGTTTACCGCCTTTCCTGAAATCAGTTTACAGCATACTGTTGCCATCTGACTTACAAAAGGCACACTCGCTTCCATCGGGATGAGTTAGTAAGTTATCTGCCTGCACCTATCCTTCACTTCTAGCTGACAACCACACATTATGCAAATCCTTATGCTCTGATGGAGAACAAAGATGAGCAATAAGAAATCAGAGGTTTTCATAATCAGTGTACTTTTAAGAAAAGTTCTGTGTTCCTGAACAGACCTCCACCTTCCTCATTGCAGTCAGGTGACCGTAGCAATGATCCTCCTCTAAATAACTACTTGCTGTCTTACCAGCTCCTACTTTCCTTTCTTAAATTGGTGTCTTGCTAACAGGAAGGTGCATCTGGCTTCTTTCTGCCTTATGCGGAAGCCAGAGCACACACACCCCACACATGCAAGAAATACAGAAAAGCCCATGCCTGCTTCTGTATGTGCTAAAAAGAAATGGGCTGTCATTTTGAATAAGGGAAGGATTTTGACTTGAAATTGTTTTGAAATTCATTGATTCATGTTGGTGCTACTCCCATAATTGTTAAGCTTTTTTCAATTATGAATTTACAAATATGTATATTCTACACATATTTTCAACATCGCATGAAAATTTTCACAAGGTGCAATCAATAACACAGCTCAGCCCAATTTTCATTACACTAGAAACAGGCTTTTATGCAGGATTCTCTAAGAGATTTTGCTACATTAGACTACAGAGTGCAAGTACCAGGATGCTTTGGAGAATTCTAATGTTGTACTATGACATGCCTAACATTTATGTTACACGCTGCCAGATAAAAACACTGTTTCAGATAGAAAGATTCACTTTAATCAACCTAACTGAGAGAATCCTCAGCCTGTGGTATGGTAAACGTATTATACAAGCTTTGCAGGTTGACCAGAGCTTGCTGCAGCCTCATGGCTCCCTGATTTTGCATATTCTAGGAGTTGTCATTAATTGTGATATAGATAAAAGGACACTATTATTTATCTGTAGGGAGAAAACCAAAACAAAACAACACAACTCAAAAAAGCCCTAACCTTCCTGCATGCAAAACACACAATCCTTTTACTCAAGCAAAGATAATTTAAGGACAGCGTTAGCTTTTATCTGAGATACAGACTTAAACAGCAAGCTGCTATGAAAAATTAACTCTGATAAGTAGGCCGACATGCCTCTACCTGACCCACAGCACTCACTTGTTTCACCTTCCCCACGATTTGCTGTGACGCTAACTAACCCTCTTGTTCCGCGTTATCAGCTCCCAACCTTGGGCTGAGCTTTCAGGCTCTCATGCCATTTGAACACCGTTGGCGTCATACTTCAAAAAGTTGCCTTCTGTTATCTCAGGCGCTTTGTGAAAGTCTGATTGTGGATGTTTTTCCCAAGTGGGTGTTGGAAATTGAATGCTTTGTTTTATCATGTGCCAGCTTAGCTACAGCACACGCTCTCTGTGCAGCTCTCAAAAAGGGATTTTTAGCTTGTTAGGCACTTTAGACCTCATTCGGAGCTCAGAGGCCACAGATCTGCTCACTGTCCTACAGCACGTGTTTCTGTTACGGGCAATGCTGGAGTCCCCTTTAGGTGACATTTATGTATTTATGCCTTTACTGCTATGCCCGTGTTGCCTTTACTGCAATTCCAGGCATGGACCTTCAGAGCCAAAGCAATTTCACATTGTCCTCATGCTGTCCAACCTTACTGAACTGTTAAAGCTTACAAAGTGCTTCTAGCTGCCTTGGGATATGGCAGAATGAATTGAACAGTGTTTCAAGGGAAAATCTAATGCTGAATATTCACTGCCTTTTTAGGATTTGGCAACAAATTCCCAAGCTACAGATGGGATGATGAATGACATTATATGGAAAAAACCAGTCACTTCAGAGAAGACCACATGTAGGGGTCAGGTCATGGCTGAACGCTTCTGCCATGCCAGTTGCCCCAGAAAAACATCTGCTCCAGAAGCTTATCTCCATGGGAGCATTTTCCTTTCCAAGCTGTTTTAACCCAGTAGGTTTTTGTCCGAGATTTTGTACCTCTACCAGTACCCAAGCTGACCATGCAAGAGCTGAGCACCCAAAGCTGCTAGAACAGGTGATTTATCCTTCTGATGTCCCAAAGAAATTCTCCAACTTGCTGATAGAAAACCGCAAATGGAATGTGGTTTACATTTCTAATTGCATTTTGCTAATTACTGCAGCAAATTGAAGCTGTATGGCTGGTGAAATGGAGGAAAGAGGAGTTTTAAGACCCATTCACTATGATGAGTGGCTGGAGATAGACCTCTTAAAATGAAAGAGCAGAAGCTGCTAGTTTGCAAGGCATTGCTTTCAGACAACTGCTTGATAAGTCCTTTTTTTCGCCATAGCATTTTCTGAGGAGGTTTTAAATTACGGTGCTTCTGCCAGTGATAACTCATCTCACCGATGGGGGAGGCTATTTGGTTTCTCTCTAGGTATGTGATATCCCTCCAGGGTGCCAAATTATCTGTGCAGCTGAAGATCCATGGATCTCAGCGATCTCCCATACCCTTCCTCCACTATATGTAGCAGGAATGGAAGTGTCTGCACACTGTTTACTGCTTACATCTCAGGCTAATTCCTCGTCTCTGAAAACAGGCGCCTCAAAACTACAGCAGACTTGCTGCTCCTCAGAGTTACTCTTGTAGCAGTCTGGCCCTCAGTTTGCATCAGGGTGGCAGAGCAAACGTCTGTACTTTTTTTCCCTCTGGTACAAAGTACTGCTTGTGCACAGCCAGCCAGCCTTCTGTCGCTACACAGAAGACATCCAGGCTTACTTAAAAACAACCCCCCAAAAAGCCCAGTTTTACATGGCACAGAGTTATTTGCAGGAACATGAAGATCCCATAGATATAACCCAGCTGCTGTATGTTGATATTCCAGTCTTCAGAGAGCTCTTCTTCCTCCTATATTGAGCCACTGTTATTGTGAAATCCCATGCTGGGAAGCTTTAGATTGATTACTTACGCCTTTCCAATGTCCCTTTAGTTCTCCCACCCTCATGTACCACAGGAGGGAAAATTTGTGCCATTTTGGGGGTTGATTAGAGGTTTTTTTGAAGGATTGAAAAAATAATGTTCTCCAAGAGCATTTTCTCACACACTGAATTATCCTGAAGCATTTGTGCTGCAAACATGACCCTAATTAGACTTCGCACTTTTCAAGTCACTACCTCTCCGTCAGCTAGTCAAGCATCATTGAAGGCAAAAGGCAGATGTTGCTGGGTAGTGCCTGCATTCTTGAACCCAGACTTGATCCCATCCTTCTTACCATGGTGCAATCAAGAGTAATGTATGCTTTTGTCTCTCAAGTAAAAGTGCCAACTTTCATCCTAATGAACATTGTCAATACCCAAACAAGTTTTTTTTCATGCAGACCATTTTAACAGCCATTTTTCAAAATGGAAAACAAATGAAAACAAAGCCTAGCACTCAAAAGTGACTGTTATAGAAGGATCTATTAGACTAGAAGTAAACTCAGAAATCCAGAACAGTTTCTAAAGCCAAACATACTTTACTTGACCCAAACCAATCAAACCCGCTTTCCCTGTCATTTCTGTGCACTTCTGTAACATGCTCAGAGGGTTGTGTATCCTAAAACACATATAAGTAAAATATGTATAATGTCATCACACGTTTGTTGGAATTATTTAGAGAACAGAGAATGAAAGGCCAAACTAAAGAGGACACAGTCTAGGCTGTGGAAACTGAAGTGTGAAGAATTTTAGGTAGATATCCACTGCGGGAAGAAACGTGGCCCCTGAGAACTGGTCTTTCACCCTTGCTGTTAATTTCTGAGGCTGACAACACCAAAAAGACACTTGTGTATTTTCTGGACCCGGTAGGTCTGACTGGAGTACCGTCTTTTCTGTCTGGTCCTTGGCAGGGTGATCACATTTCTATCCTGATTTACTGGCTACACATGAAATGACAGAGAGGATCAATGAACTGCGCTTACTACCACCAGCAGCTGAGAAGAAGAGGGCCATAAGGAAGACAGAGATATTTTGCCAAGAGGCCTTTTAGGTCTGGGTAAGAAAAACACGCGAACACAGAGTACTTGTGCCTGAAAGCAGTGCAGCAGCCTGCAGCCGCCTGGCATGGTGTGCGAGGGCAGGTCCAGCACTCCTCCTCCTCCTCCTCCTCCTCATCCTCATCATCATCAGCCAGCCATACGCTTCTGCAGCCCTACACGCACCTGCGACGTGCCAGATGTGCACGGGCTGCTCACCCAGAAGACTGTGGTGCAAAACTCAAAAATGAACCTGCAAAGAGCACGCAGCAAAAATACTTCTTTCGTGTTACCATCGAATGGGGTCTGCTGAGTAATAGTTGAAAGGACGAGCCTGCTGAAATAGGCAACTGATCTCAAGCTTGCTGCTTGAAACGTTTTAATGTGTGCCTCCTTTTAGATTCTTTCCCCTCATTTTGGAAGAATTTGCATCACACAAACCCCCGGTATTTTCTTTGTCAGTGTAGTGTAATTTTGGTTGGGTATATGGGAGGGTATAGCTTTGTCTCTGCTACTGTATTTCATGGAGTTTGGATGACTAAAAAAATTAAAAGTAAATGTAAAGTGTCTGAAAGCACTTGGCCAAATTATAGGTTCTTTCTGTACATTTTTCTCATACTTTAGGGAAAAATATTGCTTATCCAAAATTTGCTCAGACAATTAACTTCGGTTATCCTCACCAGGTACTTCTAATAGTTCACTAGGTTCTTCTAATATGTACTTCAAACTTTCTTTAAAATCTCAAACTCAGAGAATTAATTGCAAACATTCCAGGCATCTCTTCACATTCAATGTTCAAGAAATCTCTACTTCCTCTGAGTGTTGTACTGCAGATATACCCCTCAAAGAAAGAAAGGTCAGCAAGTGCTTGTGGTATTGTCAGTTCTACGAGGTTAAGTGCTGAAGTCTGAACATAAGCAATAGCAGGGGGGAAAAAAAAAAATATTTTCCTCGCTACTTTCTTTGTTTGTACCTGTACAATTTTCACAGCTTCTCATATATTAATCTTTTTGGCTCTGTCCATTCCTTTTGTAACTATACTACAGTTACTGTAACTATAACTAATTTTATAACTCACCAAAAAGCAATGCAAACACAAATTAAAAGTTTCCAATGAAATGGAGCATCAAGAATTTCTCATGCAGGCTGCTGCCAAAGGTAATTCTGAAGGCTCTTTTTTCAGTAAATGCTTCACAGCATAATAAAATGAGATTGTTTAAGGCAGGCAGTCACAGGCTGTAAAGGCTATCACATATAACACAGTGACATTTAAAGAGGCTTCAGAAGTTCTGTCAGTGCAACCTGTATCTAAGAAGTCAAGGCATTATGTCTTAAACTTGCAACTGTATGTTTTAATATTTTGCTTCAATGTGACATTAACTCCCTTTGGCATCTTTTGAAACCACAAATCCATACAAATCAAAAGTTTAAATATTGTCAAGATAAATGAAAGTGTAGTGATGTGCCTGGAGGGACTCTTAAGGTCTTTGATTCCATTTAGAAACTCTGTCACCAAGTCGAGGAGAGGTTGGCATGATTTTCTTGCTTCTGATGGAGATAGCTCAGTGCTGAATACTGCCAGAACTGAAGCTGCTGGAATGGGAAATGCACTGCTGAGTGTACTGCCCTGGTGAGCTCAGCGTCTGTCGTTCTTCCACCCCGCTCATCTCAGCTGCTGTGTATTATTTGAACATGAGCGGTTCTGCACAAGACAACAGGAAAACAAATGACAAACCTAAGGAGGATATCTCCAAATTGTCCCCACAGTCTCGATTTCTCCTGTACCAAGTGACTGCCTTGTAACACTCAACAGGCTCAGACTTTCCTACCTTGTTACTGGTCCGTGACCAGGTGGAGGAGCTTGCTGCCGCACTGGAAACACTGCCTGCTATTCAGCCTGCAGGATTTCCCCTGTCAACAGATGAAAAACCTAGATTCCGAACTGCAACTGTTCCTTCACTGAAATGTCAAGTTTTATTTCTATGAAAAGGTGGGACATCTAAGGAAAACATCTTCATAAAGAAAAAAAAAAAAACAGAGTGGGGAGGGATTACTAACAGCTCCAAAGTCAGGCTCTCGTTCTAAGTGTGAACGCTCTGGGAAAAAAGCTGCCTTCTTACTTATATGTAAAATACTTCATAAACTTTTCATGCTATATTGACAAGTAATTAATACTATTAATAATGCCACACTGACAAGTCTCCTGCTTTTAATGTCTTAAAAAGTTTGCAGCTTCATTCATGTGCCAGTGTACTGAAGGGACACCAAACAGATTTGTATCAGGTCATTAAATACTGTTGATTTTCTATGGGGATCAAATAGAACTAAGTCCTCCTCTGAGATAAGAAGTTCTATAGTCTTGAAGGAGATACAGAGTTTTCTCTCTTGTATGGACCCCCTCACAGTATTAAAAAGGATGGGGAAGCATGCAGGTGCGCACACACGTGCATACGTCCACATACAACTGCATGCATATTTTCTTCTGACTGTGAGAACTGAATTAAAAGAGAGGGAACTGTGAGTGAGAGTGAGAGCGCGTGAGAGTCTCCGTCCTTGGAGATATTCCAAGGTCGTCTGGACATGGTCTTGGACAACTGGCTGCAGGTGGCCCTGCTTGAGCAGGGGGGTTGGACCAGATACCCCCAGAGGTCCCTTCCAACCTCAGCCATCCTGTGACTCTGTGATTGTGTGAATTCTACAACTAGGAATAATAACAGTAAAAAAACCCCACTAAACCCTACTCTGCTGAAACACGAGGTAAAAATCAAATTCTGTTTCCTCCTGAGCAGTATTATTAGTTCAGGAACGTTAAGAAGAATAAATGCGGCACAAAGAAAAAGTCCGTCTCTCCATTCATCCATCCGGAAAGTGCTCTGACAGCACTTGTCTCTGAACGTGAGGGGGGATGTAGGGATGTCCAGAAGATGACTTTTTTGTATTGTCTTTCCTGCCTGTGCCCCTGAGTTAGGATCTATCCCCTACCACAATTTAATGCCTTGGTTTTCTTTCTGCTCTGCTTTTGTGCAAGTGGGAATTGAGTCCTTTGCCCAAGCTGAAATGTCAGCCTTCCCATAGCTGCTGCGTACACCAGAGGAGTCTGCTGACTGCCAGTCACTGCCTTCAGCTATGCCTTATTTTGATGCCATAATTGCCTCATGAAATACTAAGGTCTACATTGCAGAAGTAAAACCATTATTTTTCAAGAGCATCTACATTTCTACAAGTGAGTTTAAAATGTACTCAGGATCTGTCCACACCTTCAATAACCAAAAGTTCAACTGGCAACTTACTAACTCCAAGAAGAAAATAATCTTAAACTGAAACAGGAAGATCCTCTGAGGGTGTCCTTGCAAATATCATGAAGTTTGTGGCACACAGCCTTTAGAGCTGAAGGCTATGTAAACTTTGAGTGAACTCACCTGTAAACTAGGACTTTGTTAGCATGTCCCTTGGGCGTGAGTACTAGAGATTCATGCTTTACTGCCCCACAAAAGAAAGGGAAAAAAGCATCTGCAGGAAAAGCAGATGAGTAAAAATAGGCAAAGGGCAGAATGGTGCACCAGTGATGCAGACAGCTGCTTGTGTTAAAGCATCACAAAGAAAAAGGTCATGAGTGAGAACAAGGTCCCTCGGCCCCGCCACCAAATTCAGCCTTGTGCATCAGCATGTCAGAAATAAGATGTTTGCTTTATCTTGTTTACGGTACCTAAAGGTGAGAGGCTAATCAAAACTGTGTAACAGAAGTGACTGGTTGAATACAGTGTGTAGGGATGACCAAGCCTACCAGAGCTGTGATTCATCAAATTCAATACCCTATTTCCAAGAATGGCGAGTGCCACATGTTTCAGAGAACACTACAAAAACAGTCTGTCATGGACAATTAAGGAAATTATCTCTTCATGGAAGGAATCATCTTTAAGGCCCTGGGTCTTAATCAACAGAACCAAGGACTGATCAGTGAATCTAGTCCCCTGCTATTTTAAGTAACCACATCTGGTAATGCCCTTCAGGAAGTGATCAAAAAGAATTGGTTAAGCCCTGAAGTGTGAAAGTTTATCTCATTAATTTGAGTGGATCTGTCTGCAGTGTAACTATGATACATCTACACATCTCTTTCTCAGCCTTAAATTCCTCACATCACTAGTGTTTTGTGACAAAATGCAGCATAGGCTAACATCTTGTATTTGGTGGCAGGCTTTAATTTTACAGCCTTTCAAAGCAACAGGAGTGGCGTTCAGCTCAGGTTCAGACACCAAATGTAGATGCTGTAGATGCCTTAAATTTGAGGGCTGAGCTCCTGCTGACCCAAATAGTGAAGTTAAACATGAGCAAAGTACAACCTAAAGTAATGGGAAGGACAGAGGCTGTATTTCAAGGACCCATTTTGAACCTGGTCTAAGCCAAGACATTTGACTTCAGAACGCAGAAAGGCCAAATCGACCCATAGAGTTAAGATACCTCAGCTGAGCTGAGAGGAGCAACTTGTAAGCCACTGCAACCAGTTTACTTCTGATTTTTCTCAAACGCTAACCAGTTGCCTCAACCATCTCTTGGTGTGCTTTTCTCAAATTGGCGTTTTGCAACAGAGAAAAGTTTTTGAGAAGAGTTTATCATATGCCACAACATTTTCCATGCATTACCTACAGATGCAAACGTGCTGTTGGTGTGCCTGAGCCCAGCACTTGGAGGACCTGGATGATGTTTAAGCTGTGGGTGATTCCTTACTGAGTGGCTGCCACTCACACAAAACTCGGCAACGTTTCTGTTAGCAACTCAGATGACAGAAGAGACATTTAGCTTCTATTGCAAGCTCTGCTTATTGGAAGCATTTATAAGTTTAAAATTAGGAAATTATAGCTAATTTCTAATGCATGTGCTTGATGTGGGTTATTTTATATTAAATGTTTGACACATGTAAGACTGAAAAATATGTTGGCTGAACTTTTTGTGATTTATAAATCTCAGAGTTATGAAAATAATGATTACTGGGCCTGAAGTTCTTATTAAGTTTTTCTATTTATTCAAACACAACTATTAGAGAATCTTGTAGACACTCAGAGAACTCATTTGATTACACTCAGTTTATTTTAGAAATCTTTGCACTGAGCAGTCTGAAAGTAATAAATTGTTAAAAAAAAGAAAGTTTAGAGAAGAAGCTAGAATCTATAATTAAATCTCTGAGTGTAAATTCCTGTCTTCCTTTGTGTGTATGTGTGCCCTATACAACCTCATAATTCCTAAGAAGGGAATCCCTTTAATAGTACATTATAATGATGAGAGAGGTTTTAAAAGGTGAGTGGATGGAGGGACTGGTGAGAAGAAGAGAGTAACAAGCTGTCTTGCAGGTCTGGAGTTTAAAAAGGTGATGAATGTTTCAATCTGCACAGGTGTGTGGGTTGAAAATTTCTGATGAATCTGTGTTCGTACCCAATGGGGTTTTGATAGTATGTATGTTTTCCAATTAATCAAGAAATAATAGCAATACTGAATTGACTTGGAAATACCATTCTTCTAGTTCACAGAAGTTGCACTTCAGTCGTCTCCTCTCCTAGTTCTCCCCTGCTGGCTACCTTCACTGGCTCAACTTCAACTTCAGGCCATTGAAATCCGTGGTGAAAAAGGCCTTTTTCTCCCCAGAAAAGTGACTGTTGCTTCTGGTTATTGTAGTATAACCAGAAGCAAGAGTCATCTACAGAGGAATGGAAATTTAAGGTAACCAAACTACAGCCTCCATGAGACATCATGGTATTACATTCAATTTGAGGAGATAGAAGTTCTTAGCATGATTTTTTTTTTTCCCCAAAAATATTTAAATTTCTGCTTGAAAAAAGATCAGCACTTTTAAATGCATTTTATTTTGGCAACAGCTTGAAATGTATATCAACACTAACAGAAGCAACATGCGTAGCCCAATATCAGACAAGTGCAGTAGTCGCTCAGCTTTCTAAGTGCACCTTTTCTACACAAGGAAGAGAACAAGGTGTGGCTCTAAATATCTAAAAGCAGCAATTAATGATCACTTGTCCAAAGAACAGAGCTATAGCTATTGCAGCTATATGCTATGTTGTAGCTATGTCCTGTAATAACACGTAGCTCTAACAGCCCTGCCTCTAAGTAGCGCGAAACCAACCAAGAAGAAACAAACTTTTCTGGCATTCACAGTCAGCCGCCATGAGCACATGTACACCCAGGGACCTAGACAGATGTAGCCAAAGGGCTGACGAGAGCGTCCTCACAACCAGCAGATGGGCATTACACAGCTACCAGCGGAACTGGGCTGTGAGCTCGCACTTCTTTCACAGCTACAACGTGCTACAGTCACTAGCAAGCTCTGCTGGGCTTACGCTCCTCCAGAAACGCAAAGCAGCCATCAGCCATGCTTAACTAGACAGCTCTGCAGTTGCTTGGCATCGCCAGAATCATGCGAAGACACAGATTGAACGTGGGAATCGGCCCCAACGAGTTACCATTCTCACACTGTAGCAAAGAGTATAATCACTTTATTTGTATTTGCTTACAAAAGGTTACATTTCTCGCCCTTCAATGAAGAAAAGCATGGTGAAGAAAACACGCAGGCCCAGCTGGGGTCCTGGGAGCACCGCTTGGTGATTAACCAAACCCCATGAGATGCACCTGGCTGCTCTGGCGAGTTTCTGATGGCTTCTTAAACACAGAGCAAAGCGAGAGCCAACAGAGGGACTGAACCCTCTAAAGGAAGGCTCTTCCGTTGCTATGCATTACATACAAAAATGAGAAGAAGGAGTGGTACCAGATTTTTCTCCCTCTCAATCATGATCCAGTCCCAAACTGACACAGCAGAGTTTTAAAGTCATTTCTGTTTACAAGCCCTGAAGACTTGGGGCCTACAGCAATCGAAAGGACATACATAACAAAAGTAATGAGGATGTCACAGTTATAATGTCTGCCTGTTCCTCTGGAAGATAGACAATTTTCTCAGCACAGAAACATCGAACTTGCAACCTCAGTTCACTGCAACCTTATGATCTCTTGGTTCATAAACCTGCCACTATGGCTCACTTCCATAAACTCAGATTGAAATTGCTTTAGTGCAATCATGTCTGGTCTATTAACTCACAAATTGTCTTGATCCTTTGAAGATGGCAGCAGTTGCATGTCCTCAACACAGAACAGTAAAATAAAAAAAACCCTCTCTCTTTCTTCTTGCACACAAAATATGTTAACATACGGCACAGTATCTGATCTGAACTCTGCAGCAGAGGGAAGGAAATCTGTGTTTGGTCTGTTTGGTAAATAAACCCAGAGCATGGCTGAGTCACAGGGACAGGTTTATAAGTCAACAGACCACAAGGGTTCAGGGAACAGAGGTGCCAAGTCTGATGATTATCTGATGAGAAAATTGCTTATGGATAAAGAATTTAAATTTGCTTTAAGGGAATGTTTGCGCAAGTAAGTTTCATTTTCCATAAATGCTTGTGACATAAAAAAATTAATCACATGTATCTTACAGAAAGGGAAAACAAAAAAGATTATGAGAGGTTTTCTTTGAAATTACAAGTTAAGAACCAAAAGCCCTCCTAGTAAATACTGTTGTAAGTTTATTTTCTTCAGTAGTTACCCAATACTTTCTTGAAGGTACATAGTAGGCAAATAGGACAAATAAAGGAGTTTACATACACCTACGCAGACCATTCAGCCACCGTAACACAGAAGAAATCAGGACTTTATTCTCTTTCTGTATTTTTAAATGCAAGTGTAATATTCACAATAGCAAACAAAGAGTGAGAGAGAACAATGACAAGCACAACATGGAAAATGGGATGAAAAGATTCACCGCAAGTAATACAAGAACACCAGAAAATTTTTAAAAAGGTTTTCCTCGTTGCAGTTTCCAGAAGAGAAGCAAAACTGGCCTACGGTCTCTCCTCCAGACTGATTCCTGTTGCTTGCTCCTGATATAACTTTTTTCCCATGTATACCATTCGTAAAGAGAAATAAATCCTCCCTCTTGCTCCACAGGCCTGCAGACATTTTTACAGTCGGCTCACGCAGAGAAGAAATAGGATTTTTTCTCCTGTGACCATGCAACTTGCCTTCCTGCCCTCTTCCCTCCCGGCAGGCGGCTGCAGCCGGGCTGCTCTTCTCTCGCACAAGACAGCGCACAAACACCAGCACACAGAAACCTCCTCTTCACCCTCGCGCAAAAACCCCTCGCACCCACTCCTTGAGGGCAACCACTGGGGCGGCTCGGGGCTTGCAAGGCTGCCGGCCAGCAGGCCAGCAGAGAGCTCTGCTGGGATCTCTGGACGGACGAGCAGAAAGACAAAGCTCAAAGCACCAACATGGAATAAACCTTCCCGGAGCAGTTCGTCCAGCAAGCAGGCTAGTTATCTCAGAGTGTAAAAAATGACAAGGCTGTTCGCTGGAAAACAAACATTAAGAAGCTACAGACAGACATTGAAAGGTTAGATGCATCCATTTGTGGACCATTCTGTATGACTTTTAAGAATAATATGTGCTCGCAGCTTTTCAAAAATAGGAAATATGACTAGTCAAATGTTCACTCACTCATTTTTCCATGGTCACTGTTTGTTTTCTTGACTGAGAATCTGACAATCGTGTGTGACATGTAATGTTCTTCCTTATATGTCTTGGAGATTAAATTTTTAAATGAAATATTAAAAACAACTTTAAAAAAATTAAAACATTTTGTTTGTTTGTTTGTTTCTCCAGTTGAAATTCCCCCAAAATACTGGGCTTGAAGTTCCACTGCAAACTCAAAAAAGACTTCATGGATAACATCACTACATCTTTAGGGACATCTGTTGGCATAGCGGTCACTTAACTTACATCAGCTGAAGACAGAAGTGATAAACTGTGTGGTGGCTAACTTAAACTGAAACAGTCTTTGTCATCATATAGAACAAGAAATAACTTTTTTTTTTTTCGTTTTTTGAGTCCTCTTCTTTAGTTGTATTTTCCTCTCTCCCAAAGCTTTGTACCAAAACACACATCAAAGACTGAGTCTGTGATAATGGATATCTGGTGTCATTCCTCTCAGCACTTGCTAGAGTTTTCCCAGCATCTCCCAGTTGCTTCTTCCTGACTGTATTCATTAGCTGCCTTCAAAGCATTTCCACAGACCTCCGTTCTCAGCAGGATCTAAGAGTTCTTACACAGCCTCCACTGTGCACTGGCCAAATCTGCTCAGGATTGTCATCACCAATTTGCGTGAGCAGCTTTGCTTCATATATTTCTTCGACAGTTTTGAAACTTAAACAGTAACTTTGGTTTATTCAGCATACGCTTATGATTAGTTCCCACCTGGTTCTTTTTCGCCTCTCATTTCCAAGTGGAAAATAGTCACTCAGAGATACTCTTTGGTCTAATTTAAGAGTCGGGCTCTTCCAAATCACCTAGAGGAGTCGCACTGAGTCCGGGTGAACCTGACTTGAAGAAGATCTTCCAGTTTTCTTCCAACTCCTTCCCAAATTTATTCTGCGTTCTTGATTGTTTAAATCTGAATATTGACTGATTAATACCAACGTGCCAGGGTTGAGTCCCTAGTTCACCAGCAAGATGCTCAGCCTCCATGTGACACCCTAAACTTTCCCAGCCAGTCAGCCTTCCAGCGCATGGTGAGACCAGCCATGCCCACAAAGGAGAAGGCTCATGCAAGTGCACTGCTGTTCACGTCATTTTGTACCTGTATACCTGCTCGCCCAGCTGTGGAAAGCCAACACTAAACTTTTCTCAGGTAGCATTGACTTACGCAAGTTTGAGACGGGTTGCAGAGCAAAGTGCCTAGCTGCAGAACCAGGGCTGCCATCTCACTTGTGATGGGGAAGGACATTGCTATGAGATTTTACATGATGGAAGTGTGTGCAGTGCAGCAAAGCTCTTGGAATAAAAGATTTTGAAGAATTTATCAGCCTGTTTTGAGGCATGTTGATGGCAAAGGATTTGACTTGAGGCTACTCATGTCTGACATCATTGTCTTTGCTTGTGCTGAAACTATTCGCATGGAAAGCAGCATTTTGCCCAGTGTAAGTAAGTCACAAAGACAACCAAGACCAGGGTATCTCAGGCTGAATTCCCCTCACTCCTCCTGCTTACTTTGAATAAATGAACTTCTTTACACTCTGACAGACTAGGGAGATTAATTCAGAATGTGTGTGCACAGTACACCTGGCAGACATGATAAAGCCTGGCTCAAAGAGCTAAGATGAAACAAAGGCATAAATAATACTGGAGAAGGATTTACAAAAGGACAAAATATGGGCAGCCTTTTAGAGGTGGCAGTAATTACTTAAGTAAATGTCAAAACTCTTCAAAGAAACAAGGGGGGAAATATTCATGAATATTTAAGGCTGAAACATGTGAGCATGTTGATTTGCCATTTGGAAGGTTATGTTCCTGTCTTATCTTCCCTGTGATAGCTACTGGAATGGATATTAAAACTTGCTGCAGGACAAACCTTACTGTTTGAGGGCCTATTGATTCCTAGATGTATTGAAACCAATGGTCTTTTAATTTACTCAATGCACCTAAAAAATGTTTATACCATTCCTGAGCCTAGCCACAAGGATGAAAACAAGCATGGTTCCCTGGGTACCTGCTTTTGACTGACATTGGAAACAGTTTATGGGCTAGGAAGCTTGGATCTGATTTAATTCAGTCACTCTTAAGTTTTTACCTAACAGTTTACGTAACATGTAGCAACTATAGAAGTCACAGAGCTTAATGCTGCACAACAGAATTATCCAGTGTTTAAATTTTGGTTTTCTGCCCATTTGATTAGTTCATATTTAAGCCATAAACGAGTCCACTCTACCTGAATCCAGAGACCCACATGTAGAAGTGTGCACTTGTGTTTTGTACTAAGTACCCAGACATTTTGTTCCGGGGAATGAATTACAGCTACCTTATCTTCTCTGCCATAAGCTGTAGCCTCCATCATGCTCTTCATGCATGTATATGGACGTGGGTAGTTTCCGTCTATGTTTTTGGTATTCAGTGAAAGATAGATATGTTACTAATATTCTGCATATATGGGGACTTCTCCTTTCTCTGTAGAACCTTAGAGGAACTGAGTACTTCTACTTAGCTTCTGCAAAGACTCTGCCAGCTGTAGTAAACAGACTATTGGATGGGCTTACTAAAATTAGAGCATTAACACCTAGTTATTCCACACTACTTCATTTTACCTTCTCAGTACGGGGCAAAACTGGGATCCTCCAGGGTGAAAAGCAGCACATTAAGTCCACCTATCACTATTTAGATTAATAGCACTGTCACCACATTCAAAAGGAATTTAATTCTTCAGCTACATGAAATTACCATTCCTTTCACTCAGCTGTCTCAGGCTGTACAGTCACCTCTGAAGAACATATCCAGCTTCATTTGATGAGAACTTCTTGTGCCTTGTCTTCTGTGTGTAGAGCCATGCTGCCAGATATCCAGCTCTATAGGTCCCAAGAGCAACTGGTCCAAGGAAACCCCAGTCTCAGCTTCCTTAACGGCTGGTGCTAACAAGAATTCTGGTGGTGTTTATTTTTTACCCTTCATCTCACAATCACTTTCAAATGGCAAATTTCTGATAACTTACTTTTTCCATAGAACAGATTACAGACTTCCAATAGATGATCCATGTTACACTAATATACATTTATTTATTTAATATACATTTATTTATTTTGCTTCTCTCTCAAAAAGTGAAGCTTGGTACTTTAGAAAGATTCAGACCATCTACATTTAAGATCATGTTCACTCATCAGAATTTAATGAGCTTTTCTACTCTCTGATCTATGTATTGATTCCACCAACTCCTATAGCTTTGTTCACTTTTGCATTTTCTCCTCATTTTTCATAGTAGCAATTAAAAATATGTCAGGCTTTCTCTGAAATGGGAATACATTAAATTCCTTTTTTTATCATATGATGAAGCAGAAGAAAGTCTCGAGTACACTGTGCTTGCCATAACAAGCTGTCTTATGATTTACACCATTCCTAAGAAGCTCTTGTAGTGCAAATACTATTCATGTATTTGCATAATACCTACCACAGTCTAGCCACAGATTTGACGCATGCTGCGAGTAAAGACAAGACACTCATGTCTTCCACACTGGCTATGAAGGTACAGGATAGAAAGATATCTTGCTAGTTTTCACATTAGGAATTAATGTACGTTGCAAAAAGCTCACGTTCAGGTTCCTCCCATCCAGGTTAAGAACTCTGTGCTCATTTGCAAGGACAGGTGAAACCTGGGCCTGCTAGATCTGTTTGGCTTCCAGGTATGTAGACACTTCAGCTGCCACCCATCTTGACGTCCACCATAGAACTGTGAGCTGTAGAGTGCAAGTATGGGCCATCTCCAGTGCCCACCCAGTCAACAGCACTCACTGAAATGGCAGCTCGTGGTGACTGACCTCATGTTTAGGTATTGTCCCCAATTTCCCTAGCCTCTCATGACTCAGCTGTTATGGTGTGTGGGTACAGACTTAAACTAATTCATTCATGTATTCTGGCCCCAGAAGGATGAGGCAAGCTCCTTGCACAGGTTCCTCAGAGGTATCCAATTCCTCTGAGAGAAGTTTATAGACAGGACAAAATAGTGTCTGTCTCTCCCAGGATCTGTGATCCTCTTCAGACAGGAACACTGGGGCTCAGATGGAGATCAGTAGTGATCACAGCACAGGACATCTCAAGAAAGCCAAGCCGGATACTTCACTCCCCCTTTGTGATCTAACATGTCTTTCTCAGTGCTAATAATAGGGGTGTTGCACTCATGAGGATGAACTCATGTGGTCAGTGAAGGGCAGAATTGCACAACTATTAATGGAAGGAGGTGCTTTTCAAAACAACCAGCCCACCTCTAGGACAGTTTCGCCCTGAATCGCAAGGATGATGGACAATTGAGATCCAGAGGATGAAACTGGAAACTCAGTTCAATGTTCCAATGGGTACTACAAATCACAGACACCAAAAGGTTATTTTGGCACACTACTATTTACACTTTTTCTTACCTCTGGTAACGTCTCGCTTCCACTGGTGATAATTACCTGCTTTTCTTTTTGCTGTGTCACAATGACTAAAAATACTAACTTTTCTTTCCCTTGCTAATACCTCTCTCTGCTCCAAAGGTGCTAATCATCCTTTTCTCTCAAATTTTATATGGATTAACATAATTAACTTAAACTCAATTGTTCCCAGTTTGTTCTTAGCTTGAAGTGTGATGCTGCTTCTCCTTCAGAGCTCAAAAGGGCTGTCATGTTCAAAAGCCTGGAAGTTTCTTCAACTTTGCCTCCATAAAGCCCTGAAAGTCTTTCAGTAACATGATAGTGACATGGCTGACCCTTTACCTGACTTCTCTGGCTCGGTCTCTGAGGACCTTCTCTTCTTTGCTATTTCATGGAGCTACAAGCATATAAATATACAGCGCAGGAAGTTCATGTTGACAAAAGCAATGACAAGGGCTAAAGCAGCTTCTAAGATGGGTGTTCTAAGGTGAGAGCTGTTTAAGCAGAAAAAAAAGAGGTTGAAGAATTTGCCCCACAACACCCCAGAAATTCCCAGAAAGACTTAGCTGTGTGTATCACTCAGGAACTGAGGATACAGCTCACAAGTACCAATTCTGCACAATAGTGTGTCAGGTATCGCATGGGTACAGATAGGCTGTCTCCATACACACTGCAACAGCAACGGGGACAGGCAGGGGATAGGTCATATGGCATAAAGTTTAAGGTTAGTCAACAGAGGAATAGATACATAACTATACACGTACAGCCTAAGAGATGGTTACCCAAGCAGTCCGGAAAATGGCAAAACTTTATGTTTTGTTTCAGGTCGATGGAACATAGAAGGGTGTGTGGTTGTTGGCAATAGCGGTGTTCATTATTATTAGGGACTAACTTGTCTTTCAGTAGCTGTGAGAAAATAATGTAGTAAGGAAAAGATGTTAAGAAACTGTGAATGCAGGTGTTAAACCACTAATGGAATTAAAAATCACTATAGATGTGTATTTAATACAAATTTGTAGTGACAGGCAGAATACATTTCTCTGTCCCTAGGGCTTGTCCTGTTGTCCGTGGCACATGTGAAGGTACAAGCAAAAGTGAGGGAACAAGAAACATTTTCACTGTAGTCAAGGTTGGAACATTCTGCATTGGGTCTGTGGAACACCATCAAATGTCTTAGTAGGGGATGAATGGTGATACATTTTCAAACCCACTACATTTGGCAAACTGTTTGAAAAGCTAAGTTTACACAATCAAAGCTGCCTGAAGCATAGTAGCAGATGGCATTACAGACAGATGCTAGGAAAAAAATGTTATTTTCTGCAAACATACATAAGCACTGAAAAGCTGTTTAGATGAAAAGGTTACTCCCTCATGTACTAGCTGCTTTTTTCAAAAACAGAGGCATAAATTTAAACTTTTCTTTTTCCTTGACAAATGGATATGACAAAATAAAATCATGTTTTAATTTATGCACTCAAAGGAGGTATTAAGAGAGAAAAATGAACAACTTGGGTTTGAGTTCTGTCTTAGTTTCTCTGTCTTTTTTTAAACCTTAAAACATTGTATTAGGAAGAAACACTGCCTTCCCAAGTTTAACAGTACTAGCTTATGCCTTTCTTGAAGACTGCCAAATATGTGAACACAAACAGATAAGAACTCTAACGTTGCAGAATATTTCTCTTTCTAGGTAACAACCCTATCTGCTACAGAACTTTACTTACACGTAGAGCTGTTCATTGTTTCTCTCCTGAAAGAAATCTTGCAATTAAAATCAAAATTTTCCACAGAATGAAACTCAGAATGCCCTCAGTCCAAAGCATCAAGTTTCTTTTTTAAAAGTTGAAACACTTCCACAATGGCATATTATACATACATAATTATGTTAATGTGGTGTGTATTTCCAGTTTACTATTAACATACAACATACAAAACTGTATACTTTTTTCATTGAAAATGAAGTTGAAATGAATTTCTTTTCAAAACTTTCTTAATTAAATCCCTGTGAAATACTCTTGATTTAACAGTCTCCATTTTCTAATTGAAGATGGTTCCATAGAGTTGTCTGCTGGACAAGACGAATACTTCACTGTAGTAATGTCATGGGTATTTTAACCAGTCTTACTTAAAGACATCTACTCTTCTCATTTCCTCTCTTCCC